>CM031237.1:755160097-755760097 GCA_018340775.1 Taxus wallichiana var. yunnanensis
TCACTTTTGAGTTGTTGTCCATAAAGAAGTGGGAGAAATTAACAACTTGGTGTTACTTTCAACAAATGTATTCTTAGACAAAACTAAAAACCACATGTAAGTTGCAAGGAAGACGAGTCCATAAAACAAGAGGATCCAAAGAGTGAAATCCCTTGAAGGGATTGAAAGAATCCAATAATTTGTATAAGCATGTGGAAAAAATACTAGATATAGGTGTCAATAAGAATGTAGAATAATGAAATGGTATCCTTATACTTGAATAGGATGTGTAAAAGTTTATTATAATCAAAACATGCCTTGGAATGGCTTTATAAGAAAAGGTGTTAACTCGTGATACAATGCATCTAGTAAAATAACCACTAGAGTTATGACGAGTTAAGAAATTGAGACATGGAAATTAAAGTATCAAATAAAGTGCATAGGAAGGTGCATGATCATGTACGGGAAATGTTGCAGAGAAAACTAAAAACTCCTCATTCATTGAATATAAACTGAAATCATATGAAAGAGAGAGTGAAGGCATTATTGTATTTGAGAAGGAATATTGGTTTTCCACTAACATGAATAGAAAATAAAAATATATGAAAATTGGCAAAGATAAGTTTCTAAATTTGGTGTCATGATAAAAATATTAGAGAAATGTAGTACTCTAAATTTGGTCAAAGATACTTGGCAACAACATTTTTTGTGCCTTTACAAACACTTGGTCCATAAAGTACATCATTAACCTTATTCATGCATATCTCCTAAAATTGAACACATTCTAATCCACTAGGTTGTCCCCATTCTTCAGTGTAGTATCACCAAAACCATTACAATCTATACAAAATCTAGCTTGCATTCTAGACACGCATCATAAATCTTTCACCTATGAGTTGTATGACCTCTAAACGAGTTTGTAGGACTTGGAAACGTTCAGTCCCAAACTAGTTCACATGTAATGATATCATCATTTTCTTGTTTAACAATCATAACTTCAAAGGGGTAACTTGTCTTAGTCATCCTTAGCCGGACTTTTGGGTTGGTTGAATGAGAAAACGTTTGAAATGTTTTCTTTTTAAATAGAGGCAACCTAATCTATTCACATCATCTACACATCACTTAAGTCCTTCAAGATCGTTGTGCACAAAGATAATATTCTTCATAAACTTCTAAGAGCAGCCCTAGATTAACCAGAATGGAATTCAAAAACATATAATGTCTCAAAGCACATGTCGTCAAGTGTCAAAGTAAAATAAAGGTTTTCATTCTAAATGCATTTATTCTATATTGATACTAATTGTTATCATCATTGCCTTAGGTAAAACTATGTGGTTTTGAATCCCATTTAGAGTATTGTACATGTGTAATGCTTATCCACCGTGTGGTGGTTGGGTCCAAAATAATTCATAATAATAACCCCCTTATATGGTCTCTCATCTCCCAACAAAGCAAAGATAGGGTTTGAAAAGAGGAAGACATATCATCTTTGTCACATGAGATCATCACAAGATTCTAGGTCTACATTGCACTACTGATCGGTGGGAACATGCATAGAAGAATTGAACTCTACACGCCTACACCATAATCATTTCTATCACCTAGACAAAGTTATACTTGATACCATCTCATACAAACATGTTTGCATCCAAACTTATCGACATTTTAGCACTTGTCTAGAAAACAATTCTAACCTTTGATTATTCTTGATAATATTGATAGCCATATTTCTAAATTTTTCCATCATCCAAGTAATTTCCTTAACTTTCTCGCAAACCTAACATGGTGATTTCATTCTATTTTCATGTCTTAAATGAAAATTTATTATTCTTAAAATGATCAAACTATTCAAATGTTCAAGTTTAACATAAATAAGGTTGTATTAGAACTGTTATTTATAATAATCTAATCTATTACATTCTCTTTTAATATTTATGCTTAGGGATTAATTTTATTTAAACAGTAGATAGGAGACTCGACATGAAAAATTAGAAAGGAAATATAAAGGGCATGAAAAATATCCATTAGTTGTAGAAGATGAACTTGGCCGAGATGGGTAGGCATACGTACCCATTTCCTTAGAATTGTGATCATTATGGCCACAATAAAATGTCCCAAGGAATTTTGATGCAAGACCATCCCCAAAAAGGTAATGTATCCTACATAAGTTTGGAAACCTTGTGGTCAAACAATCTATGATTTAAAAGCTAACATAGATCCACTATCAAAACCATTCAATTCGAACAAGTCAACTATAAAAATCCTTTTGAGCTTTATAACAATATTATAAGATTTGCGTCCTTGTGATCTCAAAGGGATTCATGAATAGTCATATTAATTTGTGATAAACATCCGAGTGGTGTTTTAGAGGTATAATAATTATATTAAGCGTTGGGCTCCATTTGAAGATGAATCGGCTTGCGGTTTGTGTGACCAATCATGATCAACAACATTTGGCCATTCAAGGATTCATTTGAGATTCATGATCCTTTCTATCTCAATCCAATGGTAAAGGATGTATTCTAGTCCTTTATTAGCTTCAACAAGGTTTGGACTATATATAACTTTGAAACAACCTCCAATTTATTGCATTGACTCTAGATAAATAGTCGAAGTACAATCTTGCAATAGGGAGAAACGTGGACTCAAATAGATGAAGGGAAGTATAACATAGGGATGACCTATAAATTATTACAAGGGATTTATTGTCATCTATTACATGTGGGTCCCTTGTGAGAACTCAAAAAAATCGCTGATTCAATTTGGATCGATGATAGAAATAACACATACATGGATTGAAACCAACAAAGGATTTTAAGGCATTTGAAAATCAAAATACAATCTTATCACAATTTGATTATGTCATGATCAACAACTAGGAAGGCATTTCGAGGATTTAAAATCTATTAAACGCTATGATAACTTAATGGCACCTAAAATAACTTGTAAGTTATTGAATGTTGATTAAGTTCAATAATTACGATGGTGTTAGTAAAAAGAGAATGAAAAGTAGGAAATACAAATAAATTGGCATGTGTATGAGCTTTGCGATAGTTTATATAGATGATGTTGAAGTCAACGATGAATGTGCATTTAAGTAACATTCAAAATATGAACCACTTTCTCCCTATAATTGTTGAAGGTGAATTATTTCATCTTCTATAGTTCTCTTCCCTCTTGTTACGAAAACTAATGAAAAAAGATAAATGTGCACTTTGAATGTAAGATAGGAAATTTTGGATTATGTTTTGGCTTTTAGAACAAAGAAGAGTGAATTTGGAAAGTAACAGAATTTGTAAAAGAGTGAGTGCCGCTTACAAGAGATATTTGTAGATAAACCATACAAGTTAGATGCAAGGAGATTGTTTATTTTTACGATTGAGAGTATATATAGAAGATAATTGTGTGTTTATTTCCATTTAAATGTTGTTATGTTTGGATTCCATTATGTACTCGATTAGCGAAGTGGTTGGTGATTATTCATTCAACCCTTGATAATGCCATTAATTTTATTACAATTGTATAAAGTTGTGTTATAACTATGACAAATGAAGGATAGGCTATAGTGCAAGTGTGATGCTTTTTTGAATTATGTAGTTTATGGAGAGACACAATCATCTTTTTGTTTTTTTATTAATTTGGAGATGAAATGTTGGAAAATTGTACTTGGTCAACTTCGCATCCATCATCGACCAAATTGTTTTCCATCTTTGAGCTAAAGTAGTGATTAGGATGATCATGCATAGAAGCTTCACACTTGGGATGAAATCCTACCTTTCATTCAACACCTACAACAAGATTCTACAAAACTATACTTGGCACAACCATTTTCAGGTTCACATAGGTTTTCAATCATCACATTACCAAATTCATTGACCACATCCATCACATTCAATAACAAGTGCAAACCATTTGCAAAAGCCCGATACTAAGTACAAGAAATGTCAAGATCAACATTGAGCACCACCTTAATTCAATGTAGTGATCAATTATGGATTTATTTGAGTAAGGAAAACTTAAGGACCTTACTACAAGATCCATCCCCTTCAATATGGACCATAAAAATAAGTAATAACTAAGAGGGTGGGATATCAAGCTCAATCTTCCAACTAATCTTGATCTCCATCTAGTTTTCAAAGCACAACTCTTGTGACATTACTCTCCTCCTTTTTGGACACACTAGATGTTGCGAGAAGAACTTCAACCCAAGTAGATCCATATTAATTGTAGCATGTTAGTGGGATTAGATCAAGCCATTAAAACTAAATGCGAAATGTATGAAAAAACAAGAGATCCCTATCTATGAGATCGCCAAAGTAGGTAACAATTCTTCCTAAGAAAAATGGTGCATAGAAGCTTGAATTTCTAATGTGTTGGCAGAATATGCCATTGTATATATTATTTATTTACCCAATGGAAGTGGTATAAAATATACAACAGCTTAGGAAAGGTCACATAGTAACAGGGTGACGTTCCTCTACGTTTGAGAGGGGCATTTCTCTCATATGATGGGGGTGTTCATATTTTTGGTGCTTTTAACCAAAAAGCACGAAGGAAAACAAAATTAGGAAGGAGAAAAAATGAAAAAGAAGATGAAGAAAGCGAGAAATATACAACATAGTAAAATAAGAGAACGTCGAGATATCTCAAACATAAACATAACATGAAAACCCTCTCTCTCAAATGGAGGAAAAAATACAATGATGAATGCAAAATATAAAGCACAAAGCTTTCACGACCCCCAAAGTGTGTAGATATGGCACAAAGTCCACATACACCAATATTCGGCACAAAGTCGGATTTGTCATATCATCATATACAACTAGGGAGAGAAACAACATTGATGGCCTCATTCGATTATAAATAGGAAGACCGAGTTTATAATTAATGGGCATTAACATTGTAGTGAGAAAAACATTACATTCTTAAATTCGTGAAATAGGGAGAAAATGGGTACACAAAGTTATAACAATTCTCCAATATCCAGAGATGAGAAGAGAGGGAGAGAGTAGTCCCCCTTACAATTACATTTCTAACCTTATATAGGCATCATGTTCCAAGAGTAGTTAAATAACTATTTTTAACTTAACCTACCCCTATCCTCAAGTTGATTCAACTTCGGTTTTAGATAATGATTTTCATGGTCATAACTTGCATAATTACAAAATTTAATTAATTCAAAATTGAATTAATTAATTAAATTTTATGGCCCTTCCTTGGCATGAAAATATGTTGAAACTCCTCATGATTTCAACCATCAAAGATGAAGCCTTTGGAGTTTTCCGAGATGGTTAGCCTTGAGAATATAAGCGAAACCTCCTCCCTTTCTTGAATCTGGAGATCATTTCCATTTTACCATTTGTTGTCATTACAGAATATGTCACTGCTCTAAGAAAAACAAAATAATGCAAAGCTAATACAATGAGAAGAGTTGACCAAACCAGTTCCCTGAGGCATTACCCGTGGATGATCAAATCTCCTTTCACAAAAACCAGAAACCTACACTTACTTTTGAGAGTCCCCCTGTCTTTTCCACATTTACATATATATTTTCAAACATATCGATTTATCTGCACTGCTATCACAGTACCATAAGAGTGGATAATGCTCTTAAAAGATGAGATTTCATTCTAAACCTCGTGAATTTATTCACAATACTCTCTATCTCCATTGTTCGGTTATAAGAACAATTTCCTGTCACTCCAAATGTAGGAAGAAAGACCAATAATTATTGCATTACATGAGGTTACCTTTTTTGGGAACATTTTGTCAAACACTTCACGTACATTCTTATTCATGCACATTTTTCTATTTTATACATCGTATCCTCACATGTTTTAGAGAAACTCGAGCATCATCATGCACCCCTCTTTGTATTCATATTCTTATCATCCAATTTATACACATAGATAAACTCATTGGTGAACTGGTATACACATCCATGTTGTTTTTTTATAATATGGGCTCTCTTGTGATTGCTATATGAGATATGATGATGCATCAACAAAATATAACACCCAAAACTATCTTTTTGTGGTGCTCTGGCAATATCTCTTGTGGATTCTTAGTTTTCAAGTATTCTATTTCAATTAGAGAACAATCTTAAATGATTTACAGACAAAGGTATTCAATCTCAGAATTCAAGGAGAGGCAGACTTAACCTTAGTTCGAGTCTCTAACCAGTGATGTTTTGTAACAATGGATTGAGTCGAGCAAAAAGACTACATGTATCGAAGCTTTGGATATGAGTAATTACAAAAATTTGTTTACTTTTTTCAACATTGCTTGGTATTGGGATGTTTGGTATGATTTCTCTTAACATCAAAGCTAGGTTCCGCTTGATATAATGTAATAAAATTGATTCACGTTGTGGACATTATCACTTACATTATTTACAAATCATTATCACTTATATTATTTACAAATCATTATTTACCAAGGATACTTGTTTCTGCCCCTCTTCATTCTCAGCTTGCATATTTGTTTGTTAGATGGGTGATGGTGGATATTGTGAGGAATCGAGTCATTGATATTAGAGATAGTGGATGATAGTTGTGTTTTTCTTCCTTCACAATCAATTCTTAATTGTAGATGAAATATTTCACCATGTGTTATGGATAAATTTTTATGGTTTAATTGGAAAAAAGGGTCGAGGAAGGTGAATGCACAAGGCGATGTGTACCCATGTTGCCCTCATTATTATTGAGAAGTGTTGTAGAGCCTACATCTTTCTCTATTCTTACTGTGAGCTATTTGGACTTATTGTATATGGATTATCTATTTGAAAAACACAATACTAACTATTATTTTGATGTGACATTATTATATAATATTATTATTTGCTAGCACTAGGATGCTAACTCTTGTTGACAAGTTGTTTATGGGGCACTCAGTGCTACTTTTCATTGATCGATTATTATGTTGAGATTATATCATGGTTGGTTTTGATCTTGATCGTGTATTGTTATTGAATTCATATTGGACTCATGGTCGTTAATCTTCTTACTATGTAGATGACTCATTTTATTTTATATTGTGTAGTAGGCATGACTATTTATGGATGATTGATTTTATGCATATGATATTGTCGTATTTTGATTATCGTATTGGGAAGATATGAGGTTTTCCTTGAGTGTGCAGTGACAAGTATTCGATCATGGGAGAACGTGGGATTCAGGAATGCATTCCAATTAGCACAAAAAGGCCTTAGAGGCCAAACCATTCCTCTTCTATCGATTTACGACACCTTCTCATTGTGTTGTTCATTGTTTGTGTATTGTATTTTGTTGGCTATGTGATTATTGGCTTACCTCTTATCCTTGTGATGTATGCTCATGTGGTATTGTACTATGTGTTTATTTCTAACCTTCTTTGGTTTAATACTAACTTGGTGTTTTATGTTACCTTTTTGTAGCCCTTAGCATCTCTTGTGGCTTGGGATGTTGTGTAGGGGTTATGAGGGATTATGCCACCTAATCATGGATTAGGTGAGCCTAATTGCCCCTCCTAAATGTCACATTTTCCCAAACTCGGATTTGGGAAAAATGTGTCATTTAGGAAGGGTAAATGGCAAGTAAATGACTTCATTTGCATTGAAAGAGGCCTAGCCCCCATCCCTATGGGGTGGGCTCTTTTCAATGCAAATGATGCCCATTGGCTCATTTTCCCCTTTCCCACACACTTCAAATTGATGGAGTTTTTGATTTTTGGGAATGTTTGGAAATTTGAATCTTCTCATGATTGCTTGGAGTATTTTGTTTTCCCTCATTTTAATTTTATGGTGCAATTTTATAGCATGTTGATTGGATGTGGTTTAGGTGGAGGGTGACATTTGTCACCCTCCCATTGCTTGACATGGGTGGCATTCTTCCTTCTTAACCCCTCATGTCCTTAGTGAAAGGGTTATTTCTTAAAATTTTGGGTGGAAGAGCTTGGAGCTTGGAAAAGCCTTTGGATTTCTTGGTGAACTTCTTGGTTTGGACTTGTGCTTGAGTGCAAGGTAGGATCTTGCACCCCCTTGGTTCTTATTTGAATTTGGTTTTTGAAATTGTGTTATAAATTGAATTATGCAAATGAATGAAATGGAATGTTTTGTTTATCTTCTTTTGTTACTCCACCCACCCTTGAGGGTGTGGGTTTTGAGATGGATGGGAAGAGGGAGGAATTTCCTCCTTTGCATTTTGGTATGCTTGCTTTGACAAGCTTGAAAGAGTTTCTTTCTTTTGATTATACTCCTACATTTGGCTTGTAGGTAGGGATGAATTTCCATTTGGTTTGGAAATCCATCCCTACCCTCAATGAAGGAAACCATGTGTTTGAAAAGCCTTCTTGGGGGAGATAATGGAGGGATAAGGGGAGTGTTTTTGGAGTGATAAGGGGTGTTAAATCTATGGAGAGATAAGGTGGAAAATTTTGTTGTTTGCATGGAGCTTTTGACTACATAAAAATGGGATTTTCATCCCCTCTTCCCAAATTAGAAGCATGGTGCTTCTTAGCTAAATTTCCTTGGTTGAATATGTGTTTTGATGTGTTAAACCAAGTCTTGGAATGTTGATTTTGCATCTGAATTCTTCCTATGTGCTAGTTGGATGTGTTGCCTCTTTCCCATGGGCTTGGGGGAGGCTAGCATGCCACCTTGGACTTCTTGGTGGCATGTAATGATGCCAAATGGTTGGGTGGTCAACCAGGCTCATTCTCTTGTGATTTTGGAGGTTTTACCCTTGTTGGTTTGGAGCTGGATGGAGCTTATTTTGGGAGTTGCAGGTTGTAGATTTTGCTTGTAAAAGAGTTTGCATTCTTGGCAAAATTAGTCATGTTACCTTCATTTTAATGGATGGCTTTTATACTTGCATTCTTAAGATACTTTCCTTCTTGTTTAATCTATGTCAAATGTGTTGAATTATTTCCATGGAATGGATTGTTACAATAATTAATTGTTGTTGGAAATTCTTACTTAAGGATTACTAGTTGTTGTTTTAAAATTGCATTGTTGCATGTTATAAATTGGAATTGTTCATCTTATTTCAAAAGTATGATTGTTGTATAAATATATGCTTCTCCCTCTTGAAATATCTTATTGAAGGTGAAAGAAATCAACTATTTGGGTAAAATAAATTGGAATGAGTTATGGGAAAATCTGAAATCTGAAAATTTTGTATTTAAATCCTCCTTCATGGAATCATGCAATGGTTGAATGTTTATTGTAAAATCTCAAATAGTTGTTTTTACTTGTATCAAGTTTAGTGATGAAACTATTGCATTTCAAGCCATATCTTATTGTTTTGAATTTAAAAAAAGAGGTTGTTGTACCATTTGCAAATCTATAGTTTTCTTTTTTGATCTACATCTTAGTAGTAGAAATTTCATTAAGTTTACTCATTTATAAACTTAGTCAAATATCATAAAATCATGTATTAAAAAGTGTTGTGAATATAACTCAATATCGGGAAAATTATCTCTTTTCTATTGAGTTTCGCCTACATATTTAGATGGTTATATATGTAATAGCCCATATATATATATATCAAATTCATAATAAGTTCTCTAACTTATTACTAAATGTGGGTATTTAGATGGACTATCTTATATATATATATATAGCAAAATATATTTGTGATAGCTGTATTATAAGGGTTTTAATAAAAATATATATATTATTTGGGGAGGAGGGGTGGGGTGGTTGTCCCACCCGTCCCCACACTCAATTTCTAACTCTATAGGGATTGGCCCATGTCACAACCCATGACTTGGCATGGGCCATAACCCGGCGCCTCCATTCGTGCTTTACCATGGCCTATGACCACTCCCCATTTGGGCCTTCATCCAATGCATTTGAACATGCATTGCCTATTTCCTTCACCCATGTATGTACCAACATTCCTTTTATTCACACACACACACACAAAGTCTGCTCATATACTTGCTCTAATATGAGTCTTAAATAAAAACAATAACAATATGAATCAATAAACTTGCATATCAATTTGGATCAGACCTAAAAAGAAAGAAGGATAACCATAGTTTTAAAACCTAAGTAGATAAAACAATTATGTGCAAACCAAATTGATATCCAAATTTGAATATATAAATATCAATGGAGAGGAAACCTCTTCTTGAATCTCTTCCTCCTTGAGCTCTCCATGAGCTTCTTCTCCTCCTACAAACAAGAATAAAAATACAAAACAAAAGAAAACTAGGGCATCCAGATGAAAGAAGTGAGTAGAAATGAATAATAGATTTTAGGTTTGGATTTACATCCTCATAAGTTTTAATTTTTAGGGTTTATGATCTCACGATGGAGATCTCTTGAATCCTAGGGCCCCAATTTAATTTCAAAATGACTTAAGTCATATGGTTGCACTTTATAATGGGATTTAATTAAATGTATTATTTTGGAAAAGACCTAGGTTATATGGTTGCACCTTAATAATTGAATGTATTAATTAATTAAATATATTTTATAATTTACGTAATAAAATGTGAAGGCATGGGTCCATTTAGGGGGCAAAATGGGACCCATGACCATAATAAATATTTTGGCCTTCCACAAACTTTAAAATTGTTCTCAAAGCGATTATTAACCTTACCATAAATTAATTTAAACTCACAATTACTCTTCCAATGCGATAAGCTTTATCACTAATTGATTATCTTGACCTTGCCACCGTCATGATTTATTTATCGTTGAAGTTTATAAAATAATCGCGCAACTCTTTTAATTTGTGGAAGCGACGTTACACCAACTCTTCATCCCATAAAGTTGAAAATGTGATGTTGTCTTAACGACGTGAAAATTATTAATTTTATCCTTGTTGTTTGCGATTGTGGTTTGGTGTCGCTTTGTTGTATGTTGTGACTTAGTCGTGTTACTTTTGTTCTGGATAATATAACCACATAGTAAGTAATTTACCATTTAAAAAAATATTACCACCATTATAACTTTTATCATCTATGATCGAGATATTTGGTTGTCTTTTTACCATTTTGAAACTTGCGCTAAGCTAGGTGTGACAAGTGTCATGCATTTAATTGAGATAGTGACATGTATAATGGAAAGAATGATATACATTAGATGAAAAAATCATTTTTGAGGGGAAGCTTAGGGAGGGGATACAAATTGTGACACTAGAATCCATGTTTATACCTTAATCAAACACAAAGACCCATTGAAGAATATCACTAAATATAATATCTTAAATACATCTATATGAAAAAAACAAGAGATCAATTTGAAGACCCTTATCTTGGATTTAAAGCATACCACACCTATTAATAATGTTATTACCTTCTTAAAAAATTCTCACTAAATGGTGACAAGTGGTGTCAATATAGCTACACCGATGTGTAAGGCTCAAAAACATTTAGGAGGAAAAAGGCTCAAAGCTCCACTATATGACCAATATATTACAATTTTTCTATTGATTTCTTCGTTTGAAAAGGAAGACTTGTGGCATAATTTCATAAAGCATCTTGAGACTCATCAACAACCAAAAGCATCAATGAGGCTAAAGTGGAATGTTTTTATGAAGAGAAACAATAAGGAGTAGACTGGAGTATTTAGACCCTCAAATCGATACAACTAAAGAAAATATTATAGGTTATATAGTTAACGTTTCTCCTTCGATATTAAATCCAACAATGTTTATGAGAAATCAAGTTTGCAAGTAGGAAATCTGTTTAAAAAAGTCTTGTATAAAAGTACTTTTAATACTTTTATTCTCCCACGTATTAAGTCTCTGGAGATAGCTTTAGAATACCAACTAGGAAAAGCATACCATACTAAGATGTTACTTTTAATTCCTCAATCTGAAATAGAATATATTTGTAGTCATAAAAATGTTAATTTTGTTAATATTGGTCTTATTAGAATATATATAAAACCATTAGTAATTTAACATATTAAACCAATATCTCATGTAGCTTTGAGTGACGGAAAAGAGGTTAATTTAAAACATGCATGTCGGTGATCTTATTTATCTCAATTGAATGATAGTCACATTTGTTACGAGTTCTATATGAACTTTTTATTAGTGCAAGAGATAAGGGAT
Organism: Taxus wallichiana var. yunnanensis; assembly: GCA_018340775.1. Lineage (NCBI taxonomy): Eukaryota > Viridiplantae > Streptophyta > Pinopsida > Cupressales > Taxaceae > Taxus > Taxus wallichiana. The sequence goes on from CM031237.1 coordinate 755,172,124, forward strand.
ATAAGGAAGTAAGAAATGTATCAATTGACTTGTTGGGGTATGTTTTCTTTTGTCTATGGTCTTAATATGTTCAACCCATTCAAGCATGCCTTCGTAAATATGGAAGTCTTGAATTCTATAACAAACACAAACCCTAAAAAAATGATAGAAATCCTTCCATATGCAAAAACTTAGCGATATTGGACAACTCCAAAAGGAGTTATAGATTCCATTGAAGTACCAACTAAATGGAAGTTGGATTGGATCAAAAATTTTGCACCAAAAATAAGTCCATAGAATTGAAGGAAATACAATTCATGTGTTACCCCCGGTCCTTATCACACTCCATAGGTTATGCATCTCCTAGATCAAGTTTTTCCTCATCCTCTAGAAAATCTCATGGGAATACTAGAAGAGGAAATGTGTTTGTAGAATTTGAAGAAGAAAAGGTAAATGAAGGAAAAGAATCTTTCCCTATAATTACATTGTTAACACTTCCTAAGGAAAATGAAATTTGGACACTTATATTTAATCAAACAACCATAAACTCTTCACAAAATCTATTAATTTCATACTTCCAAATACATATCCTTGATCATCTCCAAGAAATAAGGAGTCAAGGCTTAAATAGACAATCCTAAAATATATCCAAAATAGCTAATTACGTGAGTTGTTGTAACACCACTAACAACTCACTTACACACATTAATATACTAACTACCACATAATATAAGTTTTCCCACCAACGTGAGCATTAACCTCAAATATTCTTAACATCCCCCCCTTGGTGCAAACATGGGGCAAAGAGCACCAAAACAAATATGTATGTTGTTTTACCCTTGAATTTTGTATTCTTTATTCTTTATGTCCTACATTAGGACTAAACATTATTTACTCTTGACCTAGTATTCTTGGGAAGCATGCATGTCACATTGGAAGAAGGTGCACACAAAGAAAGAGGATGAAGAGACACACACAAGGTTGACATATGGGCGCACAAGAAGAATGAAGGGAAGCGGTAAAGAGAGGATAAAAGATCACACATATAGGGAAAATGGAAATTTAAGAGGGACGTCTGGAAGAAGTAATGTGGAAATAACACCAAGTATTTTGGGAAAAATCATGTAGGCAAAACAAATTTAGGCAAGATACTAAATATAGGAAAATTTGAAAATAGACCATGAGATACCATTTTGGGCACTTGCATGGAAGCGGCGAAGGATTGGATAAAAAAACAATAAAGATAAATATACTAAAGAAGTGGCCTTGTAAATTCTAGCGGGGTGGCGAGTTCTATATTTAACCATCGTCGAGATATAATAGTTTAAATGGTAGTTAGAACTTGAGGACTATTATTAGCTTTTGGAAGACTAGTGAAGGAAAGTCCCCAAGCGTGTAAATACCCCATGCGGGGTCCATTGTAATGCGTGTACTATTATGATCATGTTCTTCAAGTCATGATCGTGATTGACCTAAGTCTTTTAGTCACCAAAGGTATCATTGTTTAGTCCGAGTCCCAGGATAGAGCATGATTGAAGTATGTATGTAAGCACAGGTAGTCGCTTAAAATTGTTTAACCGATAATCGATATATAAACCGAGTACATTTTGGAGAAATAATATTGTTTGTGCATACAAGTATTAAAGTTATTTATTAGCATTATATTTTGCGTTGAACTATTTTAAAATCCACTTCAACTACGCTAACCATGATGAAACTTGGAACCTTCAAGCGCTTCGGTGAGCTCACAAAAGTTTCCGCCCTAATGTGATATGCCGACGTGAAGGATAATAAGTGACGTTACATGTTGATTTCCTGTTATTGCACACATAAGTGTGGTGTGGTCACCAAACTAGACATGCAACATTTTAGTTTTGTTGTCAGAACATCATAAACATGCACACATGAAGTGGACAAAAGATACTCAAATTAACATAGGAGAATATTGAGGCTTGATAGCACGTTGTTGAAGACGCTTTCACACAAAAACATTCGTGCCACAAATATTGTTCACTGATGACATGGGTGGAACCAAATCTTTATGATGTATTGCATGAGACATTTATTTGCGAACTCCCAATAAATTTTCATGCGTGGTTAGTAACCTATTACCTAGGAAGAATCAAATTTTGGGAAGGAAGCATCATTGGAATCTTGAGCGCATGAAGAAACTTGCAAAATGACATGACTCATACATGAGTGGTGGACTACTAGTGGAAAGGTATGCTACGTAGTTATATTATCGAATACTTAGTTTCTACGTTTTCTTGCATAGACAAAGCACAATTCAATTTCTTGAGAGAGCCACACATCATACTTAAAGCAATTCCCTTTGGAAATCAAGAAGTTAATAGTTGATATGGGAATAGAGAATTTCCCAATGGAAGGCTAAATGTTCCACAAGTGTGAGCGACATGAGAAATAAGGACATGAGAAATTCGAGCCTAAGCCATGGATTCCACGGATGAACCCACCTTGAGGAGGACACAATTTTAGGAATAGAGGTGCAAGTCATTAGAGAAAGGGAGGTTCTATGTCCAAAAGATTCAACTCTAAGAATTGCGAGGCAAGACCAACAACATTGGTCAACACAAGGAGATGGAAGCAAGGACAAAGAGCTCCAGGGAGAAGTAGTAATGCGCCATGAGATGCCAAGAGATTTAGAGGATGAATAACGAAAGTATAATGCGAGATGGTATCCGATCCAACCTATTGCGAACTAGCCAACCGATACATGAGAACAAGTACTCATTGAAAGTGATAGCGGCGAGGAAGTAAAAAATTCTAAGGAGAAGGATACTTTCAATAGCGCTTTTCCATTTGTACTACGATCGCTATAACCAACACCGTAAAAATATAATTTAATCAAAATCTTCCAAAAGCACAAAGATTTGGCATGATGAGCACCAATACAACAACATCGACACCAATGGGCGTGTAAGGAAACACACCAACCCAACAGGTGATTGGGAATAATCCATCAAATACCAGTGGAAGTGGAAGTGGAAATGTCATCCCAACAACCAATGCTCCAGTCCAAGGCAGAGTTGTAAACACCGTGCAATAGGTGGTAGCACCTAATATATTTTATGAGATGTCTTTACATTTACCAAAATACCATGGAGTCGAAAACACAATGAACATGTTCACAAGTGTGAACTAATTTAGCACACAAAGGACATTACTTCGTTGAAGAGGAAAGCAAGTCAGTTCATAACAAAATTATTGATTGCGCTCATACTTGGTATAGAAAGCATGATTTGTTGCAAGTTGTAGTGGCAATATTGTCATTGATGTCAAAGGCTTAATCATTGATGTATTTGGTTAATGGAAATGTAACGGAACGGAAATATTGACATGTTACGGAAGTTGATGGAAATATTGACGGATGTTGACGGAAATATTGACGGATGTTGACAATGGAAGTTGACGGAACTATTGATGGATGTTGATGGAAATGGTAGAAAGTAACGGAAATAACCAACAGTATAGAAAGGCTGAAAATGAAAGTTTAACTACATGAAAAGAAGTATTGTTACATGGTATAAGCGAGATATACACAGCTGTACATATGAGAAAGATATCAGCATTTTAAGGCGTTCATATGCCATGTTTCATGGTGAAAAAGAAGATTTAATGATGGCTGGCAGCGATTTAATGATGACAGCAATTTTATTAAAGAAAGGGCCAGCGCATTTAATGGAGTATATTGCATTGTTTAATGTGCATTTAATAATTTTTATGGGCTGCATTAATTACTTTTGGTTTTAAGCCGACTAATGCACTTAATTAAGTTGTGTTAATTAAATAATGGAAAGGTTGTGTTGGTTAGAATGATGTGTCTTTTCGAAAGGATGTGAGAAGGATATATAAGGAGATAGAATCATTTGATTTAAAAAAGCACACATATTGAATATTTTGTGTGAAGAGAGAAAAGGAAGAGCAGAATATGAAATAAAAAGGAGTGAAGGGCAGATTTATTTTTGATGAAAAGTTGCAGCGATTTATTTATGTGAAGGGATTGAAATAAATAAAAAAGGATATTCTGAGAAACAGTTTTGTTCTATCACTTGTTGAAGCAACAACAACATAAAAGATAGAAAAGAGTTTTTTTTTTTGTGAGGAAGGTTGGTGCCTTCATATTTGAAGAGATAGGTGTCTCTTGTTGAGTTGGTGCTTAGCAAAAGGGGTTGGTGCTCCTGTAGGTTGGTGCCTACAAAAATTGTAATTTGGGGATTGGTGTCTCCTGTAGGTTGGTGCCTACAAACATTTGAGAAATATAATAAAGAAGATTTTCTCCGTGGTTTTCTCCCGAAAGGGTTTCCACGTAAATCTGTGTCTATTTGCAGTGTGTTGGTTTGCTTTGCATTCATTGATTGCTTTGATATATTCTCTGTGAAACTGATTAATTGTGATTATGGATATGAGATTAAGTGTTAAATTTAAAAGAATATCATAATACTGATTCACCCCCCCTCTCAGTATTATCTTGTGCTTAACAATTGGTATCAGAGCGGGTGCCTTCAGAACAATCTAACAATTGGAAGGTAGATCTCAGAAGCACATATGGCTACTCATCAAGTACAAGAAGGTTTTTCTTCAAACAAGGCTCCATTGTTTGATGGAACAAACTATGCATTTTGGAGCATAAGAATGAAAACATATCTAATGGCACTAGGGTTTGATATTTGGCAATCAGTAATAGTTGGATATACAATCCCATCAGTTCCACCGATAGATCAAGCCGGAAAGAAGGCTTTTGAAAACAATGCCAAGGCGATGAATGCTATCCTATGTGGCCTGTCAGAATATGAGTTTGTTAAAGTAATGCAATGTGACACGGCAAAGGAGATATGGGACAAACTTCAACTATCTATGAAGGTGATGACAAGGTTAAAAGGGCTAAGCTTCAAACTCATAGGAGACAATTTGAGAGCCTTGAAAATGAAGGATGAGGAGAATGTTGCAGCCTATCTTCTTCGCGTGGATGAGGTTGTCAACGCCATAAGAGGGTTAGGCAAAAATATTGAAGAATCCATAATCGTTCAAAAGATTCTAAGATCTCTACCATTAAGATTTGATGCTAAGGTGTCTGCCATTGAAGAAATGAAGGATCTTGATAAGTTGAGCATGGACAAACTACATGGAATACTGACCGCGTATGAAATGAGGATTGAGTCAAATAGACCATCAAAGAAGGAAGCTGCATTCAAAGTCTCAAAGAAAGAGAAAATCAAAGAACCTGAGTCGAATGAGAACTCAAGCAGCGAAGAAGATGATAAAGAAGCCTTGTTCATTCGAAAGTTAAAGAAAGGATCTGGAAAGTACAAAGGTAAGTTACCATTTAAATGTTTTAACTGTGGTAAAATTGGTCATTTTGTGGCTAAGTGTCCAGAGAAAGAAGATAGTGATGATGAGGAAAGCAAACCTAAATTCAAAAGGGAATTCAAGCAAAACAAAGGCAAGAAAAGATTTGGAAAGCAAAAGAAAAGCTTATATTCAAAAGGAAGTAGTAGATCATCCGAAGAAAGTGGGATAAGTGACTCAGATAGCGATAATGAAGAAATATTATTCATGGCTATAAAAGATGACTTAGAAAGAGATGAAGACATGGAAGAAAAAGGTGAAGTGAATCTTGAAGAGGAACTTATCTGTGCCTTGGGAGAGTTGAAAGCTCTTAAAAAGAAAAATCAGAAACAAAAGTTACAGATCCTAAAGTATGAAGAAGAAGATCGTAACTTTGAAGCTAAGATATCACAATCTCTTGAAGAATCAGGAAAGATGATCGTGGATCTAAAAACCCAAATTGAAGAAGAAAAATGAGTTGAAGAAGAATTAAGAAATCAGCTAAGGACTAAGGAAGAAGATTGCGAAAAGCGTGAGTCAGAGATCGTTGCTTTGAGAAAGGACTTGGAAAAGGCAAATGCTAAAGTTACAAGTAATCTAAAATTTGAGAAAAGTACTTGAGATACTAGATGAAATTCTGAACCAACAAAGTCAACATCCGACAAGACTGGTCTTGGATATACGGAAAGACAAGACACCGCTAACACAAAAGGTATAGAGTCATCGAAAGGGACAAGAGCAGAGAAGTCAAAGACCTATGCAGAGACACTCAAGGAACCTATGAAGAATGAAGAGTTGAAAAGGGAGAAGAGCTTTATGAAGATCAACACTTCTTACAAGGAAAGCAAAGATGAGAACAAGTTTAGAAGACCAAATCCTCCAAGATATACTCACATGTTCAGGTTTGAAAATTCTTTCTATGGCTATTGCTTCTATTGTAATCATTTTGGTCATAAAGCAATAGATTGTAGAATACGGGTGAGAGACAACAATATAAAGAACAAAGGTGTGTATGGATTCTCAAATAGAAATCGCAACTCCTTTGCTCCTTTATCGAACTATGTTGAAGATATTGTTTGTTATAACTGCAATAACTATGGACATATGGCAAGATTTTGTAGAACCATCCAAATCGAACCAGAAGGTAAATGCTCCAGAAATAAAGAAGAAAGAAGCTACAAAATTTTGGAAAGAAAAAAGAGGATGATGGGCAAGATAAAGAGAAATCTATGCTTGTTCAAACAACATTCCATGCACAGGATGAAGGGCAGTTGTGGTACATTGATAGCGGATGTTCAAGACATATGACCGGAGATAAAAGTAAGTTCATCTCATTGAAGAAAGTAAATGAAGGTACGGTGAAATTTGGTGATAACGCTAAAGCAAAGATCGTTGGAAAAGGTACGCTGAGTCTTGATAATGGTAAAACAAAAATAGAGAATGTTTTATATGTTGATGGATTAAAGCATAATCTCTTAAGTGTAAGCCAAATGTGTGATCAAGGACACACACTTAAGTTTTATGCTTTGAAGGGTGTGAGATAAGGAAGGAAGACACGGAGAGTTAGTAGCAGATGCACATAGAACCACAAATAACCTATACATGCTCGGAGAAGTAAAAGGAGAGAAATGTTTTCTAAGTCAGGTTGAAGAGAGTTGGCTATGGCATAGAAGGATGGGGCATATAAATTTTGATAATCTTGTGAAAATCAGCAACAAGCAAGCTGTGCGGGATATGCCTAAGGTAACGAAACCTGCAAGTACTCTATGCAAGCAATGTCAACATGGAAAGCAAACCAGAGCAAGGTTTAGAATGAAGGAGTATTCGACCACCAAACCACTAGGAGCTGATTCATACGGATTTGTGTGGACCTACTAGAACAGAAAGCATACAAGGTGAGAGTTATTTCATGTTATTCATTGATGACTACACTAGAATGACTTGGGTAGCCTTTCTAAAAGAAAAGTCATAAGCATTTGAGAAGTTCAAAGCTTTCAAGGCTTTAGTAGAAAATGAAACCGGATTGAAAATAAAGTGCCTGAGGTCAGATCGTGGAGGTGAGTTCACCTCAAATGAATTCATTGAATATTGTGAAGATCATGGAATCAAAAGACAATACTCAACTGCAAGGACTCCACAACAAAATGGAGTGGCAGAAAGAAAGAATCGAATCGTCCAAGAAATGGCTAGAACCATGTTAAATGAATCTAAGCTATCAGATAAATTTTGGAGAGAAGCGGTAAATACGGCTGTTCATATCTTGAATAGAGGGCAAATCAGAGTTAATCATGACAAAACTCCTTATGAATTGTGGAAAGGAAGACCACCTACTATTGTAAAATATTTCAAAGTGTTTGGGAGTAGATGCTTTATTAAAAGAAATGAAGAGAACTTGGGAAAATTCGATTCAAGAGCGGATGAAGGAATTTTTCTTGGCTACTCTATTAAAAGCAAAGCCTACAGATGCTATAACAAAAGACTACAAACTATAGTAGAAAGTGCAAATGTGAGAGTGGATGAAATCGTGAATCAAAAAGCTAAAGAACCTACAGAAGAGCCCTTAGAAATACCCGAGGTAGTAGAAGAAAAAGAAGAGGAAGAAGATGTTGAAAAATTAAGTAAATCTGAAAGGCAGGACACCAAAACACCATCTCGTTTTGTTAAGAAGAATCATGTTGAAAGTCAGATCATTGGAAACCTTGATGATGGAGTACAAACAAGAAGAAGAATTGTAAGTGCATCAGAACCAGTAAATTTATCCTTATTATCCAAAATAGAGCCGAAGAACTTTGTAGAAGCCAACCATGATAAACATTGGATAAAGGCAATGGAGGAAGAGTTAGATCAAATTGAGAAGAATGAAACATGGGAACTTGTACCTAGGCCAAAGGATCAAAATGTGATTGGCACTAAGTGGGTATTCCAAATAAATTGAATGAAGATGGGCAAGTCACTCGAAACAAGGCAAGGTTAGTATGTAAAGGGTATGCTCAAGTAGAAGGTGTTGATTTTGAAGAAACTTTTGCTCCTGTTGCTAGATTAGAAGCAATTAGAATGTTTCTTGCTTTTTCGGTATTCAAGAACTTCAAAGTCTATCAAATGGATGTCAAATCAACATTTCTAAATGGGAAGTTAGAAGAAGAAGTATACATAGAACAACTTGAAGGGTTCCTCCTATCAGAAAATGAAGATTATGTGTGTAAGTTGAAAAAGGCCTTGTACGGATTAAAACAAGCTCCCAGAGCATGGTACTCAAGGCTTGATAAGTACCTACAAGACCAAGGGTTCAAGAGAGGACTTGCTGATAGCAATCTTTACATTAAAACTGAAGGTGAGCACCAACTGATTGTTGTTGTATATGTAGATGACATAATTTTTGGAGGAGACAATGAGAAATGTCCAAGAAATTTGTCAAAGACATGCAAAAGGAGTTTGAGATGTCTATGTTGGGAGAGTTATCATTTTTCCTTGGATTGCAAATTTCTCAATCTGATAAAGGAATATTTATATCCCAAACCAAGTATGTGAAGGAAATGTTGAAGAAATTTGGTATGGGGAGTGTGCACCTGTTAGCACACCTATGGCTACCGGGACTAAGTTGAGCAAAGATGATGAATCTCCGAATGTTGATCAAACTCTCTATAGATCAATGATTGGGAGTTTACTATATATGACGGCATCCAGACCAGACATCATGCAAGCAGTGGGTATGGTTGCTCGTTTTCAAGTAGGGCCGAAAGAAACACATGTGCAAGTTGTAAAACGCATATTTAGATATCTAAAGGGAACTACGGATTATGGGTTATGGTACCCAAGGGGTAAAGACTTCACATTGGTAGCTTATACCGATTCAGATTGGGCAGGATGTGTGGATGATAGAAAAAGTACAAGTGGAGGAGCATTTTTCCTTGGAGACAACCTGGTATCGTGGTTAAGTAAGAAGCAAAACTCTGTATCCTTATCCACAGCAGAAGCAGAGTATATAGCAGCAGTGTTATGTTGTACTCAAATTTTATGGATGAAGCAAACCTTAAAAGATATCAAAGTAGAGTATGATCATCCAATCTCCATATTGTGTGATAATACCAGTGCGATAAGTATTTCAAAGAACCCAGTTATGCATTCCAGAACAAAGCATATTCCCATAAGATATCACTTCTTAAGAGAGCAGGTGGCAAAAAAGTAGGTAAAGTTGGAATTTGTTGCTACATCCGAATAGATAGCAAATATCTTCACCAAGCCACTTCCAAAGGAGACATTTGAATATCTATGACAAAAGTTGGGAGTAATATCCTTTGCTTCTTCCCATTGAAAAATCAAGAGAAGCATCGGTTGAGGGGGAGCTAAACATTGCAATATTTAGCTCCTAGATTGGCCCTTTGCCATTGATGTCAAAGGGGGAGAATGATTGTAAGGGGGAGTTACAACAAGGGGGAGTTGCAAAAAAGTTTTTTTAAGGTTGCCATCAATGACAAAGGGGGAGATTGTTGGAAATATTGTCATTGATGTCAAAGGCTTAATCATTGATGTATTTGGTTAATGGAAATGTGTAACGGAAGTTGACGGAAATATTGACGGATGTTGACAATGGAAGTTGACGGAACTATTGACGGATGTTGACGAAATATTGACGGATGTTGACAACGGAAGTTGACGGAACTATTGACGGATGTTGACGGAAATGGTAGAAAGTAACGGAAATAACCAGCAATATAGAAAGGCTGAAAATGAAAGTTTAACTACATGAAAAGAAGTATTGTTACATGGTATAAGCGAGATATACACAACTGTACATATGAGAAAGATATCAGCATTTTAAGGCATTCATATGCCATGTTTCATGGTGAAAAAGAAGATTTAATGATGGCTGGCGCATGGATTTAATGATGACAACAATTTTATTAAAGAAAGGGCCAACACATTTAATGGAGTATATTGCATTGTTTAATGTGCATTTAATAATTTTTATGGGCTGCATTAATTACTTTTGGTTTTAAGCCGACTAATGCACTTAATTAAGTTGTGTTAATTAAATAATGGAAAGGTTGTGTTGGTTAGAATGATGTGTCTTTTCAAAAGGATGTGAGAAGGATATATAAGGAGATAGAATCATTTGATTTAAAAAAGCACACATATTGAATATTTTGTGTGAAGAGAGAAAAGGAAGAGCAAAATATGAAATAAAAAGGAGTGAAGGGCAGATTTATTTTTGATGAAAAGTTGCAGCGATTTATTTATGTGAAGGGATTGAAATAAATAAAAAGGATATTCTGAGCAACAGTTTTGTTCTATCACTTGTTGAAGCAACAACAACATAAAAGATAGAAAAGAGTTTGTTTTTTTGTGAGGAAGGTTGGTGCCTTCATATTTGAAGAGATAGGTGTCTCTTGCTGAGTTGGTGCTTAGCAAAAAGGGGTTGGTGCTCCTGTAGGTTGGTGCCTACAAAAATTGTAATTTGGGGATTGGTGTCTCCCGTAGGTTGGTGCCTACAAACATTTGAGAAATATAATAAAGAAGATTTTCTCCGTGGTTTTCTCCCGAAAGGGTTTCCACGTAAATCTGTGTCTATTTGTAGTGTGTTGGTTTGCTTTGCATTCATTGATTGCTTTGATATATTCTCTGTGAAACTGATTAATTGTGATTACGGATCTGAGATTAAGTGTTAAATTTAAAATAATATCATAATACTGATTCACCCACCCCCTCTCAGTATTATCTTGTGCTTAACACACTGCGTACTTGTTACAAGTGTGGATATCCGCACCATTATCAACATGATTGCCCAATATTCCCGATATGTGTGCATTGTCAAAAGGAACATAAAGTAGAAGATTTCACATATCTATATGCACTCATGAAGGAAAAAAGTGTGAAACGCATGAGAATGATCAAAATTTCATGGAATATGGTGGAAGAGAATAAGCCTCAAACTATATCTCAAATGGAACCTTTGGCCAAGGTACAAATAAGAAAATGAACTACGCATGCGTGAAAGAATCCCCGTTGGATAGTATAAAGCCGATAGAGGCGTATTCTGGAAAATCCTATCTTGATAGTAGGATACACAAGGAGATCCTTTAGGAAGAAAAATATTTGGTCCGCGAGCTTCAAGTAGAGATTGAGTTCCTTAGATAAGACACGAGGCTACGAAATGAAAGACTTAAACACCACAAGAAGGCAATATCTATGAGTAAAAATGAGTTCCAGAATCTCGTAGAATTCTCGCACCGAGGGATACTACCATTACTAAGCTAGTGGTTGCACGTATAAACTTGAAAGATGGTGCTAGGAAAGTAGTTGGGACAAACACAAAATCCGAATGTGCATTCAACAAAAATGGGTGGATGTGATAGGGAAATGCCGGTCAATGCTTGCATTGATTGGTGGAACATAAATGACATACTACTTGACACAGGTGCAGAGGTTAACATGGATGCTTGGAATAAAATGGGGCAGCTGATGTTGCACCCATCTCCACATGTTTTGTTTATGGAAAAAAAGACAAGGGCGATGCCTATTAGGTGTGCTGAAGAATGTTATCATTAGTATAATAGGAGCAAAATTCTATAGCGATTTTGAAGTAATACCCCAGAAAAAGTAGACAATTTCCAAAGACTCCTCGGAAGGCCTTGGTGATACAAAATAATTTTGACTTAAGATTCAAAAATGGTATGTAAGTTTAGAGAATGGATCTCAACGCATCATATTTCCAATGGATCCAAAGTAGAGCACACCATATGTTGAGAATGTAGAAGAATATGAAGATTTAGAACACATATACAATATACAAGCTAAGGGGTTAGAAAACTATGAGCCAATGTCAAAAGTTGAGATCAAGTGGAAGGACAATCATTCAATGTCGATATCAACAAGTGTAGCTTGAACAATTGGGTGCATGATTCATATGAGTTGATAGGTTAAGATAGTGATATGATCAAACACACACCCAAATTGGCAATCAATCGAGTTCCTAAGTATATAGGTAGGTATATCAAGAGAATAAGAAAGGAAAACACCCAAAACCCACCAACCTTCAAGGGCAATGAAAATGTACTAGATTTTATCACAAAGATGGAAATTTCCATGTAACCAAAATGTACACGCGTTCATTATCGATATATTTATTGAAAGGAACTACAACAATATGGTGCACAACTCATAGCTCAATGTTGGAGACATGGGACCATGTCAAGGAAGCTATGAGCCTCAAGTTTGAGTGCAATAAGGAAGTATGGTGATTTCTAAGCTATACTTTGGTGTCACCAAACTGTAGAGCATCTTTAGTGATGTGAAGAACTATGGACAAGTACAAAGCAAAAAATTAAACCAACATTGTGGATGCTCGTGTTTTATTACACATTGTGTGTATGGGCACACACATGGTATGTTGGATGTGAGATGTGTAGAGAAACAACTTGTGGGTGGAGGTAAGCAATGGGTTCATTCAAACATTCTCTTCTACCTCTCTTATTCCTCGTCTAAACTACCCTCTCTAATGTATCAAAAAGGCAATATTTGGGGAAGATGCAATCATAGACGAGATATTCTTAAAACTACACAAGAAAAAGGGACTTGTGCACTCAAAAACATTCAAAAATAGCTCCAAAAATAGTGATTCAAGTGAGGAGATTAATGATGTATGGAAAAAAAAGAAATTGTACGTGCAAGAGTAAGGAAAAAATTGTGTAACAAGTAGAAGAAAAAAAGAACAAAAATCATCTAAATATAGATGTTTCCTATAGATCCGAGAAGTCATCGAAAAAGGCACCAGAAATCAACCGCAAGATAACTTGTTGAAATCAATACAAGTTAATATAGGGAGTGAAGACACAACAATGTTAGCAAAAATTGGTGACTATTGGAGTGAAAAATAAATTGCAAAGATAGTTGAAATCTTTTGTGAATACGAGGATATATTCCCAAGAGGATATCGTCAAATGAAGGGGTTACACCATCGTTGGGAACAATGTAGATAAAATTGATTGACGGGGTAAAGCCTCATTAGAAAGAGACTATAACAGATGAATCCTAAATTCATTGCGTGCAAAGGTCAAGAAAGAAATTGATAACATGCTAGTTGTTCCAATAGAGGAATCAAAATAGGTGAGCCCAATGGTTATCAACATAAATAAAGATGGACATATACAATTTTTATAGACTACGGGGCTTTAAACTCTCTGTGTAATTGACCCATTTCTCACGCCTTTCACCGAAGAAATTCTAGAGGGTCATGGATGGGAAATATACACCTTCATCGATGGATTCTTCTGATACCACTAAGTTCAAATCGCGAAAGAATATGGAACAAAAACAAATTTTGCGACCGAGTGGGGATCATTTTCTTACACAATGTTGCCATTCGATTAAAGAATACGCCAATGGTTTTCTCGTATAATTGTGACCACTTTTGAAGATTTCATTCTCAAATTTCTCCAAGTGTACTTTGATGACTAGATGATTTATGAGCTAGTCAAGGATCATTGTGATAACTTGAGATTCACGTTTGAGTCTTTGCAGAAATTTATAAATCTCTCTAAACCTAAAAAAAAAACGTGTTTTCGCGACACCATTTGGCACCATATTAGGGCATATAATTTGTAAGGATGGTTTGTTAGTAGATCCAACATAAAATTATAGTAGTAATTCATCTCAAACCGCCATGAACATAGAGAGTAGTCCACACATTCCTAGGACATTGCATATAATATATAAATTTTATAAAAGATTATGCCAAAATTGCAACACCTTTGGAAATACTATTTTGTGCAAAATAGGAGACTTGGAATGAGGTCTTAAACAAGAAAGTGTGTTTAAACTTTTAAGGAAAAATTGACACAAGCCCCAATACTTCGTTCCCAAATCGAATACAACCTTTTCATGTGCATATGGACGCATTCAAAACTACTGTTGGAGCAATCTCAACGCAACTAGGAGAAGACACTTTGGATTATCCAATTTACTTTTCTAGTAGAAAACTAACATGCATAGAACAAAACTAAGCAACCACAGAAAGGGGAGGATTATCAATGGTGTATGCGCTATAGAAATTCAATAATTATTTGTTAGCAACTCCACTTATATTCTTCATGGATCCTATGGCATTAAAACACTTGTTTAATAAAGTGGTATTACATGGAAGGATATATAGATGTATTATACTTTTCCAAGAATTTCAATTTTCAGTGGTTGTAAGAACCCAATAGAAAAATGCAAGGCCCGATCATCTATCACACATATGTACAAGTGAGGAAGAAAACCCAATCGAAGTGAACATGCAAGATGCACAACTATTATTTAATACAAAGTCACTTTTATGAGCTCGAGGATGTAAAATACTTTCTACAAAAATGGGGTTGTGCACACAAAAGTACACTATAACTCAACACAAACAACTTGGCATAAAAGATGCACCCTACCACTTGATAGGTGAACAACTCTACAAAATGGGGCTTGATGGGAAAGGCGATGTGTAATGGATCATGAGAGAAAGATATTCTTCGCGAGGTGCATGAAGGGATTGTAGGATTCCATTACACTAGAGAGGCTACCGTGCGGAATATACTCACAACGTAGGGTTATGGTGGCGAGTTTGTTCAAAGATGTTAAAGCATATGCCAAAACATGCGACCAATGCCGAGGTTCGATAAACCAAACAAACATGATTGAAATGCCATTGATACCAATATTAGCTCAAGAACCTTTTGCAAATGGGGCAATTATTTTGTTAGAGCAATCAACCCAACAACACAAAGAATAGGTGTAAGGCATATTATTACCGTGATCGACCATCTAATTAGGTAGGAAGAAGCACCACCAACACAAGATCAGATATAGCAAAATGACTACGCTCAAGGTTCCTTTGGGAATTATCATAAGTTGCTTAGATGTTCTTTAAGCCTCAAAAGTGATAGAGGGACACATTTTCACAATGATACTATTAAAAATATTGTTGTAGGATTTTATGGCGTCACACCACAAAATAACTCCTTATCATCCACAAGCTAATGGGTCAATTGAATCCTTTAACAAGATTCTTGGTCACACTCTAACAAAGATTTGTGATGTCGATGCAAATATTGGGACGGCAAAATTTTAGCACTATTATGGCCATATCGAACAACATACAAGCGATTGAACAAAGCCACTCCTTTTCATCTTGTTTATGGAATAAAGGTAGTATTACCAATTGAATTCATGGAGCCATCATTACACATCACACGAATTTCCAACTTGGATGATGAAACTTCAATTACAAAGCAACCAATAAAGTTACTACAATTGGATGAAACACGATTAGAGGCGTGATGGACCCAAAACATAGAAAAATCGAGAAAAAAGCATGACATGATCACAATCTTAAAAGCAAGATATTTAGAGTGGGCGCAAAAGTATTACTATATGATTCAAAGTTTATGCGCCATCCAGGAAGTTCAAAACACATTGGATAGGTCCCTATGAGATAATAACAAATTTTCCAACTGGGGCATATAAATTGATGGACCTTAGCAGAGAATTACTTTAAGGATACTTCAATGGAAGTAGTTTGGAACCCTACTATGAGTAATGCATTTTTGTAAATCAATAAGGCGTATGTCATTAGATTACATGTTATTTTCATTTTTAGAATTAGTTTGATTTTATGAATGTAATAAGCGCATGAGATGCACGCATTTGTTTTAAAGTTGTGTTTTTTTTTCGTTGGCTCCACCCATATGATCGATAAACTAATCATCTCATACTAAAAATTTGAAGTGTGTGGAAGACCACACAATGTTTTGTCTTGGAGTAATAAAAGTTGATGTTACGAAGGCATAATTACATAAATTCAGGAAAGAAGAATGTGCATGAAAATAATAGATGCTCTTCGGTAAAATAAAGAAGTTGGAGACATAAATGCGATTTTCGCATGAAAAAGGAAAAGACTTGAAGGGAAAATGATCCAAGGGATAATGGAGCAAGTGAAAAAAGAGGTCCTTGAGAAGCGATTATTAGCTTTTGAAAGGGATACGCGGTAAGACATGCATGCAAAGGGAAGGAGGTGCACAAGGAAAAGTCACGTGGCCATGGAACATTAGCCACTTAACGCAACCAGAGGTGTGAAGGGGAAAAACAACGATAGGGAGTTTTTACATGGTGCACACTTAAAGGGCATTAAAATCAAGTGGAAGAAAAGGCGGGAAAGCTATTGACAACTTGGAATTTATTGTGGTTTTGGGAAGAGTAAAAGTTCACGCGTGTGAGAGGTAAATGAGGAGCATTTTTGACCTGTGGAGAAGGGTATAAATAGGAGGGGGCGTAATTCATTTTAATTACCTTACAGTGAAAATGGAGAGCTTTGAAAAGAAATAGCGAGACAAAGCCAACAAAGTGATTCAAATCCTAGAGAACGATTTTCCCTTGACCACCATTAATGTGGGGTCGAGCTATTTTCCCTTGACATAATGAAAAACTTTGGGGCAATAAACTGCCCTAGAGTAAATCAAAGTGATTACCAAGCTAGGTGCAAGGGATAAAACTAGCAAAAAGAGGTGCACACAAAAGGATCCACACATGGATCAAGCACTCAAGAATCATAAAGTAATTCCATCTCGATGTTAAAAGAGGATTTAGGTGACATGATTATTAAACAAACATTAAGTGGGGAGGAAGAAATGTGCATGGTGAAAGAAGTAAAAGCGGCGAAGCATGGACAAGTTATTTTACGCCAAGGAAAGATAAGAAAGGTAGTGCCTCCTCCAAGAAAAAAAAATCAAAGTTGTAGCATCATGCCTTTGAATTTTAAAATGTAGTACCCTGAAGAAGGAGAAAAAGTTGGGAAGTGGTAAACACATGTAGAGTTAAAAAGATATCAAATTATGAATGAAAAAGGACATTGAAAGAAATGACTTGTATGATGAAAGTGTCAAGAAAATAATGGAGAAGGTAGGGGTTTTGCAATTATATGAACTACCTTTCTTCAACAAACCAAAGGAGTTAATCTAGTACTTTATCTCATGGGTACATGAAGGATACTTCTACTTTGCAGTTGGTGCATGAGAATAACACACCACCTCACCAAGAAGGTAACATGGCTGAATAACACAAGATAATAGTTAGAGAATGACCTAGAAGATGACAAGGAGGTAAAGAGAATTGAGGAATTTTTGAACTATAAGTGCACAGTAAGTCTTTCCCGATTGAAGAGATCAAAGACCCTAAAACTAGAGTTGTGATGCAACTACTAACGTCCAAGCTAGCAAGGGTAGAGAGGTGGTCTTAGATAAATAATAAGTATCTATGTATCACACATAAGATGGCACAAGGGAAAGTATATAACTTATCCCATTTTATTGCCAATAGCATAGTGGAAGGCGTAGTGCTTGCACACGAGAAATCAAGAATCATGCTCTAATGGGGTGTAATCTTACTACTGCTTGTTTTCAATGAGATAGGTGTGCTTGAAGGTGATGGGGAACCAACATGGATATTCCCAAAAGAAAATTATTTCCATGGTGTGAAATGCAAACAATTTATGGTTCACACAACCCCCAATAATGCTTACAAGGTGCACTTTGTAGTTGAAACATTTACTAAGTGTCATTGAGCAAGAGTGGAGGATACCACGCCAACTACCAAAACAAATGAGAGGGAGAGGTCGAGTTTATGGTGGCGATGAACTACTTTTTTTGGTGCGGTTCAAACAGAAAAATGGAAATTGGTTAGCATAGGATAAATTTCCCTATGTGTTCACCTCAGACTACTTTGTGTGATCTATCCATAGGATCAAAGAGGCCAAAAGAATAAGGATATATGCACTAGAATTGACGAGGATGTCCATACCCTTTGTATGACTTACAAACACCCAAATAGAGAACTCCATGTGGAAACACATGAATTAGATATCCCCGCACTATCAAGATGGATACCATTGTGGTGAACAACACAACTTATAAGTTATTCTTCTATTTACTCCCTAGAAAGAAGAAAACCACAAGGGAAGGAAAAGAAGAGGAGCCGATGAGAAGATGGTCATGCCTATGCATGAAAGGCCTAATGCTAAAGAAAAACTAGAGGGTATAAAGATGGTACGATACGGAAAAATAAATTTCAAGCGCACAACTAAGCCAACCCCAAAAGAAGAGGAGAGAAACCATAAGTCGGTCACCATTCTAGTGCAAGAGGCCAACAAGAAGGGTGACACATAACAACCTAAAGGCACAAAAACAAACCTTGGACCGAAGCAAGACCTAATGCAAGAACAAGAAGATATTCAAATAAGCACGATCGATGAAAATCCAACATCACCCAGGGAAGAGGAAGAACTAGATATAGAGGCGATGATGTTGGATTCCCTAGTTCAAACAAGCGTAAGAGAAAGACATTAAGAATCATGTAATCTTTAGGAAACATGTGCGACAACATTATCCAATCTTAAGACACCCTCAAAAGTGATTGAGGTTAAGGGTGATCAAGAGGAGGAACAAGAGGCGCATGAGGAATCGAAAGTGATAAAGGAGGACATATAGTTGAAGAAGGATATGGAAATAGAGAAGGCCACAATGAGGAAGATGAATGAGGCCAAGATAAGGGGAAGGGGCCGATAGATGATGAGGATGATGAAGGCGTGAAGAGTTTAAACTCAACCCAAACAAATCTCGAAGTCCATTCGAGCAAGGTACTAACAAGGAGAAAGGCAAAGGAGTTACTTGGATAAGAGTGCGGGAAGGACTCGTTAGCCACAAAGTGTTCAAAGAAGACACTATCCTTTACTTTAGATGCATGCACGAGAAACCCCTCATTGAATTACCTTGTGGTGCAATACACATGATACCATTTGAAGGAGATAAGGTTGTGCTCGCAAAAACATATTTCCTATCGAAAACACAAGTAGGCGAGGTACTCCTAAAGATTGTTGGAAAGGTAGTGCAACAAAATTTGCATAATAGCAACACTCCGGGATATACAAGGATAAAGCAAGCAAATTGGAGACCGAACTTAGGGAAATCAAGAGTGAATTGTGTGCGCAACCTCAAGGGAAGCATAAAATATTTTAAGAAAAATATGTGCACACATTGTCAAAAGAAAGAGTAATGGGCGAAATAATTATCTTAAATGAACCCAAACGATAGAAGCAAATTCACTCAATGAAGGAGAGAATAGACAAACTTGAGCAATTGGTAAATCTATTACATAAGAAATTTGAGGAAGACAAGGAGTGGGTGAAGCAACAAAAGGGTGATCAATAAAACATATCGGTTGTTTGTGATAAAAATCTCCAAGCATGTGAAGACCTCAAGAAATTTGGAGGAAAAGGTCGTGCACACTAAGAAATTATTAAAAGGTATTTTCAAGAAAACTCAAATAATACGCGTGTGCATGCTAGAAGAGACAACAAAGCATACCTCCTTAGAAGCCCAACCGGAAGACGAATCCCTTGAAAATGCCACACACAATACATTAATGGCGAGTATGAGAAGATCAATGAGGAAGATGTCAGAAATGTGAAAAGGTGAAGCAAAGATTGGTGGAATCGAGGAAGCTAACCGATAGTGTTAAAATGAGTTGGGAAATGCATGCACATAGTTGACCAAGAAGATTGATGAACTACATACAAAAGTTACCATAGGGGTCGAAGGTGCTAAGGTATTTACTGAGGTGATAACCTACACCCACTCATACAAGAATCCATCAATAAATGGCAAGTTCGTGAGGATTTTTTGCGGTCCTAAGTACCGAGTTGTTTGAAGAAACACAATAAATGTTTCTTGAGTTCAAACAACAAATATAGTGAGGGTGATGTTAGATCCTTGAATTTTGTATTTTTATTCTCTACATCCTATATTGGGACTAAGCATACTTTACACTTGACCTACTATTCTTTAGATGTGTGGCACATTGGAAGAAGGTTACACACAAAGGAGGATGAAGAGGCATGTGTAAGGTTGAAGTATGGGTGCACAAGAATAATGAAGGGAAGCAAGTAAAGAGAGGATAGAAGACCGCGCGCACAAGGAAAATGGAAATCTAAGAGGGATGTTTGGAAGAAGCAGCGTAGAAACAACACCAATTCTTTTGGGAAAAAACATGCGCAAGGGAAATTTAGGCAAGAGACTCGAATATAGGAAAGCCGAAAATAGACCACAAGATACCATTTTGGGCATGCAAGAAGTGGCAAAGGAATGGATAAAAAGGAATAAAGCTAAATATACTAAAGCAATGGGCACTTGCATGAAGTGGCGAAGGAATGGATCAAATATATCTCCTATTATTTGCTTTGTTATAAATCAAATTTACAGTATTTCTTTTGGGGGCAAAAATTATCCCACTGGGAACATTACAAGTGGTATCGAGAGAGAGTTCCTTGCCATCCTGTGAAGTAGTTCAAAACTGAATGCAAACAAGGAAATCACCTCAAGTTTATCAAAGGAGAAATCAAACTCCAAAGAAAGGGACAATGGATGAGCATGATCAGAGAGCTCCTCCTATAGATGAGCTCAGTTTCACACAAAAAGTAATCACAAGGAGTCAAAGGGAATTGTAGCAAGCTATAAAGAATCTCAAAGGTAAATGTGTGATGCATTAACATGCTCAATCATGGACCTGGTTAAGGTTATACTTAGACATAATATATTAGCCAACCAAGGAGCAACCAACAATGGTGAAGGAAGCTCATCTGGACAAGCAAAAACATCCATCAAGCCTCCACCTCAAATATTCAGGGCCAAGTTTCTTAAAAAGAGGAACACCCATTTGAGATAGACCCTCCAAGTGATGTTAAAGACAGAGACATGAGGTGAAGAATATGCAACCCTTAGTTTCAGGGTGAGAGAGATGTCTTTCACGGATTAGTGTTAAGTGAAGAATAACAAAGGCACATGAAAGAATAGAAGAGCTCAATACGAGCAAGAAGAGACATACAACAAAGGTTGGGTAAGGTAACTCTTCCTTCTTATGATGGTTCAGATAAGTGTTCAACTAGAGCATGGTTACAAAAACTAGATACATATTTGTCATTGAATCCCATGTATGAGGAAGAAGCCCTCAAATTTGCAACCTTGCATTTGAAGGGAGTTGCACATGAATGGTGGTACCATGGATTGATCACACAAGGGAATATTTCTATCACAACCATTGAAGAATTTAGTCAATGTCTAACAGAAAGGTTTGATAGAATAGATCTAGAGATTCATTTCAGAGAGTTAGCTCAACTCAAGCAAGAGGGATCATTGGATAAATATATTTCTGAATTTCAGAGACTTGTAGTAATGGTACCAATTGTGAGTGAAAGAAGACTTGTATTGTTATTTATTAAAGGACTAGCAGAACCACTTAGAGGCTTAGTAAAATCCTTCATCCCTCCATCTCTACAAGGAGCTATCAAGAAGTCTTTGGATCTAGAAACTTCGGTTCCCAATGAGAAAAAATATGCGATTTGGACAGACTTAGGACCAGTACCTTATGGGCAACAAAAGGACTCTTTTGGACAACCAATGACAACTCAAAATAGTGAGCAAGGGACAACAACTAGTGGACAACAAGGTAAGCCCATTCAAGAGAAATCTGATCCAAAAGAGTGGTTAAAAAACAACAAGCTAATAGAGGTAAACAATGAGTTAAAAAGGAAAAAGTTATGCTTCAACTGCAGGGACCCATGGACACCCAACCATCGTTGCCTTGGCAAAGGGTCAATCCATTACATTGAGGTAGTTTCTGATGAGGAAGATGATGGAGAGAGTGTTGATCTGAAAGAAATTGAAGAACAAACAAAGGAAGAGGAAGTGGTTCTCACGGGTGCCACACTTGCTACCTTATCCGTACCACCTAGTTTCTATGCATTCCAAGTTAGAGGAGACCTTCATGGGCAAAAGATCACTATGTTGATAGATAGTGGAGCTACACATAACTTCATTGATGAAAGCTTGGTTACAAGGATGGGATTGAAGATGGAAGATTTCCAAGGCTTCAATGTGATAGTAGCGGATGGATATTCACTTTCATGCACAAAGAAGATCCCACAACTTGAGCTCACTTTAGGCAAATCATGAGGTAAGAGATGATTTTTATGTCATTGGCATTGGTGAGATGGATGTAGTACTTGGAGTACAATGGCTACAATCTTTGGGTGAATTCATCCAAAATTATCAAACTATGGAATTGAAATTCAAGGTGCAAGACAAAGAAGTTGTTTTACAAGGTATGAGGAATGGTACTCCTCAAGTTGTGACAACCAAGAGTATGGAAAGATCTTCCAAAAGAGGGTAGATTGCATGGGCTACGCATTGTATGGTAAGAAATACATATTTTTATTACAACAGTTCTATCATGATGATATTCAACCTATTTTGGAGAAGTATGCTAGGGATTTGGTACATCAAAGCCAATATATCATGAAGGAAAAAGGTAAAGAAGATCTTGATGGCACTCCAAGGTATGAAAAGAATGTTGACATATAATATTTATTGTTGCATATTAAACCATTTCAGATTTGTTTTCCTCATGAGAATATGAAGTATGTGGACCTCTTGTTCCAAATTCATGATTGTGAGCATTATGAGAGCTACATATTGTGGCAAGAGCTCTCTCATTTAACATGCACATAATCTAGACTCTTAGAGCACTACAACATGTTTTATCTCTTGCACATGGCACTTGGGCATATGAGTTACAATTGCTTGAGGGAAAGCAATTTGGGGAAGGGAGGATTGTAATATCCTCTTCTCGAAAGTAGCAAGTCAAAGACTCTTAACCCATTCTTTGTTTCAATTTTAAGTGCTTCAATTTTATTATAATAAAGTAATATCATAATAAATTAATTTTAAGTGCTTCAATTTTATTATAAGCACTTTAATTATTTATTAGTGATAAAATAATAAAAGAAAAAGTCACTTTATTTTTATTTCCCCATAGTGAGAAAATGCGATCCATATAGGGGCATAAAACATGGGGATAAAGAAAAGTAAAGCAAGGGGAAAATATTAAATAAAGTGAAGAGAGTTGATTGGGCCTTTTGTGGGCTAATATGCCAAGAGAAAATTATAAAAGGAAGTCGCCACACTCCATTGAGACATCACTTTTGCATATTTTCACATCTGAAATTTGGTTGAGCTATTTGCTTTCCATTTTTACATTAAAGGACGAAAACCCTTTGATGTGTTTGCATTAGAGGACGAAAACCCTCTATTGCCAAGGTTGAAGAATTAAAACTCTTCATCCTTTGTGAGAGGAAGCTCTATTCAAGGGTTTCCATTGAGTTTCAAGGACAATTCTGAATTTCTAGCAGCAGTGTTGAAGGCCCTAAATTACAGATTTATGCATTATCTAGCTAGGGTTTGAAGAAGAAGTGTTGTGGTTGATTTTTGGCATGCAATTCCAACTGTTTTCTAGAGGAATGAGCAATTTGTGGAAGGATTCTCGAGCACCCTAGGGCACGACTCAGCACTGTACTGCATCTGAAATCTATCTTTATTATCCTATTTTTGGAGATCAATTCCAGCTTATTTGCATGTGATTCGGGCTTTGGAAACCTCTTTTCCAGCCATGTCTGTAAGCTGATTTTCTGCAGACTTTAATAAAATTTCCAGCTCTTCTTCTTGGGTCTAAAAATTATATTTTTAGTGTTCATGCCTATATAATAAATTTTGATCAGTTTAGACAAAGATTTGAGTGATTTTACACCGGTTTGTGTATCAACCATCTCTAAGACAAATCACATTTCTTTGAGGAAAGTCAAATTTGTGTTCTTTTTATCAAATATATCTCCTATTATTTGTTGTTATATATCGATTTATAGGTATTCCTTTTGGGCGCATAAATTATCCCATTGGGGACATTACATTTTCTAAGGCCAAGATCTTGAGTTTGGTGAATTTTGGAGGTGTTCTACTATTTTTCTAAGCTTGATGATGTTCGTTGGTCAAGGGTTCCTGTAATTAATTATTTTCACACTCAATTCTGATTTTAACAACTGATTGTGTTTGCTAAGGGTTTTCTACTAATTTTGGCATAAGATTTGAAGGGCTTTAACAAGGTTTGACCCACCTTTGAGGGGTTTAACTCCTCTAGGGAAGTCACTGCCCTAGGAAGGGTTTAAATTGCAGATTTGCAGGGTTATAACAACAGTTCCATAATCTGATTTGTGAGCTTTATTTTAGCTTTTGGTCATTTCTTGAGTCCCCTTAAAAGAGACATTATAATATGCAAGTAGAATGACTCAACCGCAACCTCCAAACCATACAATAAGACTTAAGTGCTCAATATGATGATACTATACTACTCTCTAACTCCTATATATACCCTACTATGTTATGCAAGGCACCAAGGTTGACCTACTAAGCATATGAAAGCATAAATAAATATGATATGACATGTTACGATATTATGTTAGCCACTCACTATATATATATATCCACATGGGCTTGAAAATATGTTGGAGCATTTGTTAACCCAAATGGCATTAATGTCCATTGGTAGTGTCCAAAAGGGAAACTAAATACAAATTTTAGATTCCTTGACTCTAATTTGGTAGAATCTTGATTTACAATCGATTAATTGAAATATTTACACTTTGCTACTTTTTGCGAGCGCAAGATTTATCCGGTATTGGATATGGATATGGCTTTGTAATAGCATTAAGAGGCCTATAATTTATAACCATTCTCTATTTTCCCCTTTTTGCCCCGAATACTTATTGACCATAAATGCATAACAACAATAGGTAAAGATTGATGACTCAATGGATTTTGCCTCTTTCGGTTCTTTTATTATTTTCTCTATATCCTCATAGTTAGGCAAGGATTATAATTCTTTTCCCTATCTTGATTTGTTCTCCTTCTTTCAAGATTATGTTCATTTATGGGATGCTCTTTTGCAATAATTTATGGGGATTGTCTAAGCAACTATTCTCCATAATTTTTTGTCCTACTTTCTTGATCTCTTATAGGAAAGGATTCTGAGGGTGTTGTATTATGGACTTGGGATATTTCTCAAAAACATATATTAATCTTGGGTTTTTGACTCTTTCTCCTTCTATGGTAAATAAGATACGTTTGGGCGTGGTTCATAAGGAGAGGAGTCTATGAATGCACCTCCTAGCAAGATGTTTACAAGCATATTATTATGCATAAACAAATCACAATGGAATGCCTTGCTTTGGATAATCATGGGTTCCTAATGCTTATACCTATCACATACAAAAACATTTCCCTGGACATCTATAGATTCATAGTACTAGTTCTTGTTTACCTTTTCCCAAATTTTCATACACCAAGTCCTTTAGCAAATGAGAGAGAGATGCACTTGTATCAACCTAGGCATCTACAACTTTTCCAACTATTTCTATAGAGATAAATCAAGAAAATCTTCCAATAATGAGTTACTTTAAATAGACAAGATTAGGCTATTCAAGTATAGGAACTTAAGTACGTACTGGTCCGCATTTGACAGGGGGCCTTGGACAAGAGTTGTCGCTATATCTTTTCCTTGTATGTCTTCTCGTTCTTGTTCTAGGACACATTCATCTTCATCAAGATTGATACCACAACCTTGATCCATTCGAAATAGAGGTCTTCTTCTTCTTCTTTGAAATATTCGAGTCATCAAAGTCTTATGGATCTTCAAAGTCTTCGAACATATAATCATTCATTGTCATGGTTTCTCCGAATTTTAATGGAATGGCATTTCTTGTTCCTCATCATCACTTTCTTCTTGAGGTAGGGTGCTGAATTTATTCTTAAGCCATTTTTATTTTCTTTGTAAGCCTTTTCAAAATGGATCGACTTGGTTCTAGCCTTCTCTTCGATGGAGGAATATGATGGTGACCAAAGTTGTCTGCCTATGTTATATCCTCTTTATTGTCTTCCTCTTATGACATGTTTATTGTTGGCTCCTTCTTCACTTTGTCTTTCTTGCCATGTTCGTTGCATCATTGTACTCGATATTTGGAGATCATCAACCAATTTGTCATAGTCATCCATTTCTTTGTGTTCTTGCTCTGAATATTCATTACTTAAGTCTTTTATGATTGGTTCATAAACGCCTTCTTCTTGATAAAGATATTTTTCAACAACTAAATCCCACCAAACTGTTGCTTTCGAGGAATAAACAACTTTCATAGTACAATTTTTGCAAGAGCATTATAGAGCAATATAACCCGACTTCTTGCATATATCACATTTAATAGTAGAGGAAGGTTTGCATGTTTTTTTTTCGAGACACAGAGATATTGGTGTCGCAGAGCGTATGCATGACATTGGGGAAAGAGCAACGCTTGAAGGTAATGTGTTTACGATGCTTCATTTCCTTTTGGACAAACGGCAACACACCCAAAAGGAGTAGTTCTTGGGAATATTGTAGTGGCACGAGTAGATTGATGTTTGGATAGCTTTTGTGTAGCCTTGGTTTAGGAGACAAGTCAGCATAGCTCGTTGATGGGCAAAACCAATTATGTCAATGAGAAACATATCAATAATAGACATTCCTTTGACACCAATGTATTCAAGCACTTTATTAACAAGATTATAAGCAAGTGCATCAAGAAACTTCATTTTTACAAACATGTGAAGTATGGGAATGCCCTCATATGCAAGCTTTAAAAATGAGTGGTAAATCTTTCAAAATTGAAAAAGAGCACATAGTTGCATCTTAGCTAACCATTTTCTTACTTCATGTCATGATTACCTTTTAGGAGACACAAATATGTTAATCATAATTTGGAATGAAGTTCTCATAGGAACTTCTTGTTGGTAAATATGAGCCTCTTCCACTTGTTGTGACATGTTTGACCGCCATTTGAGGACTATGCCCCACAAATATCTTGTGGCAAACACTTTTGTAGGTCTCCATTAATTCCCGAGGCTAATCCAATGGTTTGCATACAATTGCACCAAGATGTTATTTAATTCAAATGATTAAGATGATCATCTATATTCAAATACCATGGTTGTATGGGTAGTTGGGATCTTTGCATGAAAGATGAAGCTCGATTTTCCCTCCTTATTTGATGTGTCTCTATAAACATAGGACCAAAATCTAGAGATCCACTACTTTGATCTACATCGACTTCTCAGCTTGCATGAACAATTTTATCAATTTGTTCCTTAGCCTTTTCCTTTACTTTTTGAAGTGTTTCTTGTTTTCTTGTTGCTCTAGCCATTCCAAGTCAGTTCTTTAAAATAGCTAACTTATTATCAACAAAAGTCAAATGATCTCCAACACTATACTTCATATTAAGAGACTAGTCCGATATTTTATAAAAAAATTTTACATGCATCTTTTGTGGACTCAACAAACTCATTCAATTGCTTGATGACTTTCATTTAATTAGAGATGGCAAAGACTTGACGTACAATATGTACATCTCTACATAGATAATCAAAATTATCAAAAAAATGAGAAATATAGTGGGAAACATAATTTATATGCTTGAAATCAAATGAAGATTCTTTACCTTTTGTTGCTGATTATCGGAAAGCATAAGAAAAATATGCTATTTTTCCTTCATTTTGCTTATAGTGACCTCTGTAGGGAGGCCATCAACAACCTTTGTAAAATGTGGTTCCATCCTCTTTGTAATACTTGAAAGTATTTTCCCTAGGAAGTGTTGACAAGGCGGTTGCTTGGGAAAGGTTCAGGGCCTTCAATTACCTTTTCTTCTTCAAATTCTCCAAACACATTTCCGCTTCTAGTATTTCTATGAGATTTTCTAGAGGATGAGGAAAAACTATATCTAGAATATTCATAACCTATGGATTGTGATAATGATCGAGGTAACACATGAACTGTATATTTCCCTCAAGTCTCTGGATTGGTTTTTCTTTAAGCATATGTTTTGGGGCAACATTTTTTATCCAATCCAACTTCCATTTAGTGGGTACTTCAATGGAGTCTATAACTCCCTTTTGGAGTTGTACAATACCACTAAATGTTTTTAACATATGGAAGATTTTCTATAATTTTTGGATGGTTATTGTTTGTCGAGAGAATACAATACATATATTTATGGAGGCATACTTGAATGGGCCAAACATGTTAAGACCATAGACAAAAGGAAACATACCCCAACAATCAATTGATCCATGTTTTATTTCCTTACATCCTGTGTCTCTTGAACTCACAAAAAGGTTCGGATAGAACTCATAACAAACATGACGATATTTCAATTAAGATAAAGAAGCAAACTAACATGCATGTTTGAAATTAATCTCTTTTGTCACACAAAGTTACATAATATATTGGATTTATATTTTTAGGTACTAATGGTTTTATATGGACTCTAATCAGACCAAAATTAACATCTTCGTGGATCGGGGAAATATTCTATTTCAAATTGAGGATGTAAAGGTAATAACTTAGTCTAGTATGCTTTTCCATGTTGGTATTCTAAATCTATCTCCAGAGACTTAATATGTGGTGAACCAAAGACTTACAAGCACTTTTATACAAGACTTTGTTAAAAATATTTTCTCCTTTCAAATCTGATTTCTTATAAACATTGTTGGCTTTAATATCAGAAGGAGAAAAGTTAACTATTGAACACGGAAGAGATTTTTCAATTGTTTCGATCTCGAGGATCTTGATTGAAGATATATTGGTCTACTCCTTGTTCTTGCTCTTCATAAAAACATTTCGATTCAACCTCATTGATGATTTTGAATGTTGAAGAGTCATGAGATGCTTCAAAAATTCTAACACGAGTCTTCCTTTTGCCACATAAGTTTGTATTTGCGAGTTCAACTAGGATTCCTTGATTCAAGAAAACAAAGACAGAAATAAATGATGTATGAAAATTTTAAAGCTCTCTAAAGAATTCAATATGATTCAAGGCAATAGATCTTCAAGAAGGTCACTCAATATTTTTTGAAAGAATGTCTTCCTAAGGCTCGTAATTGGCTCTGATACCATTTGACAAGATACGACTTCAATCTTTGATCTTGGGAGGAAAACAACGGTGTAGGTCTGTGGTCGAATTTACGGCTTTGATAATTATATAAACTTAAATAAATTACAATTTTTTACAAAAATGGACTTAGAAATTTCTAATATCCCTGTTTGCACTAAGCACAAGGATAGAGCATACTCTTTCTTGCAGACTCTCTAGTTTCTATGATCTCGATGCTTAAAACATACTCCAACGACTCTATTTATAAGAGAAAGTTGGTGAGCTCCTATCGGTTCTTTGCCGACGATGTTTATTGCCTTCTTCCATTACAACACAAAAGTGACAATTACAAAAGATATTCTCCACTATCGTAATGTTGATCTTGATTTTACCATGAGATGGTACTAGTGGATCCTACTGATAAGGATGATGATGTCGTTGCGGAATGGTGGTCCATTACTGCTTCCACTTTTAACAAAAGATTGTCAACATTGATGGGTGGGAATTGACACTTGATATGATATTTGTGTCTTATATTCCAATATCTCTCAAGACCATCACCATCGTACCTAGGAATGATGTGGAAATAAGATTCCTACTTAAGTCTTGTCCTTATGATTGTATGTACAACAATATCATGTGATTGTTGCTCTTCCTCGTGTATGAGATGGGGTCCCCGATACTCAACATGTTGTTAAAGATAATTATTATGATCGGTCTTGATTTTGATGCGGCCATGTCCAATTTGGTCTTTTGATCAAATCAACAAACTAACACAAGACTAATTCATTATTGGTTCAAAGAATAGTAATTGTACCTTCTCGGCTACCATGTGGGCATGTTATAACATGAGTGGTTGTTGAAGCTTGAAGGTTTGTGGATGTTGATCTTGAAAACTTTGTATATCTTACTACAACACCTTTTGATATTTGTTCTTGGATGAAGCAATTCATTTTAGAGAATCAATTGTTCATGGTTCCAGTTAGATTAACTCCAGGATTGAGTGGATTATCATTATACAATGTGGTTGCAAGATTTTGATTTATCCAATCATCAACACCATTTTCTTACCCGCGACATGCTCAAAGAATACTAGAATCTATTAAAAAATATTTCCACCAATATTTTTTCTCTACCATCTTTCCTTACTTGATCCTTTTCTTCCTTGAAGATTTTGAATTTGGTATAATTAGTTGATGACAATGTTTTAAATGGATTAATTTTAAGGCAATTTTTTTAAAACACTTTTTGATAACATATATTCCTTATCGAAGATAGCTATTTGCGGACTTCACCAAGAAAACACACCTCCCGCAAATTCACATATTAAATTCTATCAAATTTTCCATGCGATAAATATATATTCTATAAAATTTTCCATGCAACAAAGAATTCCCCAGAAACATCGAAGCATCTTTGTACAATATATAGTTTTATGATTTTGCCACATGCAAATTAGGTAGAGGTGTCCTTCCTCTTTTTCTTTTCTTTTTATGCGAGACCATTGCAAGTGTTGGGTTCGACTATTAAGGTTGTTAAAGAATATCAATTATTCAACAACCTTAATATGTCATTATATCACACTTCTTGGCATTATGTGACATGTGTGGTCTCTTTGTTTCTTTTCTCTTACCTCATGGGTTTTCTTTTGTATTGTTAATTTATTATATAATTTGTTTTTGTTTTATTCATAATTTGTTATTTATGAGCCAACTTATATTTTTCTCTTTTATTTTTATTGGTTTCTCAACTTGGCATATTTACGAAGGATTGTCTTCTTTCTCTTCTCAAGCTTATGCTCTTCCCCGATGATGAGTCCATAAGTGGGTAAAACGTCGGATTTAAAATAATTTACATAGCCCTATCCAAAAAAATTACATAAAAAGAATTTTTTTCCTAATCACCGTTAAATGGACGTCAAATTTAAGGTTGAAATTAAAAGTGAACACACATAGACATTACAGTCCATCACCACCCCCATACTCCCTCTACTACTCACCCCCTCCCCTCCAATCTACCCTTGTAGAACACCTTTCGGCGTAAATAGATAGAACATAGTGGAGTGTTAGATCATAGTGGAATGTTAAGCTTTAAAAATGTACACATACTTGAGTAGGATTGTGAAACTAATCAATGTAACGTGGTGATACAATTTACAAAAGAGACTATAGGGCAAGTGGGTTGACATTACACACGAAGAAGGATGGATATTCATACTAATATAATATCTAAGGGTCTTGACTAGACTAAATCAATTTCATCCCTTCACTAGTAAGTCTTATCCTTAATGCTCTATTGTTCCTATATTGCTTTTTCCCAAGCTTGAAAAGGGAGCATGGATATGCATACCAATATAGTATCTAAGAGTTTGACTAGACTAATCAATTTCTAACCTTTGCCAATCTAATCATTAATGCTCTATTGTTCCCTTTTTGCTTTTTCCAAAGCCTTCAAAGGGAGGGACCTTTCCATAGGGCTGACAATGAGCCTTTTGTTAGTCTTGCTTGGTAGAATGTTTATCCGAGATAACTACGACCTATTTTTATTCCTTTTTCATGCACCATTTGTATTTGCTGAAAGGCTAACATGACTAGAAGTAGGCTCTCAATAATTGATTCCAAATGTCAATGGTGATGAGTTCTACTTGTCCTGCCTAACATACCTTGTTCTTCATCTTGCTGTTCTTATTTGATGATGTTAATCATTAATTGGGAATCACCTTCAATATACAAATAAGTAATATTTTGTTCGCTTGCCATTTGGAATCCTCCATATAATGTGCAAATCTCTTCATAGTTCGTCTATTCCTATACTTTGCTAGTAAGAAGCGGGTACTTATCCTTCATTGTTTTGGATGTCTCCTCCTACACTGGAAAGTCTGGGGTTTCCCATCAAAGCACAATCAAAATTTAGTTTCAAGAATGGCCAGCTGAACAATCCCAATTAGAAAGCCTCTTTACTTCAACATGGGGATATCTATAGCGGTTTGGATTTTTCCGAGCTTGGCATATAGCTAGTTTTCTATCGAAGAGACTGGATTAGAGTTATGATACCAATTTTCCTTTGAATATATTGAAAAATTCTTTTGGTGATGGGAATTGATTTGAAAAGTTAGTTATTTCTTTCTAGTCACATGTTCTAGCAGACAAAGTTGAGTACCAGATTGTGGATGCTTGATCATCCCTGAGGTGACCTATACTGATTTTCAGTTGATAGACAGAGGTCCCTTTGATCAAAATCTGGGGCATTATGTTTTAAGGACTTGTCTCCATAGCTCCCTGACCTGATTTAACTCTTGATGATTTTCAGTCTCTTTTTCCAGCTAAATCATAACATCTTGTGCTATCCACACAACATATATGTTCAAACACTGGTGTAACTTCTCCAGTGACTTAGAAAGGCAACTCATAGGCTGCCAAGAGACTTGCAGAGAGAGTTTTTAGGAAATATGTGGTGGTTTTGTTCCTAAATTTAGATATTCTTTTGAGGATTGCAACTAGGATTTCATGCAATAAGCTACTTTGTATAATGTTTCACAAAACAATACTTCAATGTAATGTCCCCAATTCCGAGCAGTTGGCCTAACGGCCATATTTTGGTCTTAGCCTTGGTCATTCCCAAGGGGCTAACACTTTGGAGGTTATTGGGGATGGTTGTTTGATTTCCTACTATGTTTTTGTTATATTTTGGGCGTTGGGAGGGTCTAATGGGCCCTTTGTGTTCTATTTTGTCATTGGGATCACTTAAGTGGACACTTTTGGCATTTAATGTTATGTTTCTTCGTTGGGGCCACTTAAAGTCCCTTTTTGGCAACTTGGGGGGATATGCATTGCATTAAATGTTATATTTCTTCATTGGGGCTCATAAAAAGCTATATAGGGAGTTGGAGGGTGGAGTTGGAAATCATTCTTGCATACATATTTTCTTTGGTGATATTTGATAGTGAGCAACCGCTGTTTGCTTGTTCGCTTGTGGAGTGAATCCCACAAGATCCCTAGCTTCGGTGGTGAGAGATCCACTCCTAGCTAGAAGGGCACTCTTCGGTGGTGAAAGATCCACCCTAGTTTGCTAGGCTCTTGCACCTTTTCAGATCTGATTTGTAGTCATCTTCAGGCAGGGTTTTCCAAGGGCAGTTTTGGGAAAATCACGATAACTTTTTGGGTTTTTCTCCGTTTGAAGCGAAATTCGTTGTGGTAGCTAAGGAGAGGTTTTTGACGAAACGACAGGGTTTGTTGAGGGTTTCCGCCATTCCTAAGCAAAAAGACCTAGTTGGAGAATAGCAGGCCCTAAAATTTAGGGTTTCGGTGGAATTTTCCAGATCTGAAGGTTGCCCTGTTTTCTCATATTTTTCGTAAGTTATTTAGAATTTCAGCTTTTTATGTTTTGTATTCGAAAAGACATGAATTTTCCGGAATTTTGTCATTTTCAGAGCTTATAAAAAATTCCTAGCAGTTTCCTATGTTATAAAAAAATACAAAAACAGTTTATTATTGTTAGTTATTACTTTTGCCAGCTTCCGGTGAAATTTGAAGTGTTTTGGGCAAGTATTTTTCAAGATATCATATTTTTATTGTTCGCTGCCCTATTTCTGCAAAAAAAAAAAAAAATCAGATTAAGTATTTGCTGCAAATTTATGTATTTTGTCATTTTTTTGTAAGATCCCAACAAGGGATATTTCATTCAAATTTGGTATTATCACTCAAGTCCACAAGCCAAGGTGCAGGGAACAACATTTAGATGGCATTCTGTCCTCTCTAAAGCTTCTAATCCAGGGGTGACTGGTCAGTTGGCTTCACAATTCAAGTTTTTGATAAAGATTTCTTTTGTTATCCTAGGTTTTGAGCTTAAATCTTACATCTCATTCTGCTTTTAATCGTCTCTGTAGTGTGCATTAAATTGTCATCTGTGAATGCCAATTCACTATGTTTTAAAACCTGCAAAATAGTATAGTTGCAACTCATCATTTCGATTATGTTTTTCCACAATGATAATCTATACCATTTTTGGGTTTATAAAATAGCAATGTGAGATACAAACTGCCCTTGAGCAATATTGAAAAGAAATTACATAATCCAAGACTTTTTATCCAAAATCAGAACGGAAAAGCAAAATTATAACTCATCTATACAGGGCCTGCTATATAGCAAGTAATTATGCATCATAAAACCTCACTTTATAATAGTATGAAGTGGTCTCTCTTATTACAACCATAGTAGTTCCCAAATACAGTCTCATAAATATACAACACAGACCTTTTCTTGCAATACAGCACAATGCTATTTGATTTTTTCCACTCAACTCTTGACAACTGTGTTGAAGCACAATCGTTTTTCCACCAACATTTAATGTACATTTTTGGCATCACCATCCTGATAATTATAAAGCATGGATATTAAATATTAAATATAATACTTAGATATATTAACATCCACTAGTCAAACAACATATTACGAAGTACTTAAACTTAGATCTACTGAAAATATGATTTATCATTATTCGGGAACTACATGGCACTTTAAATGCCACAAAATTTCCATATTTAGACTGTAAAGTAGCTAGATATTCAAATTTAATGCAATTTAAGGAAACTTCAGAAGACTAGGATGAGTGGATTGAAGTTTCCTTCACAGGTAAATGATATGCCTTAATCCCTAATCAAAACAATTATATGACAAACTTGCGCTTATACATTTTCTAATATGATTACCTGTTTCACATGTAAATTGCTCGGAGTAGAATATCATTGAGAAGCTTAGTGAGATGCTTCACAATATATTAATCAAGTTGAAGCTACTTTCTCATCTGAGTAAAAAGAGTTTGAGGCACATTTGTCAAACCAGATGACCCTCCTCCAAAAGACGAAAATCCACTGCTACCTTGATTCCCACCAAATGACTGGAAGCCACCCCCTGCATAACAAATTGCAAAAGTCAAAATAAGCACAGGGCATTGCTGAAAACACAAGACACTAAGGCTACCAACCTGCAAGAATACATCATAGGTACTTAATATCATGGAAAACACTAGTTATCAGGAAGATGCAGTCCAAAAGTAATGACCTCCAAAAATAATTATATTTTTTTATTTAGAAGGAAAAAATAGCTAGCACTGACATACAACGGCTACAGCCGTTAACAACCTTTACTTTACCTGAAAATCCACCAGTTCCTGCAGTCGCTGCTGCAACAAATCCTCCTCCGCCTGCAGCTCCAGCAAATCCTCCCCCCACCTGCAGCTCCAGCAAATCCACCCCCAGATGCCGCTCCTTTAAATCCACCGCCTGGGAGGTGACTTGAAGAACCAAAGCCTGCTCCAAGACCACTGCCAAGCCCTATTTGCCTCGACTGACCAAAAGCTCCAAGAGCACTTCCAAGAGCCTGTTGTCCAGGGCCAGGCTGGGCTGGTTGGCCAAAGGAACTACCCGTAGTTGGGGTAGGATTAATTCCACCACCACTTCCAAAACTGCTTCCAAATAGATTTGGACTTGATTGTGGAGATGATTGGGCTGCAGGTATACTGAAGGATGCTGGTTTAAATAATTCCCCAGTAGGGACGCTCAGTGAAAATGCAGGATTAGGCTGACCAGTAATCAATGGCCCTCCAAATGGATTGGATTTTGGGACAGTAGATGTGGCAGATCCAAGCCCAAATCCACCAAAACTTCCAATATTTACATCAGCTGTTTGAGTAGTAGCTTCCTCCTCCATGTCTTCCTCATTTGTAACAACAGAGGTCATTGCTGATGAAGAACCTGATATTAAACTCCGCCCCAAGGTAGATGAAGTTAGAGGGAGATAGTCATCTGCTCAGGGAATAAAATTGCCACATTTTGCCCAAAACTGGAAGCAGCTTGACTTTGCTGAGGAGTCAGTTCTGTGCTAGAAGAATTAGAAAATCCAAACAATGTTGGGGTATTGGACATTGCATTAGTTTGACTTCCAAAACCTGATGATCCAGAAACAGGACCAGAAAACTGTCCAAAACTAGACGCTGTAGCTGATGTGAGAGAGAAAGCTGGAGCAGAAGCTACAGAAGGGATATTGATAAATTCTGAAAATAATGGCTTTGTCTGTTGAGAAGATGATGCAAACAGAGATACTGATGAAGTAGATGTATGTGCCATGGGCGAGACAACAGTTGCAGCAGAGGAAGATGAAGAAATTTGACTGGATGATGAAGTGCCCAATCCTGCAAATAATGGCTTTGAATGAGACGAAGGTGATGCAAATGGAGAAACTGGAAAAGCAGATGTCTGGGCCACGGAAGTAACAGCTGTTGCTGCAGAAGAAAATGAAGAAATTTGACTGGATGACGGAGTACCCAAAGAGGATATATCAAGTTGAGATGTTTTTGTCAGTCCCAACTGAGACAGATCACTATCTGCTAGCCCTCCTAAAACAGAATCCTGAGTGATGCTTTGATTAATAGGTGAAGCAGTGACTGCAGATGATGCTAAAGAGTTACCAGATTGTGCTGTTACACTTTTCCCACCACCAGCAGATAGAGATAAAAAACTGGAAGGAAAGGACTTTGACTGAATAGCAGATCCAGATGAAATAGCATTTTGTGGTTTTGAACTGAATGAAGGATCTTGAGATGTTAAAGTTCTAACATCATGACCTGACGACATTGTCACATTTTTCGCACTAGAAGTAGCTAAAGATGACATGCTGAAGGAAAACAACTTGGGCTCAGGAGCAGCATCAGATACAATAGATTTTTGTGGCTTTGAACCAGACAATGAAGAACCTTTAGGCAAAACAGAGTTGATCTCTGGACCTGAGGAAAGATAGGACTTTGCTTCTGCAGAACTCAATGATATGCCAGACAAAGCATTTGCACTTTGAGATACATTCCCACTACCTGTATGCTTGCTAAAGATGAAGGGTTTTCCAGATCGCATTAAAGAAGGAGATATACTTGTATCTTCTGAAGCATAGTCAGAAGCTTCAGCATTTAATGGCCATTTATCTTCTGTTGTGGACTTTGACGATGCAGATAGATTTGATACTTGCAACAAAGTGGAAGGTCGTGAGCTTTCAGCCGATTTCACAGCTGATGCTACGCATGCTGAAGCGGAATTGTTTGATTCAGCTACTTCTTTTCCACTGTTTATAGAAACAGACTTGATTTGTGTAGATGCTAACTCATGTTGTTGTGAGACTTTTGTTCTATTGTCAATACCAGATTTGCTTCCTTCAAGTGTTCTTCCAATAGATGTCTTGGCACTAGAAAAACCAAAAGATGCTTGGGTTGTATATTCCAAACTGCTCTTCACTGTAATTGGTTTTGAACTCATAACACCTTCAGATTGGCTTCCAACTGTAAGTCCAAAGGAAGAAGTTAGACTCCTATTAGGCTGTGCAGAAATAACAGAAGAAATTCCCAGTAAATCAGAGTCATGCTTTTGGTTTGTTATATCTTTAACTTAAGATGCATGGGAAATATGAGAACTACTTTCTGCAACTTTCTGTTTCAATGAAACAGACGATTGATATGATATGTTTTGTATTGATTGTGAATGGTAGTTTGACCATTCAAAAAATGACTCAGATGAAGGTCTAGCAAACATTCTACTAGTGGCGTCATTTAGAATATTTAGACCTGCAGTGCAAACATTTTCTAGGATAACATTAATGCAAAAACAACTATTAACTTCAAAGACACGTGCACATGAAATTACCTATTTTTCTAAAGGTTCTTTGAACTCACCCTTTCCTTCAGTTACACGGAATTGGTACATCGGCGACATAGAATCTTCTGGGCCAAACATTCCAGAAGATGTTCTGAGTTCGAAATTGTACTCTGCGCTGATTCTAATGGTGTTCTACTTCTGGTGGGCCTAGACCTCGGTGCTTGTGAAGCCCTTTTCACAGTGGTCTTTGCAGTTCCAACATTAGCCCATGCCTGTTTATCAAAGAAAGCCAAATGAAGCGTGTTTAAAAGGAGTTTACATAATTGACTGTAAGAGCACACATGACATTTTAGGGAATACATGTCTGTGTTTTTATTACCAAAAAATCCATTTAAAAAAAAAAGGAGTACAAAGGAAGAAGCACTGTCATGGGGTAGCAATTAGAGGATAAACTGGAAATACAATCAGAAAAAACCTATGAACTTAAAAAAATGATTTGTGTGTGAAAACTCACAAGATCTATGTTGCCAGTATATGGGTTCAGTACGCAAATATGGTGGTTTTCAAAATCCCTTACATACATACATACGTATATATGTATGTACATACATACCTATATACATACGTACATACACACACTCTTTTTAGTCCATAAGAAATACAAAAGTTGAAAAATATAGTAGGATCAAGGTTCAAAACATTCAATATGCTTAAAATTTCCATATGCAACTGCAGAAATATGACAGAACCCATATTCAATATGCATGAGAAAAGTTCCATTGGTGGATTTTTCTGTCATTTTGTCTTATACAAACCACATTTTTCTTGTGTATTTCATCCCTACTTTTCCAAATAAGTAGTAGATTTTCTGGGCATAGCATTTTGTTACATTATATTCACTCACTTGGAATGCTGAAAATGCCCTGTGGGCACAAGTAATATATGATAGAGCTACTGAAAGAAGCCAAGGATTTGCCTTTGTTACAATGAGCACTGTGGAAGAAGCTGAAGCAGCCATTCAAAGGTTTAATGGCTCTGTAAGTGAGGAGACTGCTCTGATATAAATACAGCTCATTTGTCTAGGCTTTGTATTCATTATTCAGGATCAATTCGATTTCGATTGATCAGTCTTGCTATTTTTGCACGATAGATCTAATAACCTTAAGCTAGTATAGATAGTGCTCGGTATAGTTAGCATTCAATATGCAGAAAATTTCCATTTTCAAGATTCAAAACAACAGAAATATGAATGTTTTTAAGCAACTGCAGCGCAAAACATGTACAGGTATGTCCCAGACAGGTACAGGTACATCCCAGGTATGTTTGTGACATACCAGGGACATATCTGTACCATACGTGGGACGTATCTGTGCCGGGTACGTATTGGGGGGGGGTAGGTTCGCAGGGGTGGGGTATGTACCTATGCTTCACAACACAAGATTGATGCATGCATTTAGGAAAATGCATTTTGGCTATAAAAAAGAGGTCACCATATCAAGGGAATGAATTCAACAACTGAGGAATCAGAAGCTTCAACATTTATGTCAAGATGGCTTATTCTGTGTTATATAAGGCTTACTGGAAAAATCAATTACAATCAATTGAATATGAAGAAGATATGCAAACAGAAGCCAAAGAACAGATGAGTTATCTCAGGCAGACTACCAAATTCAGTTCTAGCACAAACATGATACTAACCATGAAATTATGAATAATGATTTAAATCTCAAAAGGATTTTCTTGGAAAATTTAAACATAAATGACACTGTTTCCAATTGCTCATGAAAGCCACCAACTTAACATAAATGTCCCTGTTTCTAATGGGATTTATTGATTGTACACAGGATACCTTCTGTTGTATAATTCCAACTAGCATAAGATTCATCGTTTAGTTCTTGCCACTATTATGATCCACATTTTTTGGTTGTTTATCGCCCTTCCATACTTTTATCTACAGCTATGGGATTGTATTGATGCTTGGAGTTACCAATTGAAAAATAAAATTGTACGGACGATAATATTTCATTTCCCTCATGCTTAAACTAATAAAGATGGAAAATAGAAATTCAAATGCTGTGCCACTTCATACAAAACTGTTTCACTTAAATTGCAGAGAAAAAGGTAGCCCTAACCAATAATCTGTAATGCGAATAAAACCAGCTTAAGAAAGGCCTCTTTCTATGTGTGAAATCAAGATCAGCATAAGATCAAGGAATTACACTGTTAATGGGATCCCTTCTCCTCCTTAACGAATCTGATTCCTGCATTATTGACTCTCTCTGAATGGGACTTTCCTTGCTTGCACTAGATGATGGCGAGTATGCAAATTTATGTAACGAGTGTGATTTCAAAGACTTCTCCTTCAAATCTGGAGACAAGAAGCAAACTTCATCTGGGGATAAACCAATGGATTTAAACAAGGATTCCTTTTTTGCATTCTTTGAATTTGCAGATTTTTCAGGAGATATATTTAGAGCCTCCATTTGCTGGGAAAGACATCCTGCCAGTTGCTCAGCAACTGTGAGCTGTGAGTTCACTGTATTATAAAAGCTTTGCAAAGATTGCAGTTGCCTGTCAAAACATTAGAAACCAGAATATTCAGAATATACAGTAAACTCCAGTAAAGTAACAACACTAAGATGCTGAGAGAACCAGCAGTCTTTTCTTTATTTACCAAAATTTACAAGGAACATAAAACTACACAATCATTGACATCTTCATCTTTCTCTGCATGTTTCTAGTTTCCCATACGGAACCTGCTATACCAAGGAAAAAAAAAAAATCCCATATGGAACCTGCTATACCCAAGGAAAATAACAAATTACATTTCGCAGTGTGTTTTGGGGTATGTAGTAGTCTAGTAGACCCAACTGAAGTGTTTGCAACCTGAATTTCAAGCAAAAAGAAAATAAATTTCATCCCATAGAGTTTTATTTTGTTTATCTGTGTGTGTGCTTGTTTTGAGAAGGCCCATAAACTGTATTTTGGCCAAAACACTAGATTGAGTTCCCAGCTGTAAGGCTCAACCAAGGTTGTGAATGTTTTTGAATAGGCCACGAAAAAAACCCTTCGTTTTGAGTACTCATATGGTGTACCTCCTCTCTCATTCCTACTAATTCGAGGTTTAGTGGAATTCACTAGCTTACTAATTACAATTCTTATTACAAGATGTGAATTTCAATTTTCAAGCGGACGGCCTTGATATTTAGTATTTAGGGTCTGAAAGGTATTGGATAGCATGAAATGGGTGAGAAATCCATAGAGAAGTTGTGTTTTGGCTGCTAGGACTCAGTTGCCATTCATTTGGTTCCGGCCTAGGCTGCATCAATTGGTATCAAAGCAAGGTTTTTTAGTAGTTGTTGGGTGTGTGTGTGAGGACTCCAGCTGAGATGATCAGCAAGTTGTGGAAGAGAAGCTTGCAAGTGGGTGAAGTGATGGCACATAGAGGTAATCTGGCTGGAATCGGAGGAAGACCAAGGGGACCTAGAGTTGCAGACTTGGCAGAGATGATGAGAGGGATCCAAGCAAGGTTGGATGCCATGGAGACAACACAAAGAAGGGGAACTCATGTTGATCATGTGAGTGATAATGAAGAGGTGGATACTCAAGAGCTTGGAGTAAAAGACCTAGAGGATGAAGCTGAGACCAGATTTCTTAGAGTTGTTGCACAAAGCTAGATACACCCTGATACAATGGAAGTTTGTTTGTTCAAGAGCTTGTAGATTGGATCACAGAGATGGATAAATAATTTGACTATGAGTCAATGGACCAAGGGGACCCAGAGTTGCAGACTTGGCAGCGATGATGAGAAGGATCTAAACAAGGTTGGATGCCATGGAAACAACAACTCATGTTGATCATGTGAGATGATAATGAAGAGGTGGATGCTCAAGAGCCTGAGACCAGATTTCTTAGAGTTGTTGCACAAAGCTAGATACACCCTGCTAAGAAGGTAAATTTTTCTCACACAAAGTTGAAGGGCCATGCGTCCATATGGTGGGATCATGTGCAAACTGAGAGACAAAGGAAAGGTAAGGAGAAAAATCAAGTCTTGGGATAGGATGGTGACAAAGTTGAAGGC
Source organism: Taxus wallichiana var. yunnanensis (assembly GCA_018340775.1). NCBI lineage: Eukaryota > Viridiplantae > Streptophyta > Pinopsida > Cupressales > Taxaceae > Taxus > Taxus wallichiana. The sequence continues at coordinate 755,214,019 of CM031237.1, forward strand.
CAAATACTTTCCTTAGGATTATCAAATGAGCTAGTTTAAGAAATTGTAGAACTTGAGACAAAAGGAGATGAGCATCAAGGACTAAACCGAGGAGTTCTATAGGCTCACTATAAGAGTTGGTCATGTTGAGGATGATCAAGATAAAGTAGCAAGATATGTGAATGGGTTGCGTTTTGCAATTCAAGATGAAATCAGTTTGTTAAACCTAAGAACTGTGGAAGAAGCCTATCAATGTGCATTTAAGGCGGAAGAGAAGTTTTCAAGAAGGCAATAAATGAATTCCAGAGGTAGAGTGAGGTCAGCAAGAGGAAGAGAACAAGGTAGTGGTGGAAGAGGACAACAAAATCATGATGGAGAAGCAAGCTGCAAGAAAATCAGAATTTAAGAGCAAGAGGGCGCTATTCTTCTAGAGGGGGAGGATCCTTTGGAAGAGGAAGAGGTAGAGGATTTGTAGGCAAGTGGTTTAAGTGCAATAAGTATGCTGGGAAAAGAGCTATTGAATGTCCAAAAGAACATCAGAACAGAAATAAGGGTGGAAGCAAGCAACCATATTGCTCATGGTGATGAAGAGAGTGTTGGATCTCCAATACACACAAAGCGCCAAAACAAGGGAGGCTCTATTAATGAAAAAAGTGTCGTTAAAACCTTCAAGGATGTGAACTAACCAGTGCAAAGGAAAAGTTTATTTCAAACTATTTGCGAGGCGGGAGATAAGTGTTGCAAGGTAGTTGTTGATAGTGGTAATAAGATAATTTGGTTTATCAAGAAATGGTGGAAAAACTTGGGCTGAAAGGGTTAGAGCATCCAACTCCATACAAGGTTTCATGGTTGCGTAAGGATCATCAAGTGTTGGTGAATGAGCAATGTATGGTAAATTTTCATATTTGGTTCATATAAGGATGATGTCTTGTGTGATATTATGCCCTTGGATGTGTGTCATGTGTTGTTGGGAAGGCCATGGCAGTTTGATAGAAGAGCCGTGCATGATGGAAGAGAGAACACAACCATTGAGAAGCATGGAAAGCAATTCACATCGAGCACATTGAAAGATAGAGGAGGTGAAGAGGACAACAGTGCCAAAGTCATATTGATTACCGGTAAGGAGTTTTTAAAGGTGGGAAAGAAGGAAGAGACATACTTTGCTCTAGTTTCAAAGCCCATGCAAGTTGTGAATGCCAATTGAGGTAAGTGATCTTCCTATTGAGATTCAAAATTTGTTGGAATAATTTTTTGACATTGTGTCAAGTGAATTGTCCGAGGGACTACCACCCATGGATCTAGTGCCGGGAGAAAGTTTGCTAAACAAGGCAGCTTATAGATTGACTCTAGACTGTTTCGGTATGGGTATGGGTACGTATACGGTACGCTGATATTACAAATTTTTAAAAACTTCGGTACGGTACATTTATTTGCATGCGTTATATATATATATATATATATATGTATATATAATTATCAATTTAAAGAAGCATTTGCATACTTATTGAAATTTAATACTCATACAATCATTCAAAGAACATGAAAACAAATTTCCTGAGAATTGAGACTTGAGTTTGTATTGATTAATAATGTTCAAAACATAATAGTTAATAACATAATACATTCAAGTTCTCAACTTGCTTCACTTTCAGTTTCCTAGGCCTAAAAGCCTAGAACATATCATCTAGATGATCCTCAAAATCATCTTCATGGATGGCACTTGCAACTCCACTGTCGAATCCTTGTGAAGGGCTCCTTGGAAGTTCGTCATCAATGCCAAGTAGTGAAACATTGGACAAACAAGCAGTAGAAGCTTCAAAGTCCGTGGTTTCAGGTTGGATGTCCCAAAGCTTGTTAGGACCTCTAGTATACTCTTTTGTCTTATGCGTTAAGAGGCGCAAGTTGGAATGTACGTATACTAGATCCTCAGCCTTCTTGGATGCCAACATGGTGCATTTGGCTGAGTGGATGAAGCCATAAGTACTCCAATTTTGCTTTGCAGAAAAATTACTAGCCACTGTCACAAAACAAAGTATTATTAATATACAAAAAAAAGTGCTATCATTTTAAATTTTAATTCTTAATTGGTAATTAAAATATCAAATAACAACTTTCAGACTTCATACCTATGAGAGCAATTTGAGCACAATAGGTCATAGGTACTTGGCATCATGACCATGTACAATTCACCACTTGATTGGATTCAAGCAAAGAGCCTTTACCTCTCGCATGCTACCTTCTCTAGATACAAACATCCCCATCTCATTGCGGACTGCACTAGATATAGTTGGATCAGGAAACTACCTCCTGAATGTTGCCTTCGTCCCATTTGCAACCTCTTGGTCATTATATGGTCACTGCCTACCAGGTAATCCAACTATTTCATTGCTGTAATATTTGGGATTTAAAACATAAGGAGATGCAATGGGGTGGTTATTTTGTTCCACCTTTTCATGACCACACTTTTAACTTCATTATAAAAATTTCCTCGAGTCCACTCTTTGGCTTGTATGATATCTTTGATTTCCTCGGGCACGAGTCAATGCCATCATATATTTCTCCAATACAAGTACTATCTTTGTCTACAAATCTGATCATACTTAGAAACAGGCTTCGTGAAACTAAAAATATATTCAACTTTTGCCTACCAATCATCATCAAGGATCCATGCCTTTATCTTTTGGGCTCTCTCTGTATTTGCTTGCCTCCAAACGGTCCAAACATTGTCAATCACCATGCTACTCAAAGCATGTTTCACCTTCACAAGTCGTCTCAAGATGAGTGTGTGAGAGGCAAACCTAGTCTCAACAACCTATTAAAAAGGAATGGAAAGAATTCAATAACAATACATTGAAATTGATTTAAAATTAAATATTAAAATGAAAAACTTATGACTCATGAGTTGTTCCCTTACCTTCAACAACTCCAACTTCGAGAATCTTTTGAAAATGGCTTGAGACATGTGATGGTTGGTGACAAACATCTGAATCTCGTTTGCCTCCATGTAAATTTTCTCAATCCATGTGATTTTCTCAATCTTTTGCAGCATCAAATTCAGGGAGTTTATTGCACATGGTGTCCAAAATATGTGCTCATACCTACCCTTTACTATCAACCCTGTTGCCTTGCAATTTTGGCATTGTCCAAGATGACTTGGACAACGTCCTGAGGGCGTCTTGAGGGCCCACGATTTAATAGCCTCATTTAGAATGTTTGCAAGGAGAGATTGATGATGAAAGGTATAAGATAGTGGATGGACTCATTCTCTACAAGGATAGGGTCTATTTGGTCTGGAATCGAAAATAAAGCATAAGATATTGAGGGTTGTTCATGATACCCCATTGGCTGGCCACAGGGTACTTCAAGACATACAAACAAGTTAGAGAGAGGTTCTTTTGGAAAGGACTCAAAGGAGAGGTTCTTCAATACATCCGGGAGTGTTTGGTTTGCCAACAAAACAAGGTAGAACATGAATTTCCAGCTGGTCTCTTGCAGCCCCTTCCCATTCCAACTCAAAAATGGGAGAGTATCTCTATGGACTTCATCACGGGCTGCCCATGGTTCAAGGTAAGAATTGTTTGTATGTTGTGGTTGATAGACTCACCAAATATGCTCATTTTTATCCACTTCCAGCCAAGTACAATGCTCCTATAGTGGCTGATCTCTTTTTCAAGGAAGTGTTCAAACTTCATGGGCTGCCTAAGAACATCATAAGTGATAGGGACAACAGGTTTATGAGTTTGTTTTGGCAAGAACTCTTCTGTTTGATAAGTACAGAGCTCACTCCTAGCACTAGCTATCATCCACAAACCGATGGGCAAACGGAAATAGTGAATAAGTGGGTAGAAGGCTACCTAAGGAATTATGTAGCAGGGCAACAATCAGCTTGGGTAAAATGGTTACATATGGCTGAGCATTGCTACAATACGTCATTTCATATGTCCATTGGTATGTCTCCTTTTAGAGCTCTATATGGTTATGATGCACTTTCTTTTGTTGATTTGGTCATGACGGATAGTAGAGTGTCGAGGGCCAAAGATTTGGTGCAGCAAAGTCATGACATCTTGAAGGTACTCAAGGAGAACCTCCAACATGCCCAAAACCAACAATAATTGGGTAATGTCCCCTTCTCGACGTTAATCCATTGAAGACCCTTAGCCCAATTCTCTTCCCAGGGGCTTAAGGGGTGTGAAAAGGGGAAGAAGGTGGTGACTTTTATTTTAAGTTGCTAAAGTCATTTCTTATGTTTATTTTATAAAGCAACTTATAATAATGTCACTTAAAGTGGTTAAGGAGGAAAAAAGGTAAAAGTCAATAAAGAAATAGAGTTGGCAAGTCATAAAGATTAAACATAAAGTGTTGTCATAATGGGGCGAACTCCTCCTAGAGGTTAAAGTGCAAACATAAGGCCCAAAGGAAGGGGGCAAACCATATGGGTGCCTTTCTTTGGGATTTGTGACAGAAAAAAAGATAAATAGAGGTGTGGGGAGCCATGGGGATCATCTTTTGCCAATCTATTTTCTCTCATTGCATGTTAAGCTATTTTGCTTGCATCAATTCTTCTAAGGATGAAAACCCTTAAGGAGAAGAAGCTTTGGGGACGAAAACCTCCAAGGTTTGAAGGTTGGGGAACGAAAACTCCTCAACTTTGTGAGGTGGATCCACCTGGGGTTCACTATTGTGCTACACTTCAGATTTTCAGTTATTGGAAGGCTGTGTTTCAGATCTAGGGCACGTTTTGGGGTTGTTTTCACTCCATATCAGTTGGGCTTCAATTCAAATCTGAATTTGTGAATTTTGTGGGGTTTGGATCAGCCAAACCATTGTTATCTCCAAGCAATTTTGCAGCTGGGAAATTCTGGGCACTTTTTGGCTAAAAGTGACCACCTAGTGGTGTGACCCCTTTTGGAAGGGTATTTCACTGTTGTACGGACTGTAGGTGATTGGAGACCTTTTGGCATCATTAAAGGCAATTTTGACATCATTTTCCAGCCCTCTATTGGTACATTTTCAATAATAATCACTGTTGTTATTTTCTACACTGTTCCAACCCTTAAATTATTTTTGTAAATTCATATAAGTGTAGAAAAATTCAGATTTCACTTGTGGGTTGTTCTTAGACCCCAAGTTGTCATTTTGGGTATCTTGAAAGTGATTATTTGAATAAATAAAAGCTATTTTTAGTCTGCTGTTCATTATTGCTTTTATTGGCAGTTTGATATCATTTTAGAAATCATTTTTGTGGAGTTTCTAGTTTTATGTAATTCAGATTTAAAAGGGGATATTATAGTGGTATCAGAGTTGTGATTCTCCCAGCATGTGAAGGAGAAGATTAGTTTTGCATGGATGCAGGTGAAGAGGGTTTTAGATATCACTACTCAAGAAGAACTCCAAGAAAGGAAGGTATGGGTGATAGAGAAAGGCCTCCACCAACAAATGAGATGAGCTATTTGAATGAAGTGTTCACTAAAGCAGGTCTCCACCAACAAACCCGTTTGTTGGATGCTCAAAGGGATCTAAGAGACTCCTTTGTAGGAGCTATTGCTGATTTGAATCGATCTATACAAGGGCTAAGCACTACCATACCAAATCTCCAAGGAAATCAAGGTAATCATGGTGAAGGAAGCTCTTCTACCAATCATGGAGAAAGGGTCTCAAGCAAGACCCCCTCTAAATTCTTCCGTGCCAAATTCCTACAAAGAGAAGAGCCACAAGTGGAGTTAGAACAACCACAAGCAGTTGGAGTTGCTGATGAATGGGATCTCTATGGGGACGAATATGCATCCTTGAGCAACAACACGAGATTTGCTTTCTTTCAGAGATTATTGCCAACTAAGGAGAAGTGAAGGACCAAAGAAAAATAAGGTGAGTCATCAAGAGCCAAGAAGAGATATCCAACATAGATTGGGTAAGATTACTCTTCCTACATATGATGGTACTGATAAATGTTCAACTAGGGCTTGGTTACAAAAATTGGACACTTATTTGTCATTAAACCCCATGTATGAAGAAGAGGCCCTCAAATTTGTTACTTTGCATTTAGAGGGTGTGGCTCATGAATGGTGGTATCATGGCATAATTACACAAGGACATGGTTCTATTACCACTCTTGATGAGTTCAGTCAAAGGCTAATAGAAAGGTTTGATAGAAAGGATCCGGAAGTGCATTTTAGAGAGTTGGCACAACTCAAACAAGAGACTTCAATAGATAAGTATGTTGTTGATTTTCAGAAACTTGCAGTCATGGTTCCAAATGTGAGTGAAAGAAGGTTGGTTGTTTTATTCATAAAAGTCTTGACCAAACCTTTTAGGGGCTTGGTGAAGGCTTTTGAACCTCCTTCTCTTCAAGATGTCATCGGAGATCGCGGAATTTGGAATCTTCAGCTGTTAAGAGTAGAAATCTGCCCTTTGGACAGCCAAGAGGGACTTCATTGGGGCAGCCTAGACCCCCATTTCAAGGGCAGCCAAGAACAACCCCTATTAGCCAAGCAAGGAAGCCATTTCAGCAAGGGATGACACCACAAAGAGAGCCTCCAAGGAACAACAAAGAAGCTGATACAAGGAATGAATTAAGAAGAAAAAACCTTTGTTTTTCATGCAAAGATCCCTGGACTCCCGGCCATCGTTGCTTGGGCAAGGGACAAGTGCACTACATAGAGGTAATTTCAGATGGGGAGGAAGAAGTAGAAGAAAAAGAGGAAGAGTCCCATGAAGATGGAAACCAAGAGAAAGAAGAAGTTGACCACTTGGATAGTACTCTTGCTACACTATCCGGAGCTCCAAGGTACCACCCCTTCCATGTAAGAGGAGAATTAAAAGGTAAGAGAGTTATTGTTTTGATTGATAGTGGTGGAACTCATAATTTCATAGATGCTCATTTGGTTAAGAGATTGGGGTTACCATTAGAAGATTTCAAAGCTTTTAATGGCTTCACCATCCCTTGTACCAAGAAGATAACACAATTGAAAATCACTCTTGGTAAGCATAAGGTGGTAGATGATTTTTATGTGGTTGGTATTGGAGAAACTGATATGGTTTTGGGTGTGCAATGGTTGCACTCTCTTGGAGAATTTACACAAAATTATCAAACAATGGAGCTGAAATTCAAATCAGCAAACCAAGAGATAGTGTTACATGGTATGGCAAATGGAGCACCCATGGTTGTAACTGCAAAAAGGATGGAAAGAGCATTTCATAGAGGGCAGATTGCTTGGGCAGTGAGTGTTTAGTAACCTCTACAGATCAGATTTTGGAACAACAACAATATAACAAAGATATTCAGGCCATTTGTGACAAGCATGCCAAGGTTTTTGACAATCTTCCTCATGGGTTACCACCGAATAGAGGGTCTGAGCACACTATTTGGTTGGAACCCGACACTAAGGTGTTAATTACTTTATATTCTAATTAAATAAGTTCTTCTATTGGAGCACTTGACTTCCCAATAGGACTACATGATAATAATGAAAATATCTACTTAGAAAATGTTATCCAAGTCTTCCCCTTGGTTCTTTCCTTAAACACATGGAGAGGAAGAATGGGTTAAGGTCTTCAATTTCACTAATCTCCCAAAAAGGGGCATGACATAGTTATTACAAGAGATTTGTCAAAGGTTTTTCCCAACTTGCTGCCCCTTTGACTGATTTGACCAAGAAAGGAGCTTTCAGCTGGTCCGGAACAACCCAAGCTACATTTGACAACTTGAAAAAGGTAATGAGCACATGTCCTGTACTTGTTCCAGATTTTTCTATTCCTTTTGTACTTGAGTGTGATGCTTCAGGAGAAGGAATAGGAGTTGTTTTGATGCAAAGGGGACACCCCATTGCTTTTGAAAGTAGAAAGCTTAAGGAAGTGGAAAGAAAGTTTTCAATCTATGACAAAGAAATGTTGGCTATCATGCATGCCTTGGCTAAATTTAGACAATATTTGGTATGTGGAAGATTTGTGGTCAAAATTGATCACAATAGTTTGAGATACTTTTTGGGGCAAAAGGATTTGAATGATAGACAACAAAAATGGGTAAGTAAGCTCCAAGCCTATGATTTTGACATTGAGTTTGTTAAAGGAAAAAACAACATAGTTGTTGATGCCTTGTCTAGAAAGCCCATGTTGTGTTCTCTAACAGAAATTGCAGTGGAATGGAAGGCTCACATCATAGCGGAATATGCCAAGAATGAGTTCACAACCGCCATAATTGAAGGTACATTGAATGATGAAAAATACAAAGTAGTGGATGGGCTGATTTTGTATAAGAATAGTCTTTTTAGCACAAGATTCCAAGGTGAAACACAAAATTTTGAGGGTTGTCCATGATTCACCTTTGGTGGGGCACCAAGGCTTCTTCAAGACCTACAAGCAAGAGAGAGGTATTTTTGGAAGGGCCTCAAAGATGAAGTATTGCAACATATTAGAGAGTGTCTTACATGCCAACGAAATAAGGTAGAGCATGTGTTTCCAGCTGGTTTATTGCAGCCACTACCCATTCCCAATCAAAAATGGGAAAGCATATCCATGGACTTCATCACGGGGCTGCCCTTAGTCCAAGGTAAGAGTTGTTTGTTTGTAGTGGTTGATAGACTCACAAAATTTGCTCATTTCATGCCACTTCCAACTAAGTATGACGCTCCATTGGTGGCTGATATTTTTTTCAAAGAAGTGTTTAGATTGCATGGGCTACCAAAGAATATTGTGAGTGATAGGGACAACAGGTTTTTGAGTCAATTTTGGCAAGAAATTTTCAGATTGGTAGGTACAGAGTTGACTCCAAGCACTAGCTATCATCCACAAACAGATGGGCAAACCGAAGCGATCGAATAAATGGGTAGAAGTGTTAATAAATTATTATAAAGTGCATAAAAAATAAATTATTTAAAGTGCAAAAAAGAACTTATATTAATTTATTAATGACTTAATAAAAATAAAAGAGAAAAAGAAAAGAAAAGATAAAGTGAAATTAGAAAAGAAAAAGGGAAAGAGGTCACTTTATGTTTTTATTTCCCTAGGGAAAAATGTGACCCATGTTGGGGATGTGACAAGGCCAAAAAAAATTAAATGTGGGGAAAAGCATGTGATTGGTGCTTGTGGGTGGCTACTAAGCCAAGTTTTCCTATAAAAGCAAGTGACTTGGCTTTGAAAGATATCTCTTTCATTTTATAAAATTCTGATTTTTGTTTGAGCTTGAGAGCTTTGCAAAATAATTTCTAAGGACAAAAACCCTTAGAGATTATCTCTTGAGGACAAAAACCCTCTAGAGATCTAGAAGGAGAACAAAAACTCTTCTTCTATGTTGTGAGGATTCTCCATTCAGGGGTTTCCATTGAGCATCAAAATTCAAGGAGTTAGCTGTGTTTTCCAATAGTTTTCCAGCAGTTGTTGAAGACTTATTGTTGCCGGTTCGTGAGTTGTTTGAAGACCTACAAGGGCTGAATATTGCATGTTTGTTGGGAGTGTTGTTGAAACTTCCATTTCCAGTTTTTGCATTGCTAGGGCATCGATTTCAAGCTAAATTCAAGGAGAGATCAGATCTGAAGTGTTTGATCAGTTTTGAGGTGTTTTTGGGCCTTTCCTAAGTGGGGCAAATTGTATTTCCAGCTTTCACTTACAGCTAGGGTTTATCTACATTGTTCCAGAATTGCAGATCCGTTTTGGATGCCTTTCCGCCATTGAAAAATTCTGATTTTGGGTTCATTGGAAAGCTTATTTTTCAAGCTTCAATTTGAGCTATCATTTGCCCAGAAATTTGGAGTATTTTGCAAGTTATTGAATTTACAAGTTTTGTTGCGTTTTTGCCCTAATAAATTCCAGAATTAATATTTTTCGAATCTGATTGAGATCCTATTTTGATTATTCATTATCTACTTGCAAACAAATTTTCATAATTTTTGGAGGTATTTTGAGGTGGAAAAAGCTATTTTTGCTAAATCGTTGGCCTAGGGCAGCGAACTAGGGTTTTCTGAAAATATTCAGTTTGTGGCCTAATTTCATTCTGAATTTCAGTTTGATAGTAATTGAGATTTTTGGCTTTTGGATTAATCAGATTTGGCCCTAGTGGGAATTGCGGGAAATCCATCTAGGGGTAAGAATATGTCCATTTGGGGACATTATAGTGGTATCAGAGTAGTGTATTCTCCCAACCTGTGAAGAAAAAAAAAAAATCAGATCTGAAGACAAAGAAGAAGACCATGGAAGAGCATTATCAGAGAGCTCCTACTACAGATAAGATAAGCTATCTAAATGAAGTGATCACTAGAGGCCACAAAGAGTTGCAAACCTGTTGGGTGGATGCTCAGAGAGATCTAAGAGACTCCGTTATAGGAGCCTTTGCTGATTTGAGTAGATCTATACAGGGGATGAGTACTGCCATAACAAGCTCTCAAGGAAATCAAGGCAACAAGGGTGAAGGAAGCTCTACTAGATCAGCTAGAACATCCGCCAAGCCTCCACATCAGTTTTGCAGAGCCAAGTTTCTCCAAAAGGAGGAACAACCAATTGAGGATGATGACATGGAGATATGGGGAAAAGAGTATGCAACACTCAATTCCAAGGTAAGAGCTATGTTGACCTTTGAAAGATTTTTGTGAGTTGAAAGATAGTAAAGGCACAAGGAAAAATAGAAGATATCAACAAGAGAAAATTACCATGCAAAAATTGGAGAGAAATCAGCCCATAGAGTATTCCACCATGCAAAGTGAAGAAGAAGAAGCTTCAAGGAAAAGGTATGACTTCTAATGAGAAAATAATTGTATTAGTGAGGAACAAACATTGATTGTTGGATGCAAAGTTGAAAAAGATGTTTCAGTTCCAAAGGTACATATCAATGAGTCATTGTCATATGGGATGGATTTACCAAGCCATAGTATTGATGGGCATGAAATTGTGAAGAATGTTGATTCTTGTGTTGTGTCTGAAATCATGAGTCACAATAGGGATGGTGTTGTTTTGGAGGTTTCTAAATCAGCAATAGAAGGTAAACCTTTTGATGATCTTCTTTATAAGGAGGTTAGGAGTAGCAAGGATTTATTTCATCATCTTCATCCTATATCATTACAGCAGTTTTATCATGATGGTATTCAGCCTGTTGTGGATAAGAATGCTAAGGATTTGGTACATCAAAGTCAAGTCATCATGAAGACAAAGAGTGATGAAGACCTTCATGGGCATTATAAGGTATGGGATCCAAGTAATATGTTGCATTTGTCCAAAGTTACCAATTCTGATTTTGAAAACTTTGTGATTGATTTCATAAGGGAAAGAAGGAATTCAGAATTGTCTTTTGGGATTACAAGTGTGGGCAAGCATGGTTTCTTCTTTGGAGACTCCGGTGCAAGAAGGAGAGTACCTCTCAAGGTACTAATGCTGGTTTTCTGATGGTAATAAAGGGTAAGAGAACAAATTTTGATCAATTTCAGATTGTTGGACTGTGCATAACAGCAGTCATAAAGAGAGGAGAAAAGAAGCTTTATTAATAGAGCCCATGACTGATTTTTATATCAGCAACATAAGGGAACCTTTGGAAGGGTTAGTGGGGGCACTTTGGTCCTCAAAGTCTTCAAAGAAACAAGGTGCAATCTGCTGATAATGAAGAGAAGTTGATTTCAAGGGTGACTCTTGTCAATGGCATCATCATGCCTTGCACGAAGAAAATAGTACAACAGCCCATTCCATTGAAAGAACATGAGGTATGTGACATAATTTTTGTGGTTGAGTTTACTAGAGATGAGGTTGTTGTTGGGACACAATGGTTGCATGATTTTAAAGTGGAAGATGATGCTCGGGTTGAAGAATCTAAGGAGAATGAAGGTGTTGATCCTATATCAGAAATTTTGAGTTACAAAGGTATGATGAGCAGCCCCAATTATGATATTTCAGAGGTGTTGGCTTCTCTCATGATGGAAGTCAATTGGTACAACAAAAGGTATGAGGTTCCTTGGGTTCAATATGATAAAGTTTATGGATGCATGAGTTCTAATTTTGATTTCCCTTCTCTTACGTTTATGGTGGAATGAAAATAATGGGGAATCATGCACAAGTTTTTCATGGTATGAAAAGCATTACAAACCTTACTTGGATGCAATAGTATCATTACATTTTCTCTTTCAATTGTTGCTAATTCATGACTCTATGGAAGACTTGGAGAAAATGTGGGAAAAGAGAATAAAGTGTGATGAGGGGGCAGCCATATATATTTCCAACATAGAAGAAATTGGTGACCTATGTCCATGGAAAGACATGCCTTGCACAAAGAAGGTAACTCATTTCTTTATTTTCATTAAGAGGTGTGAAGTACTTGAATGTTTTTGTACAATTGGGTTACTTGAAGTTGGAATCATTCATTGGACACATTGGCTGCCATCTTTTGGGAAATTTGTTTTCATTCACCATGTTGATAAACTGAAATTTTTGAGGAAAACAAAGAAATCAGATTTCATGGTATGCAAAGGAGGTTGCATTTTTGCAGTTCATCAGCTGATTGGGAAGGAGAAATCACAATTGAATTCAGAGAAGGTTCTGATTTTATTTGTTTATCAGCTGATTATCCTTTTTCCAGCCTCTTTATTGCTTTATTATCTGCTGGAAATATGAATTTGGTAAGGTGTTTGGTAGTTGTTGAGGCAACTCTTCTTGCAGAATGCAATTGGGCACTTTTTGAGGGTTTAATCCTTCAATTTCAGTCACTTCAGATCTGCCCTCATTCTATATTCATTAGTCTTATGATCCACTCTTATCATTTTCAGCTGAATGATGTCATAAAGGGAACTAATTTTCAGTTTGATGAGACATTTCCCAATCTGATTTCTAAGGGGGAATTACAGGGATACTATGATATCAAAATAGTACAACAAAAGCTTGGCACACTCATCAAATGGGTGAACACATATCAGATGATCATTGGGCTTGAAGAAGGGCTAATGAGAGCTCTTGTTTCTTCTAATATGTTTGCTTCATGTGCAGGGTTGAAGATAAGCAGGAAGGTGAAGAGGGACTGCTGTCCTATATACTCCATGATGGCATTCTTGAGTGGGCAGCCTTGGAGCTTAGAGAAGCTTGTCTAGCTAATGATTCCTCATACACCAGGGAAGGTATAACAATTGGAGCACATTTTGCATTACTGATTACACTCATACTTGCATTGACTTGATGGAAGCAAGTAAGGTTGGCATATTCTCCCAAATGCTTCATCATTTGACCGACACCGGATCTAGACTTTGGGAGCACTACATCATGTTCTCTCTTGCACATGGCACTTGGGCAGATGAGTTTGGAATTGCTTGAGGGCAAGCAATTGGGGAAGGGAGGACTGAAATGTCCCACTTCCTAAGATAATCAGTCAAAGACCCTTAGCCCAATTTTGTTTCCCGACGGCTAAGGGGTGATAAAAAGGGAAACTATAGTCTTAATAAATTATTATAAAGTGCATAAAAAGAAACTTTATAAAAAGCACTTATATTAATTTATTAATGACTTAATAAAAATAAAAGAGAAAAGATAAATAAAGTGAAATTAGAAAAGAAAAAGGGAAAGAGGTCACTTTATATTTTTATTTCCCTAGGGGAAAAATGTGACCCATGTTGGGATGATGACAAGGCCAAAAGAATTAAATGCAAGAAAAGCATGTGATTGGTGCTTGTGGGTGGCTACTAAGCCAAGTTTTCCTATAAAAGCAAGTCGACTTGGCTTGGAGAGATATCTCTTTCATTTTATAAAATTCTGATTTTTGTCTAAGCTTGAGAGCTTTGCAAAAATAATTTCTAAGGACGAAAACCCTTAGAGATTATCTCTTGAGGACGAAAACCCTCTAGAGATCTAGAAGGAGAACAAAACTCTTCTTCTATGTTGTGAGGATTCTCCATTCAGGGTTTCCATTGAGCATCAAAATTCAAGGAGTTAGTTGTGTTTTCCAGTAGTTTTCCAGCAATTGTTGAAGACTTATTGTTGTCGGTTCGTGAGTTGTTTGAAGACCTACAAGGGCTGAATATTGCATGTTTGTTGGGAGTGTTGTTGAAGCTTCCATTTCCAAGTTTTTGCATTGCTAGGGCATCGATTTCAAGCTAAATTCAAGGAGAGATCAGATCTGAAGTGTTTGATCAATTTTGAGGTGTTTTTGGGCCTTTCCTAAGTGGGGCGAAATTGTATTTCCAACTTTCACTTATAGCTAGGGTTTATCTACATTGTTCCAAAATTGCAGATCCGTTTTGGATGTCTTCCCGCCATTGAAAAATTTGATTTTGGGTTCATTGGAAAGCTTATTTTTCAAGCTTCAGTTTGAGCTATCATTTGCCCAAAAATTTGGAGTATTTTGCAAGTTATTGAATTTACAAGTTCTGCTACATTTTTGCCCTAATAAATTCTAGAATTAATATTTTTCGAATTTGATTGGAGATCCTATTTTGATTATTCATTATCTACTTGCAAACAAATTTCATAATTTTTGGAGGTATTTTGAGGTGGAAAAAACTATTTTTGCTAAATCGCTGGCCTAGGGCAGCTAGAGTTTTCTAAAAAAATATTGTTTGTGGCCTAATTTCATTTTGAATTTCAATTTGATAGTAATTGAGATTTTGGCTTTTGGATTAATCAAATTTGGCCCTAGTGAGAATTGTGGGAAATCCATCTAGGGTATGAATATGTCCATTAATTTCAAAGGAGAAGCTCAAGCCATATTTTTATGGGCCCTACAAAGTGCTAAGAAGAATTGGTGAGGTAGCATATGAGCTAGAGCTACCAGAACATAGCAAGATCCATAATGTGTTCCATGTTTCATGCCTTAAAAGAGCACTTGGCCAACATATAGTTCCTTCTCCAGATTTGCCACCCATGGATGATGAAGGCAAACTCATTTTGGTTCTAGAAGCTATCATTGATGTAAGAGAGAAAAGATTGAGAAACAAGAGCATAAAAGAGTATTTAGTTTGTTGGAAGGATTTGCCAATGGAGGATGCCACTTGGGAAGGTGCAGCAATTTTGGAGCATCCCAACCTACAATTGCTTGTGGGCAAGCAATTTCAGGAGGGGAGGACTGTAAAGTCCCCTTGACATTAATCCTATGAAAACCCTTAGACCAATTCTCTTCCTAGGGGCTTAAGGGGTGTAAAAAGGGGAAGAAGGTAATTACTTTTGTTTTAAGTTGTTAAAAGTCATTTCTTATGTTTATTTTATAAAGCAATTTATAATATCACTTAAAGTGGTTAACAAGGCAAAAAGCTAAAAGTCAATAAAGAAATAGATTTGGCAAGTCATAAAGATTAAACATAAAGTATCGTCATAATGGGGAGAAATCCTACTAGATGTTAAAGTGCAAACATAAGGCCAAAAGGAAGGGGTGAACCATATGGGTGTATTTCTTTGGGATTTGTGACAGAAAAGGATAAATAGAGATGTGGAGAGCCATGGGGATCATCTTTTTCTAATCTATTTTCTCTCATTGCATGTTAATTTATTTTGCTTGGATCAATTCTTCTAAGGATAAAAACCCTGAAGGAGAAAAAGCTTTGGGGACGAAAACCTCCAAGGTTTGAAGGTTGGGTAACGAAAACTCCTCAACTTTGTCAGGTGTATCCACCCGGGTTCACTATTGTGCTACACTTCATATTTTCAGCTATTGGAAGATTGTGTTTCAGATCTCGGCACGTTTTGGGGCTATTTTAACTCGATATCAGTTGGGCTTCAATTCAGATCTGAATTTGTGAATTTTGTGGGGTTTGGATCAGCCAAACCCTTGTTATTTTCAAGCAATTTTGGAGCTAGGAAATTTTGGGCACTTTTTGGCTAAAAGTGACCATCTAAGATAGTCGTTGCGACCCCTTTTGGAAGGGTATTTCACTGTTGTATGGATTGTAGGTGATTGGGGACCTTTTGGCATCATTGAAGGCAATTTTGGCATCATTTTCCAGCCCTTTATTGGTACATTTTTAATAATAATCACTACTGTTATTTTCTACACTGTTCCAGCCCTTAATTTTTTTTTGTAAATTCATATAAGTGTAGAAAAATTCAGATTTCACTTGTGGGTTGTTCTTAGACCCCAAGTCGCCATTTTTGGCCTTGTGGGTATCTTGGAAAGTGATTATTTGAATAAATAAAAGTTATTTTCAGTCTGTTGTTCATTATTGCTTTTTTTGACAATTTGATATCATTTTAGAAATCATTTTTGTGGAGTTTCCAATTTTATGTAATTCAGATTTAAAAGGGGATACTACAAATTGTATGCGGACCAACACAAACGGTTAGAGAGGACATTTGAGGTAGGAGACATGGTGTTTTTGAGGTTGCAGCCCTATAGGCAATCCTCTCTCAAACAAAGTGGTGCTGAAAAGCTTAAGCCACGTTTCTATGGACCTTACAAAGTGAAGGGAAGAGTTGGAGAGGTTGCATATGAGCTAGAGCTACCAAAGCACAACCGGATACACAATGTCTTCCATGTTTCGTGCCTCAAAAAGGCACTAGGACAGCACATTACTCCTATTGAGCTGCCACCTTTGGATGAGGAGGGAAAGTTGATTTTAGTTCTAGAAGCCATAGTGGATGTTCGAGAAAGGAAGCTAAGGAACTCGGAGCATTAGGGAGTATTTGGTCCGTTGGAAGGATCTACCACTTGAGGATGCTACATGGGAAGGTGCAGCAATCTTAGAGCATCCAAGTTTGCAATTGCTTGAGGGCAAGCAATTTTGAGAGGGAGGACTATAATGTCCCCTTCTCAAAGCTAGTTCGATATGAAGACCTTGGGCCCATTTTTACTTCTTGTGGGCTTAAAGGGAAAAGCAAGGGAAGTACTTTAATGTTGTAATTGTAAGTTGCTATTTTTAGCCTTGTATTATTTTTGTAAAAGCAACTTTCTAATTATAACATTAGAAAGTGAAGTTGGTTGAAAAAGTGCAAACACCGACTTAAAAATAGAAGTGATGGAGTTAAAAGGGGAACATAACACCACTTAAAAAGGGGTCGACCCATTTGGGCTCCCTTTTCGTGGATTGTGCCACCCACAATTATAAAAAGGAGTCGCTAGGGTGGAAAAAGCATCACTTGTCATATGAATTCATTTCTATTTGGAGATTGGAGCTTGTGCTTGCAATTTTCAGCCATTGAGGACGAAAACCCTCAATAGAATTCAGAATTGAGGACGAAAACCCTCAAATTTTGCATTGGTGATCTCATTCAAAGGTCATATTTGGGCTGCAATTCAGAATCTCAGAGCTACAATTTAGAATTTCAGTGCTAGGGCACAATTTTCAGCTAGGGCTTCAAGGGCAGATCAATTCCATATTTTTGGGTGTGGAACAACCACACATTTCAGTTTTGTTGTGTTATAGTGTTTTGGATCAGATCTAGGGCATTTTCAGCTTGGGCGACCCACTTGGGAACTTGAGTGACCCACTTTGGGGTCAATTCCAACTATTTTTAGGGGTTTCTTTGGAGCTAGGGTTTGTTCAACCTTCAATTCTGCCCTAGGGCATTCATTTGCGACATTTATTTCAGCTTCAAATGCTCCTAATGGTCAGCTGTAATTTACCCTATTTTCTGTCACGAAATTGATGAAATAAATTCAGCTATTTGTCAAAAAAAATATTTCTTTGTTCCTAAATGTTCTAAAAATATTCCTAAGTGTTTTGAGCCTTCTGGGTACTTTTGTAATTGAGTATTTGAAGAGTAATTGAAGAAATCAGATTTTTGCATGTTGTACTAAGGGTTTGCAGACCAAAATCAGGTTGCTGCCCTAATTTGGGGTAATTTCTTATTGCTGTCATAAATTTTGATTTGTTGTCATTAGGGTTTTGTGCAATTGCTAGAAAATTCAGATCTCAACCCGAAAGGGACATTACTAATTCTAAGGTTATTTGTTATCCCCACGCACAAATAAGAACAAATCATAAACCACATAGACAGAAAAAGAAACATCCCAAAAACTCAACAAAATTAGTAGAAATGTCCACGAAACCAGCACATTGTAAGAAATATTTTCATGCATCTCCCAAATGCATTTCTAGGGATAATTCAACATCCAACAAATTGGGATGTAAAACCCAAGAAGCAAATATATCATAAGAAGTATTCCCGTGCATCATTAAGCACAAGATAATACTTGAGAGGGGGAAGTGAATCAATATTATGATATTCTTCTAAATTTAACATTTAATCTCAGATCCGTAATCACAATTAATCAATTTCAAAAAGAATATATCAAAACAATCAATGAATGCAAAGCAAACCAACACACTTGCAAAAATAGACACGTATTTACGTGGAAACTCTTTCGAGAGAAAACCACGGAGAAAATCTTCTTTATTATATTTCTCAAATGTTTGTAGGCACCAACCTACGTGAGACACCAATCCCCAAATTACAATTTTTGTAGGCACCAACCCCTTTTTGCTAAGCACCAACTCAAAGAAGAGACACCTATCTCTTCAAATATGAAGGTACCAACCTTCTTCACAAAAAAACAAACTCTTTTCTATTTTTTATGTTGTTGTTGCTTCAACAAGTGATAGAACAAAACTGCTGCTCAGAATATCCTTTTTATTTATTTCAGTCCCTTCACATAAATAAATTGCTGCAACTTTTCATCAAAAATAAATCTGCCCTTCACTCCTTTTTATTTCATATTCTGCTCTTCCTTTTCTCTCTTCACACAAAATATTCAATATGTGTGCTTTTTTAAATCAAATGATTCTATCTCCTTATATATCCTTCTCACATCCTTTCGAAAAGACACATCATTCTAACCAACACAACCTTTCCATTATTTAATTAACACAACTTAATTAAGTGCATTAGTCGGCTTAAAACCAAAAGTAATTAATGCAGCCCATAAAAATTATTAAATGCACATTAAACAATGCAATATACTCCATTAAATGCACTGGCCCTTTCTTTAATAAAATTGCTGTCATCATTAAATCGCTGCCAGCCATCATTAAATCTTCTTTTCACCATGAAACATGGCATATGAATGCCTTAAAATGCTGATATCTTTTTCATATGTACAGCTGTGTATATCTCGCTTATACCATGTAACAATACTTCTTTTTATGTAGTTAAACTTTTGCTTTCAGCCTTTCTATACTGCTGGTTATTTCCGTCAACATCCGTCAATAGTTCCGTCAACTTATGCTGTCAACATCCATCGATATTTCCGTCAACTTCCGTTACACATTTCCATTAACCAAATACATCAATGATTAAGCCTTTGACATCAATGACAATATTTCCAACAGCATCCTTAAGAACATGTTATTTCAAACAACTTGGAGATATTCCCTTACTCTAGCCTGGTCATTGTAAACATACCAGCAGATATGTTTGAAGCGCTGAAATGAAAACATATTCAAGGGTTCCTAAAATTAAAAATGTGAGGATTGTAAAAGCACATGTATTGTCCTCTTGACCTATAGACAGTCAAAAGTAAATATGTCTATAAACAATAACACATAACAATTAAATCCTAGAATTAAGTCACACTCATTTCCTATAAAACTGTGTACCACAAACATTCACAATCTTCATATTTACATGAGATTTCCAAGATAAACACAATTATGTTGTAGTGTATAGTATAACTGGGATTACCTTCTAGACAAACTACATAGCATATAGATTTGGAATCTGATCTACATTGAGGAACAAAACAATTTTTGAGAGCAAGAAGTGAGAATTTCATATATACTACCAGGCTTTGTGATTAGAAAAACTACAAAATCCCAATCTTAAATGGAGAAACAATGCACAAGCAACTGATTTTTTTGCAGTCCAAATTAGAAACACTCGAGAATTTAATCCCTTCTAGATGTAAGCAATAATGACTATATTATTTGCAATTTCACACCTTGCATTTTGGAATTGCTTCTGGTGTGCTCTTTTGGGGCTATCACTCACTTCAAATTTACTGATCTCAAGATTCTGAAGATGCCCTTCCAACTCTAGAATTTTCTGTTTTAATCTCTGTAAACAATATTTTCTCAATGATGAAGCACATTTATATAAAATTGCAATAAATACCTTTATATTCACTTTATAGGCCAAAAACTAGATTAAGAAATGAAATCCATCTAACCTGTTCTGCCTTGGAAATCGATTGTCGCATAATATCAAGCTCAGGGTTTAATTTTTGATGACTTCGTAAATCTTGATACTGTTGATCAGTAGCTTGCTTGATTATGCTTTGCATGTATATTCTCCATGCATCCACTAGAGAAAATTAAGAAAAAACAAAATTATTAATCAAAGAACACAATTTGGTAGTATTTCTTGAGGAGAGTATAAAGGAACTATATCGAAATGACATCAAATTAAAATTTTCTTTGATGTAGACCTTGGTATGAACAGGAAAATTCATAAAATATTCTTGCAGTCTAAAGTATGTAATTAATAAAAGACTAGATATTGGGGCACAACATACAATTAGCTCATGCATTTTTGTTTCATGTGAACAACATTGATAACAAAAAATGTCCAGTATCGATCAAGAACAACTTTTACTAAAGATCAAGAACTATTGATAGCAGAACCAATTCACTTGCACAAAGATTATCTTAAAAACAACCCCTGCACTTTCTAGGTATAAACATTAACCATAGTTATGACAAAATGAAATTCATCCAATCAAAATATATTGAAAAAGTACTTCAATAGATCAAAATGTTTCATTGAATGAAAATTTCAAAAACATTCTATATAAGTTATATCTCTTAGAAACACTAAAAGTAGCAGATTTTAGTTCACAATTTCCACCAAATCAACATGACACAACTCTAAAAAACATAAATTCTTAATAACATTTGCATGATTGAATGAGAGATCATTTTATGTCTTCTAGCTTGACCAAAATGAAAAGTTTCAGATTGTTGAGTTATAAATTTACAGGTTTTTACTCTCATTTGTGGATAGAATATCTTCTTTATTTTTCGAAAGAAACAGCGTGGTAAGACATCTAACTCCACAAAATGGGCAGAGACTGCAAGACAGTAAAATAAGATATAACAAAGCTATTTCCCAAATTCTTTAGGTAATTTGATATTGACTCCTACAAGTTTACAAATATTGATTTTCCATCTATTTTTTGGGAGGTTTTGGAAGCTAAGTTTAAGTGCCACTAGCTGCTATCATTGTACAATATACTCCTCAAAAACAAGCCTTCAAATAGTGCAATATGTGCTAGCTCTTAAATGAGGGAATCTAACAGCACACTAAATAACTATAATGCATGAAATCAAATTGACACTAGACTCTTGCCAAATGGACTCATGGAGCATATTAAACAGCTCAAGTTAAAGCGATGAATTAAATAGAAAGAATGAAAAAGCTATCTAAAGTGCCCAGCTTCTCCCAAAAGTTTTCAAGATTATTCAGCCACTGCTGCCTATAAAGATATAGCAGGATTATTTCATAATATGAAGTGTAAGAGCAATAATTATTTTGGAAGTCTCTAGCCATATGATCTCTAGCACTATAGAATAGAGTTAATTTCCATCTCCCAGCCCTCATTTAATGTGCTTTAGTATCAGCTATTCACGAGGTATGCTGAATTTTATGGAACTTTTTTGAACTTCGCCGAACTTTATCCCCATCGAACATTTACTCAAATTTTATCCATTACTTTAACCTGGGAAGTTTTTGACATGATTTTGTACTATTTTATAAATATCTTTATATGTACATATACCAAGTGAAAGCAAAGAATGGAAAGTTCTCTGTACTTTGTTCCTCTGACATATTTATGATTCTTTGTAGAAATTTTATGTTGGGAATATGTAGTACTCACATGGCAATAATTTAAGGTGTGGTAAATGTAACATTAAATTATGTGAGTTATGTGAGATACAACTAGTCACGTATATAGGAGTTGGGTGAGTGATTTGTGGAGTGAGAGATTTATGGGTTGGATAGTTAAACCTGCTTCCTATTTTATAGGAGTCATAAGATATATTGTATCCCATATGAATTCAAGATGCTGAATAGAAATTAATATTGCTTGTGTTAAATATCTGCAAACTGATCCAAAGTCATCATTTTAAAGATTAAAAAAAGATTTTGTTAGAAATTAAAAATGTTTTTTTTCAAACATAATCAATTGCTAAACTTGATCCAAATTCATCATCATCGAACATGATCAAATTCGAACCTTGTGACTTAAGAGTTTCAGTATGTAACAAGCATGTATTGTCAAATGTTAATAAAGTATTTTAAATTTCTGAACTTTCATTCATTAACCTTGTAATATTTATCCTCATCAACATGAACTCAAATTCGAACCTTGTGACTTAGAGTTTCAAAATGTAACAAACATGTATTGTCAAATGTTAATAAAGTATTTTAAATTTCTGAACTTTCATTCATTAACCTTGTAATATTTATTTCTGAACTTTCATCCATTAGCCTCCTAATATTTTTATTTTTCTAAAATTTTACTATACATGTATATTAATTTTTTGTATTTTGGCATTTTCCCAAACCCTCGTATCCTGTTTTTGGAAAAATTGTAGCACCATCCCCATCCCTGTTTCCTAGTATGATTTATTACCAGACAGAAGACCATGTAACATACATTTTTACAAAAGCACTCAGCAGAGAGAACTTTAAAAACTTAAGAAAAATGTTGGGTGTAACGGAAATAAAAATTAAATGAGGTGTTAAAAGGTTAATGTTTATTTGTATAACTATATAATAGTAATTAAATATAGTTAGTTTTAGATACCCAAATACCTAAGCAACTTACCCCACATTATTAAATATTGGAGTGTTCTTTGAAATAGAACACAAACTTGTATTTTTATGTACTGTTTTATTTCCTCGTGTCACCTGATAACCTACAAACATCAGTGCCAATCAACAAACATTCTCCAACATAATGATTAACAGCCTTGGTAGGAACAGCCAAAGGACAATACGTCCAACGTAGGAAAGAGGTGCACAATTCTTGCCAAAATCCCACTCGCCTATAATAGAAACATTTTAGATTATAGAGAAATAGTAGTTTGAAGAAGATTATAAAGGCGGCACGGACACCACTATGCCAGATAATATTCACAGGTATAGATAGAGATATTTTAGCGATTATAATATGATTATAGTACAAGTACTCCCAATTCTTTCATTACAAAAAATGGAAAATGTTCTAGTGTGCTAACATGATAGAATAGATGGTGTTTCCTGATGATACTGAAGAGTTCTAGATAATTCTACTAATATATGTATCTTAGTTGAAAACAAAATGAAATAAATATTGTAGAAACACACTTCATTGGTGAGAAGAAACCAGAATTTCTCTCATCTTTTAGACCTTCTAGGTGACCATGCACAGGTTTTACAACTTAAAAGTGTTAAATTATCTATCCTCCAGAAAGTGATGACAATGAATTTCATCTCAACAGAGGTCAATTACCATGATATTCTATACATCTCCCAAAATAATCTCACAAGAAAAACTCCTCCAGCACATATGTCCTACATGAAAGAATTCAAACCTTGCATTGTCTTATATGATTTTGAATGTCAAAAGCATCTCCTCCTCAAGCCTTTCCTGCAAAAGAAACAAAGCTCATTGCTGAGTAATAGACTTAATAGCTAAGTTTCAAGATAATCAATATCAGAATGTATTATTGTTGTCCTTTCAATGCCCATCTAGCATAGATTTTGAATAGCAAAAAGAAGGTAAAGCCTTCCCTTTGAGACCACTTACACGACAAGAAAGGCGATTAGCAATGAACATGACATATACAACTCAAACAAAATGTTCACGAATTTACCTCTTCAGAAGAAAAATCCCCATCCATATGCTGTAGTGCTTGGCAGAAAATGTAACATCTAAATACGGGACATATTATAGGATTTTGCAGACGATGGCACAAGTAAGAGTGATAGAGCAATACAAAGAATATGATAGCATGAGCCGCATACACAAAAAAGAGAGACAACCAAAGGACCAATAAAGATTAATTGAAACTAATATCATAGCATGAGATGAATACACAACAAAGAGAGAACCAAAGAACTAAAGAAAAGATTAAAAAGCAAGATTCAGCTCTATTTGCCATGGCCTTTTTATATTTTCCTTATTTTTATATATTAAGTGTATCCAAATGATAAATCAGATTGACGAAATCATCATACATTAAGAAGACCTTGCAAAGGAAGGTCAAACATTATCATTAGCATCTTTTTACATGTTTTCAAACTAACGCCTAATAACCATTTTTCATGTAACTATTCTAGCAGTGTATCCCACACAGACTTAACAATTGTTTACACAATAGAAATTCCATGCAACTTCAACAGGTTACAAGCAAAGCAATGTAAAATTAAGTTTCATAGTCATTTAGAAAGAAAGAAACTATATTACTATCCAAAAATGACCACAACTAGGTTGATGGAACTCAAAAGATTGCATTCTGATTTAAATAGAGAAGTACGGGATATAATGGCCCTAGATTACATAATGTAAACTAGGTACTAAGAACATAAGAAATGTAAACATAACAATAGGGGTAAACCTTAAATGGTTAAACCCCAAATCATAAGAGCTAAATACAAATAGCCATGTGAGGGTGGGACCCTTCAAAGAAGCACAAAATTAACGAAGATGAAAGCAGGAAATTATGATAAGAGACCTGCAATGTCATAAGTGTGTAAAGGCTTGAGCCCCTTCCTACAAAAGAAACAAAGCTCATTGTTGAGTAATAGACTTAATAGCTTAATGAACCAACAATATTGTAGCAGCTACTTTCACATTTTATTTTATTACTCCTAATGTGACTACATTAGACATCGAGTACTTCACCGGAGTTATCCACATACAAAGTTCCAGTTTTTAATCCAACATATGTTTCTTCCTAATGACGGATCACGAGATGTGATCAAATACAACATTGATCATAGATTTTGCACAAGTTTTTCCCAATGCCTCTTTTCTCAATATCATCATTTATCAACATAAAAGGCCAATACATGATTTTAAAATGTTCATAGGGAAATGTAATGCCCCCAAATGGACACTTTCACCCCAAATGAATTTTTAGAAAACCCAATCAAAGAACAATTTCTAAATAATTTATAAAATATTACAATGCAGATCTGAATTTTATACATGCATGGCGACTTGCATAGGAGATGAAAACCACTCAAAACTGATGCAAAACCACTGAATATTTAACTCAAACAACTCAACAAATATTGCAAAGGTGAAATCATAAAAGAAATACCAGATTCAGTCTTCAAAATAGGCTGATTTTATTTTATAAAAAATTCTAGACAGCTGTCCTCAGACACAGCTGAAAAGTACAAAACCCTTGAGCCAAAAATTATGCATGTTGGCTGATCTGACGGTGGTTGACATGAATCAAATAACCTCTCTCTTACTATCCAACAAACCACAACTTGAAATTCTCTGAAAAAAGATTGCTCTATCTCAAAATCTGAACTGAGTAATGCTCCCAAATAGCAAACCAGGGATGGATCTTCACCACATAAGAAATGGCTCTAACAATAGGGGGATCTCTCCCACCGAAGCTAGGGTTCTGTAAATCTATTTACAAAAGCAAAGAGGGTGCAACCAACAAAAAGTTCCAAATATTAACAAAGAGAAAGTGAATGCATGAATGAATCTCCAAAAGACCCCAAAGGCATAATTATCACCTTTTTCCTCTAAAAAAACCTAAGTCTCATTTTCCTTAGGAAAATTAATAAAATAAAGTGACTTTCATCATTTTCTTTTATTATATCACTTTATCTTTTCTTTTCTTTTTATTTTGTTTATCATTAATAAATTAATATAAAGTGCTTATAATAATATTTTAAGATGCACTTTTGATTACATTTATTAACAAGTTTCCTTTTTCTCCCTTAGCCATCAAAAACATGAATGGGCTAAGGGTCTTAAAAGAGGGGATATTACAGAAATGCCCAAGGTTGATGGGGCTAGGCTAGACAATCCTAAGAGGAACTCGAGTAGGTCCATTCAAAACTTTTCTAACATCAATGGCCAATGAACCTTTGGTGGTAGAAAAAAACATGGTAAGGGGCACATACCAATGTGGCATGCCTTGTTGATACGGGAAAGGCACTTGACCCAGATATAAAGCAAATCCACTTGATCTAGATTGGGGTTGGGCAGCTTTGGATACTCTAGTAGCAATTTGGAAAAAGGGAAACAAACTATCTCGTAATCTATCCCCTTCTCAAATGTGAATCACATGTAGCAGGTGCTTATCGTCCCCCGATGCCAAAAATGGGTTTAAAAAAGGAAGTGATCAATGTCATAACTCTAGCAATATCTTTAAGAATCAAACTCTTTAAGAACAACATTTAAGATGTAATTAAACTTGAGTGGTTATGGAAGGATGTGATTCTTTTCCAATTGGGGCACAAACCCAACTGCTTTCTTTCCTTGGCTATGCAGGGAGATATTTTTCTTATAATCATAATGATAAACTAACATAAATAATTTTCTCTTTAAAGTAATATAAGGTGCATTTATTCAAAACAAAAGGAATTTTTTTAAGAGAATATACAAGAGCTTCAATCTACAACAAAGCTGAGTTTTAAGACATGCAAAACAAAATGCCTCCAAGAAGGTTGGAAATCCCACTTGACATACAAAGCAAGTCTTGGTGGGAGGAACTGTTTGATCCCAACAAAAGACACTAAGTTCTTCCTTCATGTAGAGGTCTAAACATACACTAGCCACACAAGTGAGATGTGTGTGACATATCGACTTGGTTTGTCTTCTCAAGGACATGAGCATAGGTCATGCACAAGATAGATTCAGAGACAAAGACAAAGGATGAGCAAGGAGAATCTTAAGGTATATTCCTAAGGAGTGAATGTGCAAATCAACAACGCACGAGAGGAAAGTGTCACCATCTAGTGTAGGGTTACAAATAGCATGGGATTGAATGTGGAAAGCAAACCACATGGGAGAAGCTTCTAGATACTTGAAGTGTGACAAGTCAATGCCAACCAAACATCCTCCAAAGTATCTAAAAGGCATATTAGAATATTCACATACCAATCGGCCAAGTTGCGTTCTAAGAACTCTATTAATACCCCTTCCCACTCAAGAGATTTGGCAAGGTTGGATGTTTTGCAAAGGACCGGGAATAGGGGTAAGTTTGAAGGAGCTAAGGATTAAGCATCTTTTGAGTTCTTTTAGTTGGTTTCGCATAAGACTTATGTGCATGAATTCGAAGAAGTACTAAGTGCTTAGTATTACTTTCATTATAGCCATGGCATGTTGGGATATACTGTTATAAATGAGCTTTGACATGATATTTGAAATGTGTGATTCTATGTGGTAACGAGTTGTGTATACTTGATACATTTATGGGCAAGCTTTCATTATGTTCATGGATGTTGTAGCGTATTATGTTTATGTTGTTGATGTTCTTATCGTAATGGTATAGATTAGTTCCCTTTAGATTGGTCCATTATGTTTTAAGGTTAGGAATTGATCAATTGTCATCACATGATTCATCCATTATGTGTTAAAGTCAAGAATTGATCAATTGCTGCATGTGCATTCTTTGTTGTGTTTGTTTCTCAATACAAGGTTCACGGTGATCTCTCATTTGCACTTTGGGTTAGTATTCCACATACACACATGGTTGATATGCCAACGTAGGTGATCATTTGCATTTATATGTTGTCAACGAAGGTTAAGTCTTCACGCAAGAATCAATAAGTGTGGGTCCTTCTACACAAGAGGATTGGAGAAAATACCGACAACATTGTGGTTTTGGCCAAGACTTGTTTGACCGTGTCGTGATGATGGATTAGATCCGATCACTCTTGAGAGAATTGAGGAGTGGTTTGAAAAATGGATCTTCAATGTCTACTTATTCTTGTCTAAAGGAGGCAAAATTCAAGTTTCGATGTGATCCAAATGTAGTGTTCATTGCATAGATCCCTATCTGGATTAAGATGCTTTTGTTCGATCTTGGATTAGAAAGATTGGAAATAGAAAGCTAAATATTTCGTGATGCGAGGGCTAGGGTTGTTGTAGGAAAAAGCGAGGGTTTAGATAGTGCGGATGGAAAATATGACAACACTAGATAAAGAATTTGTAAGCGGAAATGCATTCTAGTAATTTGTTATAATCTTGGACATAAAAAGACGAATAATCATGTTTTATGTCTAGGAAATATATATATATATAGAGA
The DNA here is from genome assembly GCA_018340775.1 of Taxus wallichiana var. yunnanensis. Taxonomy (NCBI): domain Eukaryota; kingdom Viridiplantae; phylum Streptophyta; class Pinopsida; order Cupressales; family Taxaceae; genus Taxus; species Taxus wallichiana. The sequence goes on from CM031237.1 coordinate 755,242,143, forward strand.
GAGCAATATAGTACTATATTACTATATTACTATGTATATATATATATATATATATATATATATATATATATGTGTGTGTGTGTGTATTACTATATTACTATTATAATATAATCAATGAACCAAAACCAAAAAATATTGTAATGTCCCTTTCAAGGGCTGAAACTGAAAAAGAAGGAAACCACACAAACCCAAGTGAAGTAAAATCTGATTTTATAACAGCAGCTGTAATATTTTTTAAAACCTAGCAGCGAATTGTATAGGGACTCAAATGCACCCTAAAACCATGCACAATAGCTTGAAATTACTTCTAAATAATTACTTCAATTACGGCAACCAATATCCATCCAATTTGCAACAAATAAATGGAGAAAATCAGCGAAGATACATTGTTGTAATTAAATTTGTGACAGCAGCAGGGCAGCCACAAACAAGGGCTGAAAACAATAGATAAACCCCTCCAAAAATAGCCAAATTATGGATTCCGGCCTTATAAATTATGGAGAATCAGAATATAAAATAATATATGAATTATGTGCCCTAGAAGGCACTGAACCAACACCAAACCCTAGTCGCTCCCCTAGGGAAGAGCTCCAAAAATCATGCAAAGCTTTTGTAATCCTTCTTCTTAATGTCCTTGATCCAAATCAGCAAGCAAGTCTTCAAGAGATGTCTTCAATGCACCACCATGGAGAGTTTTTGTTCTCCACCAAGCCACAAGGTTTCCGTCTTCCTTGGATGCCACACAAGAGGGTTTTCATTCTCAAGTGGAATGGTATTGAGCAACTAGCCCAACAAACCAAATGTAGATGTAAAATGCACCAAAGATGATTTGCAAATGAAGTCATACAATCCCTTTTATACTCCTTGCTTGGCGCCAAAGGCCAATTAAATGAGGACCGACCTCTTAAGCTTCACTTTATCTTTTAATTGCCTCTTTAATTCATCCAAACCAGTCGACTTGCCTCTTAAAGGAAAAACACTAAAAGAAAACATTAAATCTAATAAAAGAAAATTGAAATGAAATGCAATTCCTTCCCTTGTTCACTTATTCTTCTTTGCCACGGAAAGGGAATGGCAAGAAGTCTTTGTTAGGCCTCAACTCGAAAAGGGGACATTACAAATATATTTGTCAATAACCACAATAAGATTTGTGCCATGTAGAACTAAACATCGAATACTTTGAAAGGATTTATTTAATCACAGAAAGAGAGATGAGGCAACATTGATATTTGGAAGGTCGAATAAGAGATCTTCTTGATGCCCTAGATATAAATCAGCAAGAGGATCTTCAATATTCTTCTTTACACCATCCAATTTGGAGAGTTTTCATTCTCCAAATGCCACAAGAGAAAGTTGCCCCTCCTTGGATGTCACACTATGGATTTTCGCCCTTAGTGGAGTTGGAAATAGAGCAAACAACCCTAGAGTCCAAATAGATAAAGTATATATGCCAAAAAGTGATGTGCAAATGAGCCCATAAGACTCCTCTTATACCCTTTGGTTGGCGCCAAGAGTCATAAGGTGTAGACCAACCTCTTAAGCTTGCTTTATCTTCTATTTCCATGTTGGAAACTTTCCAACCTTGCCAACCTCTTAATGAGCTTAACTTTATCTTTTAATTTCATGTTGGGAGCATTATAATCCCAACCGACCTGCCTTAGGGAGTAAAACACCAAAGAAAAACATTAATAACAATAAAAGAAAATAAAAACGAAGCCCAAGGACTTCCAGGTGCAATTCCTTCTTGCCACGGAAGAGGAATGGCAAAATGTTTTCAATTGGTGCTATGAAATAGGGGACATTACAACTCTCCTTGGGTTAGTTTCACACTTTTTACCAAATTTTCTCTCCACAATGTCGTGTTTTTAACAATGTATTAAGATCTCCTTGATTATTCCTTATCGCCACTCTTCATGTATCTATGTCATTATCCCACCGATCACTACTTGGTACCAAATCTAGCAATCTATCACAATTCTTGGTTTGTCTACTCTACTCTTCTATTATTTTGAGAAGGCAAGGGGGATGTACCTTCTATGGATGGATATTGGGGTTCATTGTTTTCCCAATGGGGCTCATCATCACATCGTTCCTTTTGGACTTATTTGCATTAATCTCCCTTCCGGATATCTTGAAGATTTAGCTAACTCCTAAAACTCACATTATGACTATCAACTTCAGCCTTTATGGTCACTATACCATTCTAGAAATCCTTATTTTCTTCATCTATCTTCTTGGTGTAATCTTGGTGCACCCACCTCCTTCTAAACATCAGCTACAACATCCATTACCGTTGGTTCTATCCTTACGGGTTGTTTTGTCCTAATTTAATTTCCTCTACCAACAACTTTCATCAACTTTCTTGCTTCCTAATGGTTTTGTTTGTTTTGTTTGTCCCATTGCTTGCATTGTCTTAGATCTCGCTCCACTTCATTGACCCTTTTCTCCTTGTCATGTTCTCACGAACACAGCTTCTTCTTTCATCTAGCCATGACGCTTCAGCTACCCCCTCATCTACTTCCCATGAATTCACATCCTCATCCCCTTGAGTGGAATACTCCATCTTGGCAGCCATCGGCGCCATTGTTTTGTCCACACCAACGGTTTACCCAGAATCAAAGCTCTTTGTATAAATTTCCCTCTTATTATTCTAATGAACAAATCATATGTCAAAATATATCCTGAAACAACAAACTCATAAACATATTTGTCCACGACAGTCTTTATCCAAGGATCGACTACCTATGTCGATTCAATGTCCAATGTACTCAATTTTGCCAATTTCTTCCCATTCCAATCAAGCCATTTATTTTGACAAGGTCAACAACAAAAACAATAGTGTTCAAGCCTTTTGCAACCAATTAGCTAGTTTTTCCAAGACTTCAAACCAAAAGATTTCATATGTCTCCATATATGCAGTTTAGGAGTACTTCCTATGTCAGGGACTCCTAACTTACTAGCCTCTCGTTCAAAAAAATATGCTCTCCTTTCCTTAAGGCATCTTTCCGTGTTAAGTTGTTCAAGTAACCATCTTGACATCTTTTTCTCCATAGGTTACATGTTCAACCAACAACGGAACCATTGTTAGCGATGATCCTTGAAAACCCTTCAAGATATGTTAAAATTGTAGTCTAGAGCCTATTCATTTTTACTCGCAAAAAACTAAGGTCTTCAACAGATTTTGCAAGAGTTAATTGCATATTACCAAACTAATCATCGATACGATATTTTAATGCAAATCCAAAATACACCCAATATACATTAAAGATATAAAGATGAAACTTTACTCGAATACCGCAAGAAGTGACCATACTATATTTCTTTCAATTACCCGTGAGAAGTAAATCGGTCTAGAGAAGATCATCATTTCCCGTGTGAGACTTATAAATATTTATAGCATTACATACAAGTATCATTTTCCAAATAATTACATTTTTCTCTAAGTCATTTACATCAGTGTTGCCGATACTCCGCCCCTATTGCTAGGGCGCACACATCTGCATGTTGGACACAAATACGGCTCGGGTGCTTTTGGGATACGGCTCAAATACCGTATCCAAATACAAAATCGTAATTGTGTTGTATTAGATATGGCCGGATACGGTAAGCAAGGCAACTATTAGATATGGGCTGACATTGAAAAACAAGGAAATATCACAAACTTGAATTGATAGTAAACTGAATACTATGCAAGAACAAGGGCAACAACTTGTTTTGGGTCCACTAAACCCTAAGTAACCTAGGTCGAATTAAGATTTTATCCTTTCCTACAGTCAAATCTTCAAAAATACATCAAAGAACATGAAACACTTGATGAATTCATGCAAAATAAATGCTTCAACAATAAATTACAGACTATTGGAATTAATTATTGCTCAAAAACAATTGAAACTTCAAAATTCCATATCTTCATAAATACTTGGAGATAAAATGCAAATGATAGCTCAAATTGACCACAAAAATATCAGTTATCCAATAAAATTAGAATCAAAATTTTCCAACCACGAAAAACCCATTGAAAAGTGATCCCGAAATCTCCAAATGGGTAGATCAAGCTGGAAATGAATGTGGCAGCCCCAAAAAAGTGTGCCCTAGTTGGAATTTGTGCCCTAGCACGAATGGAAACCCTTGTCGTTATGAAATTCTGAATTTTGAAGCCCAAATGTGATTCCTGGATGAAACTGCCAATGCAACAAATGAGGGTTTTCGTCCCCAAGTGTTGTGACTATTGAGGGTTTTCGTCCCCAATAGAATCCGATGAGAGTTTTCGTCCTAAAAGGCTGAAAATGAGAGCTCAATGCTCCAATTTCCAAAAGAGAAGTATATAATTTAGGAGATGTTCACAATGAGTCCCAACATTTGCTTTTATAGCCTTTTCTTTCCTTTCTTTGTGGAGCGCTCCATGTAGGCCTCTTTATTTCTTTTTAACATTTGCTTTTCCCTCTTAAAGAGGGACAACCTCTCCCTTTTAGCTGACTGAAAATAATGAAAATAGGCTAAGGGTCTTTTTTCTACTTTAGTATTTAAAAATACCTTTTATTTTAATAATAATATTATTAAGTTGTCCCAAAATGAAGAATTGGTTAAGCCCAACTTAAAATATTATTAATTATTTTTAATTTAGAAAAGGGGACATTACAGTCCTCCCTCCCCAAATTTGCTTGCCCTCAAGCAAATGCAAGCTCTCATACCCAAGTGCCAATGTGCCAAAGTGAAAGAACATGATGTAGTACTCCCATAATCTAGCTCCCATGCCTGTCAAGTGAGAGAACTTTTGCAAAAACAAACTTATGCAATGGTTGCCCCTATCTTCATTGAAGTCCCTTGGTAGACCATGAAGTTTTATGGCTGCCTTGAAGAAACAACCAGTTGTTGTCCCAATTATGCCATCAAACACAACAAAGGCAATTTCTTCCCTTGTACACTCAGTTGTACAAAACACTTTCCAGCTAGCTGCAAGCTCAAACAAAGGGAAAAAACTAAAAAATGCTCAGCAACTTGACCAACAAAAGCATTTCCCAATGGGGCATCTTCACCTTCCATCTCACCCTTGTCAACTATGGTGGAAGAACACCCTCTAATCACATGCATGAATGCAATTGAAAAGAATGAGAGCTGCCAAAAATGATGTTAGCAATGCTATTGAGTACAAATGGGCTCATAGTTGTCATAAGGATGCTTCTTCTAACACTTGAGAGTAACCAAACATCACCCCTTATTTCTCCTATGCTTGGCTGGAGCCTTTTTGCAAAAATAACCAAATTATGAGTCATCATACCTTGCCTTTGCTATGTTGCTCTAATTTTCAAGTGGGTTGCCCTTTGAAACTCACCATTCACCAATCTCCAATGGTGCTCTACTCTCCAAGACAAACTAGGAAGCATTGTGCAAGGATGTCCCAATGTGTACCACACAAGAAATTCATGTTGTTGAGAACAATTTTGTTGTCCAAAAATGATGATTTGTGGCTGCCAATAAGGAAATTCACGCTGCATACTCGCTGCTGCCCTTTGCCTCTTCAATGTCTCCAATTTTTTTGCTTCAACCCAAGTATGGAAGAGACTTCAAATTCTTGCAAAGGGTGATCACATGTGACCATAAATTTGGCATTTCTTCATGATGTCATCTTCTATTACAGCTGCAATCTTATTTTCTCCTTCATTTGTATGGGAAAAGAGAAAACTCAGCTGCTCTTCCTTCATCACACATGTACCTGCACATGGAACAAACTTATAAGAGAAAACAAAAGTTCTCTTCTTCATTTCATGCCTTATAGATATGATGGCAAGATCCTTCTTTTTCTTGCAAACTTCTCACAAACTTCATACAAGTGATGGTTGTCCAAAAACTCAATCATGCTGCCCCAAACACAGTTGTAATCATGCATTTTTCCCTCAAAAATCATAATGAAAGTAGATGGAAAGCCTCCTACGATAATTTGTAAACATGTTGCTATTAGCACCCTTCAGCCAAATGGTTGGAAATTCTTCTACAACTATTAACAACGAAAAGGGACTGGAAATTGCATGGACACTAAGTGAAAAACAAGTATAGTTGTCATATAAAATATCCCTCATGAAATCTTGCAAAAACAACATAGTGGGGGCTGGAAACAAATTGTTGATAACTGAAAATACCTCAAAAGTGTGGAAACTATCCCCTCTCATGGCTGTCCTCTTTTGTATGACAGCAAATAAGATTATAGACAAGCTGGAAATGTCTATGACAACAATACAAATCTTACGAGAGCATACTTGGAAATCTAAAAATCAACATGTTTACAACTCACAACCATACCTTCCATGTCCTGGCTGGGTGACGATGCTTTGGGCAGCAAGATAGCATCCATCTTGCTCATCTTCATACACAACAATTACTAATTCAACATTTACTTGAGCATGCTTATCACTTGGGAACTCAAAACCCTTATGTCTTGACTGTTGTTTTGAAAATAAAATTGTAGATTTTACCTCATCATGTGCTGCCCATATTGTAATGTCCCTTTTTCCCACTTGAGGGTCAGAATTTGGACTTCTTGCCATTTCTTTTCCATGGCAAATAAGTAGGGAAGTTGGAAAAGGACATTGAGCATTTATTTGCATTTTGTTTTCGAATTTTCATGTTTTTTTAGCATGTGTTTTCCTTTAGCAGGTTGGTTGGGTTTAATGGACTTTAAAAGCCAATTAAAGATTAAAAGAATTCTTTAAGAGCTCGGCCTTGCTATTCGAAACTTTGGTGCCAAAAGGAGGTTATAAAAGGAGATTAGAGGGCTCATTTGAAGGATCTAGAGTTTGGTTCATTTTCCTATTTGGGCATAGTGAGTTTGTTTCTCCATGTTCACCCACTTGAGGATGAAAACCCTCTTGTGTGACTTCCTAGAAGGATGAAAACCCCTCTAGTGGTTTTGTTGAAGGACGAAAACACTTCAACATTGATTGAGAGTGAAGATTATTGCATATTTGAGGAGAATACTTAATATTCAGATTTTTATTGGCATTGGGCAGCTTTATCTACTCATTTAGAGATTTCGGGATCAATTTTGAGAAGGTTTCCATGGATGGAAAATTATGATATTGGTCTCATTTGATTGTTGGTATTTTTATGATCATTTTGAGTATTCATATGTGTGGAGATTCCTTGTTTTCTAAGAGTTATTGAATTTACAAGTTTCAAGCTATTTTTGTGCCATAATAAATTCCAGAATTCTGAGTTTAATGATTTGATCACATTTTTTGGCTTCTAAAATCAAGGGCAATCCAAGGAATAACTTCTCATAATTTTTGAGTGTTTCTACGGTGGATTTCTCTCTCTCTCTCTCTCTCTCTCTAGTCGCTAGGGTTTGAGAGTGTTTTTGGTCCTTATTTAATTGCTGTCATAAAAATCAAACTTGCTTATTTTGGGGGTTTGAGCTAATTTCCAACATTTTCAGTTTTGTCCCCAAAAGGGATATTACAGTGGTATTAGAGATCGGATCTTCAAAGGTCAAGGGATTAATGGACGAAGGCAACAAGGGTTTCATCTATTACCAAAGAAGAAGAAAGGATGACCAGCCAAGGGAGGAAGGTGGCATGGCTGATCATGACTCTCAAGAAGCTAAAGTTGATAAATTAATTGCCGGCCAAGAGAGACTTGCACACAATGGATTTTCTAGTGTTATCCCTCCAAAGGATCATTGAACCTAGGGTTCAAAGTGGTGATGGTAGCTTGATTAGGGCTAACAGTACACGACAACTAATGGGATCAGCCCAAGGATCGGTTGCAAAGCCCACTTTGCTTCCTAGTGAAGAGGTTATTTCGGAGGAAGAAACAAGGCCCACGGGTGGACGAAACATAGCTGCAAGTAATGAGGAGTATCTCGGCCTTACCAAGGAAATTCGTGAGGCTATTTTACTCGATGAATTCATTGGAGTGAATCAAAGAAGACCTAGACCCAAGCCTAGACATCACATGCCACACAAGAAACATGAAGAAAACACGAAGTCTGTTGAAGAGGGGACCAAAACCCCAAGTTCCCCATGCAAGGGTGGAAATATCTATTTCCCTAAGGAGAAGAGGGAGGAAGAATTATTACAGCAGCTGGTTATTAAAGGAAGCAGCCCTTGGGAGCCTTAGAGTTGGAGTCATGATGATAAGAGATGGAGTCATGACACTTGCACCCATTCCGAAGAATCAACTTCATAAGGTAAATATTGCTCATTTTGTGGTTGATAATGAAAATGTTTTAACATGTGATGAATCTAGAAATGAAGCAAGGGGTGTTGAGCATGTTGGGGAAGAGGAAGGGCTGGTTGGAAACCCTTCTCCAATGAAACATGATGACCATAAGCTTGCTGGTCTGTTCAGAACAGCAGTCAATGAGAGGCAGATTTATGGTGTCCATGAGCACGGTAAGAGCTACGAAGATGCCCTTTGTGAACACCATCAAGATATGGTTGAGGTCAAGGCGGAAAAGGCTTCATTTGTTGAATCAAGAGGAGGCTGATTTCAACTCAGAAATTTTGAGTCACAAGTTTGGGAAAATGGAGGATGTTTCGATCACTCCTCATCCGGCATGGGAAGGTAGACATGTGGGGAACAACTCAAGGTATGATGACATTTTATCTCCTTTTATATTGCTGCCATACTTATGTCATTATGGGAAAATTGTTGTTAAGGATCACATGTCATGTTTGGGTGATGTTGTTGTGACAAAGAAAGATGAACATTTTGAGATCAGCTTAAGGTATGAAAGTCTTTCAAATTCATTGTTTACAACATGTCAATTTGTGGGTCAATATGAGAGGCATGATAGAGAGATGGATATGGTTTGTAACATAAGGTATGTTCATTTTCCAAGCCTTGCACACGAACCTAATGAAAGCTTCATAACAAGGGTGGAAGCTGAATTTGTATGTTCCATGTTGAGAGTTGAGCAAGCAAGGTTCAATCTTGCAACTCCTAGCAAGGAAGGTTTGATTGCAAATGATGCAAGACTTGATTTTTGGGACTATAAGCTTGTTGTTACAAGTTTTCGTAATATGGAGAACATCATTTTCAGATCTCATTTCATCATACTTGCTGATTGGCACAAGAAGACAACCATAATGGAAGATAATTTTCAATTTTTCAAGGCATTATGGGTCACCATTGAAGTACTCTCAGCTATGGTCATTTCAGTTGGGGTTGATATGTATATTTTCAGACATAGATTGAGCAATTCGAAAAGGTTAGGTACAGCAGTTGGCATGCAGCCTGGAAATCAAGTTTTGGTGTTCGAACACTCCAATTGGGGCAATCAAAGGGTCTTCTACAACAAGGTAATCTTTTCGATTCATCAAATTTGAGACACACTTGTTTGCTGCTTCCTTATTTGTGTGTTAAAGTTGACTATTGTGGAAGAATGGAAAATAGTATGGTGTGCATTTCAGCGTATCATAGGCCAACCCATTGACAAGATATAGAAGTGCCACAAATGCATAATGTTTTGTCGCTTGGGGTCATGGTTTGGGTTCCAAAGGACCCAACAAATCATTGGAGATGTTTGGGAAAATATTCCACTATGCATGGAGGGTAGAATAAGCATGTTCACGGCAGCCATTAGAGATGGTAATTTTCATTTTTTCAAGACTAATCTAATCACTCGTGATGAATGTTCGGTTGTCATCACTTCATTAGATGATAGGATGCACATTTTCAGTCATGACTTAGAAAAATTGTGGGGGTTATTGATAGCGGTAAGTCGCAGCCCGAGAATACTCTTTTGGTGTTCCAAGCTAGACTACACGGAAACACCACAGAATCCCCGTACCATCACCTGAAACGTATTTGGAGTAATCTTGATGCACGGGGTGCGTACGCTTTGGTATGCGGCCGGAAACGTGCCCATAAGGGCTCGGTATGCTGTCAGGGTATGGCAAAATCGTACCCAGGCCGTGCCTGTCCTGTGGGTACGTTTCCAGCCATACCCGTCCAAAAAAACTTACCAAAGACAACGTTTCTTTCCCTTTTTGGCAATTCTTTCCTTTTTGGATATTCGGTGAAAAACACGACGAGAAAAAAATTTGCCATTTTTGGAAAGGGTCCTGAAGATGTAGCAAAAAAACTTGCATGTGCCATAACTTTCATTTCAGTGACTCCGTTTGGTGTCATTTTCTCTAAAAGTGTATATTTTCTCGAGCTCTACGCATTGATGGCAATATTTTTCTTATTTTCATAAAATCCATTTTTGCACCTTTTTGGACCAAGCAACTTCTTGCAATCTTTTGAAAGAATCATGAGCTTTGATCGCCTGTAGACAGATTAGTAATTAAAAATACTGGATAGCTTTCCAAAACTTGGCGAGTATTCTCCCGTGCTCGAACTAATCATCCCACTTACCAACTTGGATCCATATTTTCCCGCTAGTTATGATGTTTCGGGAAATATGTTAGACAATACTATCGTCTTTGTGGATCAAGGAAGGTCACCACGAACAATCAAAACTCCTTGAATCTTATCACATCACTACTAAGATAAATAATCATGTGATAGAGAAATAATAAATTTCAATAAGTATGCAAATGCTTCTTTAAATTTATAATTTATATATATATTTATATATTTATATACATGTATATATAAAAAATATATATATAAAACATACCCAAAAAAGTACCGTACCCAAGATTTTTAAAAATGTGCCGTATCGGCGCATCTGCACCGTACCGTATCCGTGCGAGTCTAGGTTCCAAGCATTCACTTTTGGGCAAGAAGATGTTCTCCTACAACAAGGTAATTGTTTGAATACATCTAATTTGTGGTACCATTACATGATGGATTTCCAATTGGGCATGATGGTTGATTGTTGTTTTGAAATGAGAAAAGTTTTGGCATGTATTTCTGAATTTTTGGGATAGCCTCTTTGCACCTTTGGCTAGTACAGAAAATGCATGTTCATATGGCTCATAATTTGAGGATTCATGCCCAAGGACCTCAAAATCTCACGAAGAAAGGAGAGGGGAGTATTCTACCTTTTTCTAAGGTTGGAAGGAGTTGGTTCAAAGCTATCATGTGCTCATTTGCAGCCACTAAGGTTGTTGTCATCAATTACTACAGCCCCTTATATTACTCAATTGCTTTCATGTTCATGGTTAAAGAACTCTCTTACACTTTGAGGAACATTGTTGTTGCATGGGCCAAGCTGGAATTGATTTTTCTTGTCAAATTCATGATTACTTTTCAGACTTCTTGTCAATGTTGGGTATGACAGCAGTTGGTTTTCATGGGCAGCCTTGGGAATTCAAGGAAGATTGGGGAAGCCATTGCAAAATATTGTTTTTACATCAGCTCTCTCATTTGTCAGTCACAGGAGCTCGTTTGTGGAAGTATTACAACATGTTCTTCTACTTGGATACATTGGCTTTTTGGGTGAGAGCTTGCAATTGCTCGAGGACAAACAATTTTGGGAAGGGAGGAATGTAATGTCCCTTTTTCCCACTTGAGGATCAAAATTTGGACTTCTTGCCATTCCTTTTCCATGGCAAAGAAGTAGGGGAGTTGGAAAAGGACATTGAGCTTTTATTTGCATTTGTTTTTCTAATTTTTAATGTTTCTTTTTAGCATGTGTTTGCCTTTAGCAGGTTGGTTGGGTTTTATGCACTTTAAAAGCCAATTAAAGATTAAAAGAATACTTTAAGAGGTCGGCCTTGCTATTCCAAGCTTTGGCACCAAAAGGAGGTTATAAAAGAAGATTAGAGGGCTCATTTGAAGGATCTAGATTTTGGCACATTTTCCTATTTGGGCATTGTGAGCTTGTTGCTCATGTTCTTCCACTTGAGGACGAAAACCCTCCTCGTGAGACTTCCTGAAGGACGAAAACCCCTCTAGTAGTTTTGTTGAAGGACGAAAAGCCTTGAACATTGATTTAGAGTGAAGATTATTGCATATTTGAGGAGAATACTTAATATTCATATTTTTTATCGGCATTGAGCAGCTTTATCTACTCATTTAGAGATTTCGGGATCAATTTTGAGAGGGTTTCCATGTATGGAAAATTATGATATTGGTCTCATTTGATTGCTGGTATTTTTATTATCATTTTGCATATTCATATGTGTGGAGATTCCTTGTTTCCTAAGAGTTAATGAATTTACAAGTTTCTGATAGTTTTGTGCCCTAGTAAATGCCGAGAATTCTTGAGTTTAATGATTTGATCACATTTTTTGGCTTCTAAAATCAAGGGCAATCCAAGGAATAACTTCTCATAATTTTTGAGTGTTTCTATGGTGGATTTCTCTCTCTCTCCTAGTCGCTTTAGGGTTTGAGAGTGTTTTTGGTCCTTATTTAATTGTTGTCATAAAAATCAGACTTGCTTATTTTGGGGGTTTGAGCTAATTTCCAACATTTTCAGTTGTCCCCAAAAGAGATATTACACATATACCTTGCCTTCTTTCGTAAGTTCCCCCTTCTTCTTGGTTGTAGAAACTCTGATTATCTTGATATCCTTGCCTTGGAGTGTAGAACTTGGCTTCAAGGAACACTCTAGGAGTAAATCCTTCATAAAATTTCGTTCTAACCATATGCATGGAGTATCATATTGAATTTAACAAGTCTTTCTTATAATTCAAAGGATTTTATGTTCACATAATCTTGAAATTGCAAGAAAAGATCTATGTGCCCTATGTTACTCAATGAGTTCTTCACATTATTTTCAATTATATTATGAGCAATGTTTTAAAAATTGGAACCGGACTCGGAACCATCTAAGGGTCGGAACTTAGAATCAAACCGAAACCAAACCGGTTTAAAACTTATGAATCGGTTTACTAAAAATACATAAAATATTACAATTTTAATGAAAACGGAAATTTTAAAAATTCCAAACCATGATTACAAACAATTAGAGACAAAATATGCAAAGTTTGCTCATGCATATACCATGTAAGGGTAAATATAGCAAAACGACACCGAGTGCACTACATATCCGAAACAAAATACATAAACAATGAGGCTCTAAATGGCCTATAGAGTCCAAAAAACAATATGCTACAAGCTACTACATGTTTGATATCAATCATCAAACTCAACACCACTGCTAAGAATGGGATCCTCATCCTCATCAATGTCATCATGTTCCTTTGGCTCGGACACATCGAACTCCTTAGGGACATCTGCAGTAGTTGTAGTAGCACGACTAGTGTTTGTCATGTCTGGTGCTACTTAGTGGTTCATCATCCAAAGCCATCCACCCCAAGTCATTAGGATCAAACTCTGTTAGGTGACTCTCCTCTACCCATTTTGAGGTTGGATCAATATCATCCAAGACAATGGGATCTGTATTAGGTATCCTATTTAGTAATTGGTTGCGCCTTAGCCGGAGGTTGTATTGCACGAAGACAAGATCATTTAACCGTTGTTCCAAACAGGGTCTATATAACATCATTTTAGGGTTAGGGTTGGAAAAAAGTAACTTAAAAGCTAAAATTGGAAAAAAATTGTTATAAGGCAAAACACCTCCTCAACTAGTTCAAACCGGTCCATGCGGAATCGACCGGTTTGACCGATTTAATATGGAACCAGACGGTTCAATCTTCAATCGGCGATTTAAATGCGGAACCGGTCATTGGTTTGGTTTTTCTAATGGTTTGCAAAAAAAATTAATTAACCACCAAACCGAACGAGAACTAGAACGGTTTTAAAACACTGATTATGAGGCATCAAACATGACATATGATCATTCCATTCAACAAGTGTTCATAATGGCACAAGTATGGCGGTGACATAGGAGGAAATAAAATGTGATCATTTCTATCATACCTTGGGCTTAACAATGTTGGCTAGATTTTCCGCATAGCATCAAACCTAGGCGGTCATGAGATAAATCTCCCTCATTTAACCGGTGAGGCTCCGTGTCGATTTGTCATATAAATGTGTTTTTATCTATCGGGGTTTTACTTTAACCACTTAGTTCATGAACCATAACTAAGAAGTTACTGCGATAAATAAGCAATTTGTTTAAAAAGGAAAATTATAGAAGGAAGTAGAGGAATAACAGAGAAGAAATAAGGAAGATGTGCATCCCAATTAGTAGATAGCGAGCTAATTGCATGCACATAGAAGAAACTTAATAGATTTGAACACACAAAATTCTAAAGCAAAGGCGCTTTCTAGATCCGATCTAAAATAACACAAAGTTTACTTTAAAGATCTAAGATTTAAAAGCAAGAAACACAATGACGCCGTGACACAAAGTTCTCCTGGAACACTGCTTCTTTGTATTCCTCTGCAGCAACAAGTGGCTCTCGGGGTTCAACACAAAGTCTAGAACACAAGATTGCTTCTCACAAATTCGATCGATGATTAACCCGTAGGTTCTTCTCCTACTTATAGAATGTAGGAGGAAAGTACAAATAGAAGACTCAAATCCGAACTAAAGTATGAACAACAAGTAAAGATGACATTTGACAATCATCCTCAACTAACTTCTTCTTAAGTGACACATGTATCACTTAACTAATAGAAAGGTTCCACATGACTTCAAGTAATGGTTGCAAAACCAATAACTTAGAAGTTTACAATTTCATCCGGGAACATAGAAAGTAGAAGAAGAAAGAAATAGAAGAAGTCATGCCAGCTGTAACATCTACATCTTCTTCTTGTTCTGATATCTGATATACTTGTCGAACATATAGTTCAGCATCTTTCCATCTGTTTTAGCTACTGCTTCCTTTTCTGTCCTGAATTGCAGCAATCCTTCATTCAACACTTTGCTGCATGCTTCCACTTCTTCCAAACTTGGCCCAAATCTCGCAATGTCTGCCTGCAGTGTCACCAGCCTACTGATAGAGTTCATCGTGAAAGGCTTGGTGGCTTTATCAATCCTCTTTTGCACCATCAGAAGAGAACTTTCCAGGGAGTCATGCACCTCGTTAGAAACAATCCGCACGTATGAAGTAACACCTCCATCCACTCTTTCCTCAGTGAAAGAAATGGTACTGTCCGGCAAATCTGATGTTCTACTCTCAGCGCTGCGCATCCTCTTGACAAAAAATCTGCCGATCTCCAAACGGAAGATCTGCAAACTCTAAATTTGCTTCCCCTTCTCGACCGATCCATCCGGCACAATTTGTTCTGTGACGATACATCTCCCGTGACTTGTTGATCTCGGCCAAAATACTCGGGTTACTCTCTGCAGTTGTATTCATTCCTTCTATGCTTTCTATCGATTGCTTTAGTTGATTTCTTTGCATCGTTCATAACCTTTAGGCGGTGGCACTTCCCAAGTTGCATGAAACTTGGCGAATAATCGAGATCCTTCCATTCGTCAATAGCCTTTACTTGATTGCTTGCATCTTCCATTTCTGCATAAGATGATCACTCACTGCTATTTGAAATGGGTGAGCGGAAGGTTTAGCACCTTGGCTATGATCTCACATAATTGAGATATTTGCTGCTGACTCTTCTTTCTCCGCCTTTTCACTTTGTCGAGCCTAAGGAACAAAACATCCGGCAACGTCTGCGTGTCTGCTTGATCCTTCGGTGGTAGCTTGACCAGGTGGTATTTTGGTCACCGTCACATCTTCTGCCGTGAGTTCCTCTTCTACCTTTCCTTCCATGGGATTAATATCTCAAAGAAACTTCTCTCCCGAATCCTCGATGATCAACCTAGAAGTTGCTTTGCAACTTTAGGCCTTGTCTCTTCTCTGAAATTCGATCACTGAAGTAGGCTGCAGTCATGTTCCTCTAAGTTCATCTCTACTCTTGCTTCCGGAACCAACTGCAAAGCTAACCATTCCGAGAAATTACTTCTCGGAGAGTGAGAAGTCGCTGAGTGCACTACCATTTCCCGCTCTGCATCCTCTCCATCAGAAAGTGTCACAGTATCATGGCTGCCATCCTCTGAAACATCCAAGGACAAAGCTCTTTCGAACTCCGTCATCTGCAGCTTCAACATCTCCTCTGGAACGGGTCTGAACAAAGTGGCTGCGGAGAGAAGATGAACGTTGCTGGTTTTAATGAAGGCATGGAAGCATCCTGTTGCTGTGGTGCGATAGTTGGTGATCCACTACGTACTGGAGAAGTCGGAGTCAAAGCTATGGTCGTAGAAGTGGTCTTCTCTTTCTCTTGAGATCTTCTGCGTACTTTCAACTTCTCGGACCTTCTGCTCTCTCCTTCATGCTTTCGCTTGAGGGAATCTCCTGTGCCGAAGTTGCCTGTGATTTGGTTCATCAATACTTCATCAAGGCAGTATCCCTTCGTTAGCAACCAGCTCGAAGTACTCACCAACACACTGACTCGAGATCTTTCTTCTATTGTCTTTGCGGCCATGCCATTGCTTTATCTGCGGTAGAGCTTTATCTCCTCCCATTTGATGGTAAGTGTCAGTACCACGTTCCCATCATCTTTAAGATCCGCAGTATCCGCTAGTCAAAGTCAAATACTTGCTTTGCCGACAGCCTGCTGAAATCTTTCTTTCTGACCTCGTACTCACTTCTGCACTTCATCCAGAAATCTTCTAACGAAGGCACATGTGCGTACTCCTGGGAGATTGTCTTCCTGGCTATTCCAAATGGATCGAAATTAAGCCGTGCAGGGAAGAACTCTTGCTCATACTCGGACAACATTTGTGCTTCCATCCCTCGAGCTCTGTGAATGCTGATGCAACTGTAATATCCCACAGTGAGTGGGAAGAAGCCCGTAGACTTGTGCCGCTTCGACTGAAGGTCGTGTAACTCCACAAGTTGCCTGCTCAGCTCCATGGCAATCAATCTGTCACTCGGGTACCTTGGCATCTTTGTTGGTTCACCTGAAAAGCTCGTAACCCTGAGGTATGTGAAATCTGCAAACTGGATGAATACACTGCCAATCTTGGACACTGCTTCCCATGCTTCCTTGCTTACCTGTGAGTCTTCAGTCTTTGTCTAACTGCGAAATGAAATCGTAGAAGAAGTCATCGTTGATCACTTTGAAGTCCTTCTCGCACGCAGGTACAGTAAGCTGTGGGTAGCACTCGAAAATGGGATCCTTGGAAAGAATACCACATCTATCCAGCTTGGAAAAGACACCTGTGAAGGCTGCAAAGATACACACAAGTATGAAGTCATCTTGAAGCTAAAGGTACGCTTCACGTTCGCGATTGCTCACCGATGTTCTTCTTAATAATTTCCGACCAATTGATTATAGAATCAACCTTGTTGATTTGATGGTCTGATGAAAGCATACATCCATGTCCGGAAAGTGTAGGCATTCGCTTCACCATTCAACTGCGCATGCATTTGACAATATCATCCGCCTCCTCCTGCACCAAATTGGATCGTGGAAGAGTTCTCGGGAACTTGGAAGGGGATCTAGGCTTCTTCATGAACCGGCTATTCATGATGCTCACACATTCGGCTCTATGCTTTTCCCACCTCATCGGCATCACGAATGCTAATAGAAGTCACCACCTTTAAATCTTTGGAATCTTGAAACAATAATCGAAGAATTCCGCATCAAGCGAATTATTGTCTTTCCCATGACATCACGCACTGATTTGGATGAAGGATGATAAGATCTAGCACACTCCATCACAAACTCTGGCAATTGGGCTGCACGCATGGGAAAGCTGCAGCTCGAATAATTCCACTACTTTTGACCGCACGCATGAGTGAAGTCTTTCCACTCTGGATCTCGATCAAATCGAGAAAGAGGTTAAGGGCCTAGATCCGTGTCTCCTATGTCTCGAAAGTTTAGAAGCAATGCATGAATCCATCGTGCTCTCTTTTTCATCTCCTTTTGCCATGGCTTTATCAATCTTTGTCTGAATAATTCTTTTTCTTCTAATTTGGCGGATTTCTTCAATCTTAGTGCGATCTGGACAATTCTTGATTCGGAGGATATTTGCGATGTATTGGACATTGATAAAAACTCCTTTTCTTTTATAAAGCACTGTAATGAGTTCCTACAATTTATTCGGACAAAAATGGCCACCGGAGCATGAATAGTGAATTTAAATTATAAAAATCTGCACTTTTCAAGCTGCTGCCCCAAAAATTGGTGTTTAATTTGCACATAAAGAGAAGCATGAATCCTTTGATCAACACTGAGCTCTGTAACACTGTGAAAACAACTATGCAGACGAAGATCAACCTTCTCCAAAGCATGCGCCAAATCTGGAAGCTTTTAGCCTTTGTTAGCACTTTGTCTGTGCAAAATCCTTCCTCTAATGGGGGCGCACTTTTTCTCCTTGCTGCAATTCTTAACCTGTGAATTAAATAATTCATCCATATGGCTGCCCATGCTTATATAACCTTCATAATTCTATAATTAATAATTGCCCTAACAATTAAAGGCAATTAATTAATTAAAAATCATGCTTTTCTCTTTTAAAAATAGCATGTTTAAGGACAGCCATCCAATAAATTAAATTAATCCAATTTAATCCTTCACACAGTACTTCACTCAAGTCTCACAGTGTGCTTTGACCATAGCCACTGAAAATAGAAATTAATTTAATGATTTAATGCTTCAAAAATCATTAAATAATGCCCAAATGGGGCGCACTTTTTGAGAGAAGGGGGCAGCCACTAAATAAATTAAATTTAATTAATTTAATTTATTTCTTTTATTCCTCCTTTGACTTCTTTGACTTCCTCAAGCTTGGGCGCACTTTTTGAAGGAAGAAAGATTATTTAAAATAATCAATTTAATCACTTTAATCCATCACCAAAGGGGTGCACTTTTTTGCACATGTAATTCTATTTTTAAGAATTTTTCCATAATGGGATTCTTTACCCTGCCAGGCAGGCACCAAAATCCCATGATCCACTTAAGTGATTTGACTTTGTGATATGGGATTCTTTACCCTACAAGGCGACACTAAAATCCCATGATTTCACTTAAGTCACTTTCCTTTTATTATATCATGGGAATTTTTACCTGCAGGCGACAATAAATTCCCACTGCTGCGACCTCTATTTTTCCCACTGCGACTTAAGTGACTTTTATAACACGCGAAAAAGTACCTGCCAGGCGGTATACAATTCCCATCATCACTGCTGCGGCTTATATTTTCCCATCGCGACTTAAATCCTTTGTTTTCCAAAAATGCCCCATCCGAGAGGGCTTTTCACGTGCTGCGACTTCGCTTTTTCCCGGTGATCCGGACCTCCGATGACGACTTCCTCACGGGCAAAATGTGCGTGTATGTTTTCCAGCGCTCCGGGCCAAAAATCGGGCTTACCGTGAAGGAGTTGTTCAGAGAAATTTTACGAGAAAAGCAGAGCAGGACACCACAAAAACACGAAAAATTGCCAAAAGTTACAAATAAAGCCCAAAACTTAAAATAAGTTAAAATCCTTCTGGTACATAGGAATAATAACATATCCGCTCATAACAGAGTTGAAACGGAGCGCAAATAGCCTCATACGGGGCTCAAAATAATTAAATACAAATTTCCCATGAGACAAATCCCGGCAATGACGAGAATAAAACAATTTTGGGCATCAGGGTATTTGGCGAAAAGAACTAATATGGCTCTTTGGGATTATCTTGGCGTAATCTGAGAACTTTCGGGCAATAAAAACAACAAATGACCCACTATTTTAAAAGTACGAAATTTTTTTTTCGAATTGGGTAGTCACAGATTTGAGGGTGAAATCTGAGTGACACCAAACAAAGAGCTCACCCTTATTTTGTTGGTACTTGTCTAGAACATCATTAGAACTCTCTCGAGGTTATAAACACCCTCAATCTTGCCCTCATTGGTCATTTGTTTGGGAGATTCCAGCGAATTGAAAGTAATTATGAAGAACCGGAAGTGCCCTTCTTTCATGGACATACCCTTCCATAATGTCATCCTCATATACTTCATGCAAATCTGGTTTTCTTCTACATTTTTCTACAACATACCATCTTTAGAAATCAATGAATCATCATTAAATATCAAAGGATTTTTACCTTCCAACTCGTGCTTCATGGCTTCCTTCTCTTCCTTAGGCTCGTGCTTCGATATTTCATCAAACCCTTGGCCCTCCATACTGTTGTTTTGAAAAATCAGTCAAGGGCTCATTATTAGGGAAAATGATAGGTACTTTTGCCTCTTTCTTTGGAGATATTGTTGCATCAAAACTTCTTTTTAGTTCTTCATTTAGAAACACTTCCATATCCTTCAACATGGTCTTCTTAGAACTCCACCTCAAAGCCCTCTTGCAGATTTGATTTTTCTTTTTCTTGTGTAGCTCGTGACCTAGGCTTGGGCCTTGATCTTCCCTTGCTTACTCCCATGAACTCAGAAAATGATGGCATCACAAATCTTCTCTAGAAGAACCCTATACTCCTCATACCATGTAGTAATGTTGTCCACTTTGGATGGTTGAATATTATTGACTTCCATTAAAGAGTTCCTTCCACCATTCGGATCTTGAAGGGTATGGACTAGTTGAGCCATTTTATTGGCCAATCTTTCTTCCCCTAGGGAAAGCCTTTCAAATCTAACGCCACCAAAAATTTTATCCGCCATTTTATCTTCTTGCTTTAAAACCCTTAGGTTGGGAAGACTGAAGCTCTAATACCACTGTAATGCCCCTTTTTGGGCTGAAATTGAAAAACAAACAAGGAGATAACACAAACCCCAACTGATAGTAAACTAAAGTTTATGCATGAACTAGGCCAGAGACCTATTTTAGGTCCACCAAACCCTAAGGGACTGGTAAAATTAAAATTTTTGCCTTTCCCACACTCAAATCTTCAAAATTACATCAACATGAAACACTTGATGAATTCATGCAAAATAAATGTTTCAACAATAAATTACAGAATGCTGGAATTAATTATTGCTCAAAAACAACTGAAATTTCAAAATTTCATATCTTCATAATACTTGGAGATAAAATGCAAATGATACCTCAAATTGACCACAAAATATCAGCTATCCAATAAAATTAGAATAAAATTTTTCCAACCATGAAAACCTACTGAAAAGTGATCCTGAAATCTCCAAATAGGTAGATCAAGCTCCAAATGAATGTGGCTGCCCAAAAAAATGTGCCCTAGTAGGAATTTGTGCCCTAGCACAAATGGAAACCCTTGTCGTTCTGAAATTCTGAATTTTGAAGCCCAAATGTGATCTGCTGGATGAAGTTGCTAATGCAACAAATGAGGGTTTTTGTCCCCAAGTGTTGTGACTATTGAGGGTTTTTGTCCCTCATAGGATATGATGAGAGTTTTTGTCTCAAAGGCTGAAAATGAGAGCTCAATGCTCCAATTTTCAAAAGAGAAGTATATAATTCACGAGATGATGATCACAATGAGCCCCAACATTTGCTTTTATAGCCTTTTCTTTCTTTTCTTTGTGGAGTGCTCCATGTAGGCCTCTTTATTTCTTTTTTAACATTTGTTTTTACCTCCTAAAGAGGGACGACCTCTCCCTTTTAGCCGACTAAAATAATGAAAATAGGCTAAGGGTCTTTTTTTCTCGCTTTAGTATTTAAAAATACCTTTTATTTTAATAATAATATTATTAAGTTCTCCCAAAATGAAGAATTGGTCAGGGCCCAACTTAAAATATTTTTAATTAAGAAAAGAGGACATTACATGGTCATATATGATTTAATAGTTAAAAAATACAAAAAAAAACCATCAAAAGGCTAAAAAGATGCTAAAAACTGCAAATGATCTTCTATAATGCATTTTAGTAGCAACAATTGAGGACATGGAGGTGAGAGTATTGATTCACTCTTTTACTTCAAGCTTTCACATTGACTTTGTTCAACCTGCAATTATTTTGATATGTTTATTTTGGCTTACTCTAATTCTTTTCTTTCATTTCGATTATTTTCCATAGGCCTACACAACTTGCAATTTTTTAAATCCATTTAATACCGAATTTCTTACATTTTAATCTAATGAATAAGTTCGTTAATAATTTAAATTTGATTGTTATTATTAATATATTCTTAGTTTATAATTGAGATTATTATAGCATTTTAAATATTATATATTATGCCCTATCCAACCATATCCACATCAGGGAGCATTAAAAACTAGTTGTATCCATATTTGATACCGTCTCCGTATCCATACAACTCTGGTTTACATGCAAATACATACAAAGTGATAATCCCAAAGTCCCCCTAACACTGAGAAAGCTATATTGCTTATATTGTTGGCCCTTGGGTAATTTTTACATCAATAATATATGAAGAGCCGTGGAAATGGAAGTAGTTGTATGGTCTATAACAACCAAAAATTCTCACCAATTCTTTCATCAACCTTTGTAATTCACGAGGAGGTAAAATTAAGCCCGCATGTAATGTCCCTTTTTCCCACTTGAGGATCACAAATTAGGCTTCTTGCCATTCCTTCTCCATGGTAAAGAAGTAGAGGAGTGGAGAAGAGCATTGAGCTTTCGTTTGCATTCGTTTTCTAATTTTTAATGTTTCTTTTTAGCATGTGTTTGCCTTTAGCAGTAAGTGGGTTTATGCACTTTAAAAGCCAACTAAAGAATAAAACAATACTTTAAGAGGTCAGCCTTGCTATTCCAAGCCTTGGCGCCAAAAGGAGGTTATAAAAGAATATTAGAAGGCTCATTTGGAGCATCTAGATTTTGGCACATTTTCTAATTGGGCATTGTGAGCTTGTTGCTCCATGTTCTTCCACTTGAGGACAAAAACCCTCTTGTGTGGCTTCCTAGAAAGGACGAAAACCCTTCTAGTGGTTTTTTTGGAGGACGAAACCCTTCAACATTGATTGGTATTGAAGAATATTGCATATTTGAGAAGAATACTTCATATTCAGATTTTTATTGGCATTGGGCAGCTTTATCTACTCATTTAGAGATTTCGGGATCAATTTTGAGAGGGTTCCCATGGTTGGAAAATTATGATATTGGTCTCATTTGATTGCTGATATTTTTATGATCATTTTGAGTATTCATGTGTGGAGATTCCTTGTTTTCTAAGAGTTATTGAATTTACAAGTTTCAGCTGTTTTGTGTCATAATAAATTTCAGAATTCTGAGTTTGTTGATTTGATCACATTTTCTAGCTTCTAAAATCAAGGGCAATCCAAGTAATAACTTCTCATAATTTTTAGTCCTTCTATGGTGTTTATCTCTCTCTCTCTCTCTCTCTCTCTCTCTCTCTAGTTGCTAAGGTTTGAGAGTGTTTTTTTGGTCCTCTATTAATTGCTGTCATAAAAATCAAGATTTGCTTGTATTGGGGTTTGAGCTAATTTCCTTAATTTTTAGTTTTATCCCCAAAAGGGATATTATAGTGGTATCAGAGCTTAGATCTTCAAAGGCCAAGGGTTTAATGGAAGAAGGCAACAAGGGTTTCATCTATTACCAAAGAAGAAGAAAGGAGGACCAACCAAGGGAGGAAGGTAGCATGGCTGATCATGACTCTCAAGAAGCTAAAGTTGATAAATTAATTGCCGGCCAAGAGAGACTTGCAGACACAATGGATTTTCTAGCCCTATCCCTCCAAAAGATCATTGAACCTAGGGTTCAAAGTGGTGATGGTAGCTCGACTAGGGCTAACAGTACACGGCAACCAATGGGATCAGCCCGAGGATCGGTTACAAAGCCCACTTTCCTTCCTAGGGAAGAGGTTATTCCAGAGGAAGAAACAAGGCCCACGGGTGGACGGAACATCGCTGCAAGTTATGAGGAGTATATGGCCTTACCAAGGGAGATTTGTGAGGCTATTTCACTCGCTGAATTCATTGGAGTGAATCAAGGAAGACCTAGGCCCAAGCCTAGACATCACATGCCACACAAGCAACATGAAGAAAGCACAAAGTTTGTTGAAGAGGGGACCAAAACCCCAAGTTCGCCATGCAAGGATGGAAATACCTATTTCCCTAAGGAGAAGAGGGAGGAAGAATTATTGCAGCAGCTGGTTATTAAAAGGGAGCAGCCCTTGGGAGCCTTAGAAGCACCCACCACCATGGCCAAAGGTGAACCCTTCATTGATTTTTCTTACAGCCCTAAGGAAGCACAAGAAGAGGAAGAAATGGCCAAGCAAGAGCCAAGAGAAAGGGAAGGTAAAGAAATTTTAATTGTCAATAATTTTTCCTTGAATTCTAATGGTTGCATGTTGAAAAGTACTAAGGGAACTTGGGAGCATGAGCGGAAGGATGAAGGGAAGCTTGAGGATCAAGAGGGTGAAGTGAATAGCTCAAGCAATTCTCATATGACAATAAGAGAGGGAGTCATTAAGGAAGAAGAATTGGTGGTCAAGAGATCTAAGGCCATGACACTTGCACCCATTCCAAAGAATCAACTTCATAAGGTAAATATTGCTCATTTTGTGGTTAATACTAAAAATGTTTTGACATGTGATGAATCCAGAAATGAAGCAAGGGGTGTTGAGCATGTTGGGGAAGAGGAAGGGCTGGTTGGAAACCCTTCTCCAATGAAAAATGATGACATTAAGCTTGCTGGTCTGTTCAGAACAACAGACAATAAGAGACAGATTTATGGTGTCCATGAGCATGGTAAGAGCTACAAGATGCCCTATGTGAACACCATCAAGATGTGGTTGAAGCCCAAGTGGAAAAGGCTTCACTTGTTGAATCTGAGGAGAAGAAGAAGGCTGATTTCAACTCAGAAATTATGAGTCACAAGATTGGAAAATGGAGGATGTTTTGATCACTCCTCATCCGGCATGGGAAGGTAGACATGTGGGGAACAACTCAAGGTATGATGACATTTTATCTCCTTTTATATCGCTTGCCATACTTATATCATGATGGGAAAATTGTTGTTAAGCATCACATGTC
Source organism: Taxus wallichiana var. yunnanensis (assembly GCA_018340775.1). Classification (NCBI taxonomy): domain Eukaryota; kingdom Viridiplantae; phylum Streptophyta; class Pinopsida; order Cupressales; family Taxaceae; genus Taxus; species Taxus wallichiana. Next base: position 755,266,860 of record CM031237.1, read on the forward strand.
ATGTTTGAGTGATGTTGTTGTGACAAAGAAAGATGAACATTTTGAGATCAGCTTAAGGTATGAAAGTCTTTCAAATTCATTGCTTACAACATGTCAATTTGTGGATCAATATGAGAGGCATGCTAGAGAAATGGATATGGTTTGTAACATAAGTATGGAGAACATTATTTTCAGATCTCATTTCATCATACTTGCTGATTGGCACAAGAAGACAACCATAATGAAAGATAATTTTCAGTTTTTCAAGGCATTATGGGTCACCATTGAAGTACTCTCAGCTATGGTCACTTCAGTTGGGAGTGATATGCATATTTTCAGACATAGATTGAGCAATTCAAAGAGGTTAGGTACAGCAGTTGGTATGCAGCCTGGAAATCAAGTTTTGGTGTTCCAAACACTCCACTTGGGGCAATCAAAGGGTCTTCTACAACAAGGTAATCTTTTCGATTCATCAATTTTGAGACACACTTGTTTGTTGCTTCCTCATTTGTGTGTTAAAGCTGATTATTGTGGGAGAATGGAAAATAGTATGGTGTGCATTTCAGAGTATCATAGGACAGCCCATTTGCAAGATATAGAAGTGCCACAAATGCATAATGTTTTGTCACTTGGGGTCATGGTTTGGGTTCCAAAGACCCAACAAATCATTGGAGAAGTTTGGGAAAATGTTCCACTATGCATGGAGGGTAGAATAAGCATGTTCATGGCAGCCATTAGAGATGGTAATTTTCAGTTTTTCAAGACTATTCTAATCACTCATGATGAATGTTCAGTTGTCGTCACTTCATTGGATGATAGGATGCACATTTTCAGTCATGAGTTGGGCAAATTGTGGGGTTATGGACAGTGGTGAATTTACTCAATTGGTGTTCCAAGCATTCACTTTTGGGCAAGAAGATGTTCTCCTACAACAAGGTAATTGTTTGAATACATCTAATTTGTGGCACCATTACATGATGAATTTTCAATTGGGCATGATGGTTGATTGTTGTTGTGAAATGAGAAAAAAATTTCTGAGTTTTTGGGATAGTTTTTAAAATTACGCACCTATGGTACAGAAAATGCATGTTCATATGGCTCATAACTTGAGGATTCATGCCCAAGGACCTCAAAATCTCACAAGAAAAGAGAGGGAGTATTCTACCTTTTTCTAAGGTTGGAAGGAGTTGGTTCAAAGCTACCGTGTGCTCATTTGCAGCCACTAAGGTTGTTGTCATCAATTACTACAACCCCTTATATTACTCAATTGCTTTCATGTTCATGGTTAAAGAACTCTCTTACACTTTGAGGAACATTATTGATGCATGGGCCAAGCTGGGAATTGAATTTTCTTGTCAAATTCATGATTACTTTTCAGACTTCTTGACAATGTTGGGTATGACAGCAGTTGGTTTTCATGGGCAGCCTTGGGAATTCAAGGAAGATTGGGGCAGCCATTGAAAAATATTGTTTTTACATCAACTCTCTCATTTGACAGGCACGGGAGCTCATTTGTGGAAGTATTACAACATGTTCTTCTACTTGGATACATTGGCTTTTAGGGTGAGAGCTTGCAATTGCTTGAGGACAAGTAATTTTGGGAAGGGAGGACTGTAATGTCCATTTTTTCCACTTGAGGATCAGAAATTGGACTTCTTGCCATTCCTTCTCCATGGCAAAGAAGTAGAGGAGTTGGAGAAGAGCATTGAGCTTTCATTTGCATTTGTTTTTCTAATTTTTAATGTTTCTTTTTAGCATGTGTTTGCCTTTAGCAGGTCAGTTGGGTTTTATGCACTTTAAAAGCCAATTAAAAATAAAAGAATACTTTAAGAGGTCAGCCTTATTATTCCAAGCCTTGGCGCCAAAAGGAGGTTATAAAAGAAGATTAGAGGGCTCATTTGGAGCATCTAGATTTTGGCGCATTTTCTATTTGGGCATTGTGAGCTTGTTGCTCCATGTTCTTCCACTTGAGGACAAAAACCCTCTTGTGTGGCTTCCTAGAAGGACGAAAACCCTTCTAGTGGTTTTGTTGGAGGACGAAAACCCTTCAACATTGATTGGTATTGAAGAATATTGCATATTTGAGAAGAATACTTCATATTCAGATTTTTATTGGCATTGGGCAGCTTTATCTACTCATTTAGAGATTTCGGGATCAATTTTGAGAGGGTTCCCATGGTTGGAAAATTATGATATTGGTCTCATTTGATTGCTGATATTTTTATGATCATTTTGAGTATTCATATGTGTGGAGATTCCTTGTTTTCTAAGAGTTATTGAATTTACAAGTTTCAGCTGTTTTTGTGCCATAATAAATTCCAGAATTCTGAGTTTGATGATTTGATCACATTTTCTAGCTTCTAAAATCAAGGGCAATCCAAGGAATAACTTCTCATAATTTTTGAGTGTTTCTATGGTGGATTTCTCTCTCTCTCTCTCTCTCTCTCTCTCTCTCTCTCTAGTCACTAGGGTTTGAGAGTGTTTTTTTGGTCCTCTATTAATTGTTGTCATAAAAATCAGATTTGCTTGTATTGGGGTTTGAGCTAATTTCCTTAATTTTCAGTTTTATCCCCAAAAGGGATATTATACTGCAAATGCTTGTTTTTTAGAGTCCAAATCATATCGCCATTTATAAAATAAGATCATCAAATATTCTTCTAGTACACAGTACTTCAGATGTACCTAATACAAGGAAGTGTTTTTTTGGGGTCAAGAATTTAGAAAAGATCACTAATCAAGCATGATTAGAGTTCTTAGGTGAAGTTTGTTCCCTCTTTATATACAGGATTTCCCTAAACAATTGCAGGTAGATAAAGCATTCTTAGCATTGCACAGAGAATACATTGATGTTTGTAGAGTACTCTTATCCTAGTGGTTAAGGGGTCAACTAGTGGAGGCAGCATGGAGGCTTGGTATTGTTATTTTCAGCTCGCATGTAGAAATTAAGGCTACAGCAAGGTTGATCTACTTGTCATTTTAAAGCCTGTCTAACAGCATTTTTGCTATAAAACTACAATATGTTCCTCTAAATTTATCATTCAAATGGTCTAAATAATTGACATTCAATTCCATTGAAAAAGTCACAAAGTCCCAACACAAGAGTTTGTGGATTAGGATTTTGGTCATATCTTCATCTGTTCTTGTCCTTGGCTTCTTTATGTCCATCCTGTTTCTTGAACCCTGACTGCTGCTGTTAAAAAAATATGAAGTGCAAGTGCGCAATGTTTAAGAAGAAACTTCAGAAATTTGAAGATGGAAATCAGTTGTTCAGCATTGAGCAGATTTCTTCATCAATAACTCATTCCTCTTCACCCACATACACTTCTATGCACAACAAAGTGTTACCAAGGAAGAGGAGAGTACCCTTGGGGTAAGTTGGGAGGAAAAGCCAGTTAGCTTTGGTGGTGAGGATAAGATCACTAACAGTTTTGGACATGTTTAACATTCTTCGAATATCCCAGATGCATCTTTCTTCCTCTGTTCCTTTTCGAAATATATCATGAGTGAAGAGCAATCTTAATTTTTTAAATACCTCGTGAATGGCTAAAAGTTGTGATCATAATAATTACATCCTGCCACTTGTATAATATATTGTAGGCTCCCTTGAAAATGCAGTAGCATGTTTTTGAGAAAATTTGGAGAAAGCACAATGCTCAAATTAACTTCAAACATCATTGGATCACAAAATATAACCATTGATATAAATAATAGATATTAGTTTCAAAAGAATACATACAGAATTAAAACTAAAATTAGACAGATACAGTCACACTCTCACTATAGAGCCCACGAACTGATACTGCAATTTAAATTCCAACTAGGCAGAGATTAAGAAACATCAGAGATTATCAAAGGAAATACCATGCATTGTGCACTTTGAGAATAACTAAATCACCTTGAATTCATTGCAATTTTCTGAAATTTTCTTGATTTTTTCTTCAATACTCAAGACTGCTTGTTTGCTGAATAATATACCGTTTCCCTTTGACACCATCTTCTTGCCTTCAATAGTTAACATAAGATCATCAACTTCCTTTGCCATACTCCTCACCTACAATGGAAAGTAACTCTTCTAAGAAACCAATTGTGCAGAACAAATTCAAAAATCAAACAACAAAATTACCAAGAATTTTTAATATATGGGCTTTGAACCCAAAGACCTTTGAGAAAGAAAATAAGTACTCGCATACATAAAAATGGCAAAGTTATGTTTTAGTCCCTGCTTGTATAAGATAGGGAAATATCTAGAATCAAATCATTACAAAAAAATAAAAGAAGAAAATTATAAGTATTGGACCATGCTAATTCTATATAGATTGAATTGTGTTCAAACAACATATGTAGTCCAAGAGCACATGACAAAGGGAGAAAATGTTAATTAATAATTTATTCTTCATTAAGAAATACAGAATCGGCATTTAACCTATACTGAAATCTTTGGTGTGGCCCATCTTACCAAGTCTTTTAAAGACATTTACAACATAAGAAAATACAGAAAATATGAAAATTCAGCATATTGTTAAAAAGACAATCTAAATGTGAGAAACGGAACATAGAACTATATCAAGGAATCAGTTGTAGAAGCCTTGTACAAAGGGAGCATAACCGCATTTTTTTATCTAGGAACTATTCTCGAGAATACATAAAGGCCAATTTAAAAAAAAATTGTTGTGAGATGGCCTTGAAAAATAGAGACACAATTTTGGGTGAAATAAATGTTGGAACTTTTGTAATCTTGACTTGGAGCTTCTAAAGGTTTTCTCTTGATTTTATTTTTCTTGTCATCCCGAGCTCCCCACCCAACCCCCTGTTTTTAATGTTAGGTGACGGCCTTCAAAAACAAAGAAACACGATTTTGGGTGAAATAAATGTTTGAAATTTTGTAATCTTGACTTGGACCTTCTAAAAGTTCTCTTGATTTTATTTTCTGGCCCTCCCAAGACCTCTTTGTAAATAAACTATGTGCCTTATATTATTTGGGACAGGTCAGCCTCCTTATTTTCAAATTCCTATGTATTAATTAAAGCGAGTGGGCCCTATTTGCAAATCCATGGATTGGATGTGTATATATACACATCCGATCTCATAGTCAATTCAATGAAATATCCCTTGTGGGATACCACTTTAAAATGCACAAAATATATGAAATTGCAGCCAACACAACTTCTAATTTTTGCAGATGTTTAACAGCTAGGGCAGCGAACTAAAGAAAATTAATATCTCTCAAAATACCCACTCAAATCACTTCAAATTTTTAGGAGAGCTTGCTAATATTATAAAGAACATAAAAAAACTATTTTTGGAATTTTAGGAATAATATAATACAGCTAGAAAATTACAGAAAGCCCTAAACTGGGGTAAAACTTCAAAAATTCATAACTTCTCCAATAAGTAATATAAAATTATGAAATTATAGAAATTACATATACTAATATGAAGAATGAAACCCCAACCTTTAGATCTGAAAATGGCAACCTGGAAACCCTCCAAACAAGAGTTGCAATTTCCAAAACAACTCGGCCCCTTTGGAAGATGGTCAAAACCCTTTGGAAATCTTCTAGAAATAATGCCAAACCCTGCTCTTATCGTTGTCGTAAATCTGATCTCTTTTCCTTAGATTTCCTCCACAAAATGTCTCCAAAACCCTCAAAACACTTCCTCTGAAACTTCTAAAAATATCTCTGTAAATCAACCACCGAAACAGCCTTCAAAATGACAAGCTAGGGTAGATCTCTCACTACCGAAGAATGCCTGCTAGCTAGGGATGGATCTCTCACCACCGGCAGCTAGGGTTCTGTGGGATTTCACTCCACAAGTGTAAATTTGCAAGCAGGCTCACAAGCTGCACATGAACGAAAATAGTTATGTATGCAAGAAATGACCTTTCCTTTCCTCTTCCAACTCCTTATATAATTTTCCCCAAAGCAAAAGAGCCCCAAAAAGCCCAAGTCACATTTTTCCTTAGGATGGGCCAATAAAAGAAAAGTAACTTAAGTTACTTTTCCCTTTTTAAGTCGCCATGGCCCAAAAGTGACCCCCAACGCAAAATTAGAACATTAAGTGTTATGTGGCCCCTTCTTAACAACAAAACATGATATCTAGTCCCTTCAAAACACTTTATGCACATGTTAACAAAGAATTATAACAAAACAGATTTTTATATTCATACCCAATAGCTCCCAGCGTCCATAGCCCCTTGGGTATGACCAAGGCCTGGACTCGAATTGGCCCTTAGGCCTTTGGCATAGGAAAGGGGACATTACAGTCCTCCCTTCCCAAATTTTGTTTGTCCTCAAGCAAATGCAAACTAGGATGTTGCAAAATATGTTCTCTCCCAAGTAGCATCCTCAAGTGGCAATCCCTTCCACCACACCAAATACTTTGTAATCACTCTGTTCCTCAACCTTCTTTGTCTCACCTCAATAATGGATTCTAGCTCTAACACAGGCTTCCCCTCCTCATCCTGGTGCGCAGAACTCCGTAGATGGTACAATGTGCTGCCCAAGTGGCTTCTTAAGGCACGAAACATGGAAGACATTATGTATCTTAATGGGTGATTTGGTTTTATGCTATGCTTTGGTTGCTCTAGCTCGTATCAATCGCCCCAACTCATCGGACTACCCGATGCAGACAATAAAACCATGGTTTCAATTTCTTTGCACCCTTATGCTTCAATGAGGACTGCCTATAGGGCTGCAAACGTAGGAAAACTAGATCCTCGACCTCAAAAGATCTCTCTATCTCAGGTGTACCCATTTCATCCCAAATCTGTGATCTATCCTATTCGAAAAAAATTTCGTACTTTTAAAATAATGGGTCATTTTATAGCTCGCCTTGCAAAGTGGGAAAATAGAAGCAACAGGCGGGTGGGATTTTATCTGCACACGCCTTGCAGGTACTTTTTCCCGTGATAGAAAATTCACTTAAGTCTGCGGTAGGAAAAATAGAAGCGGCGGCGGTGTGGGAATTTTGTACCGCTAGCAGGTACTTTTTCCCGTGATATAAAATTCACTTAAGTCAAGTGGGAAAAATAGAAGCAGCAGGCAGGTGGGAATTTTGTACCTGCTAAGCAGGTACTTTTTCCCGTGATATAAAATTCACTTAAGCTGCAGTGGGAAAGTTAGAGGCTGCAGGCAGGCGGGAATTTATTGTCTGCCTTGCAGGGTAAAAATTCCCATGGTGAAATAAAAGAAAAGTGACTTAAGTGAAATCACGGGATTTTATTGCCTACCTTGCAGGGTAAATAATCCCATTGTCAAAGTCAAATCACTTAAGTGGATCATGGGATTTCCGGGGCTGCCTTGCAGGGTAAAAAATCCCATTGTCAGAAATTCTTAAAAATAGAATTCTATTATGCAAAAAAGTGTGACCCACCTTGGGTGAATAATAATGCATTAAATAAATATTTGTTAATATTTATTCACCCAATTTTGGCACCTAGGCTTGTGGAAAAGTCAACAAAAGCAATGGGGAATAAATCAATTGGAAATAGAATTCCAAAATTAAATAAATTTAATTTATTTAATGCAGCCCCTTTTGAGAAGGAATTAATACTTTTTAAAGTATTAAATGATTATATTAATTCCTATTTTCAGTGGCTATGGTCAAAGCACACTGTGAAGCTTAAGTGAAGTGAAGTGTGGATGATTAAATTGAATTAATTTAATTGATTGGATGGCTGTCCTTAAACATGCTATATTTAAAAGAGAAGAGCATAATTTTTAATTAATTAATTGCCTTTAATTGTTAGGGCAATTATTAATTATAGAATTGTGAAGGTTATATAAGCATGGGCAGCCATATGGGTGAATTATTTAATTCACAGGTAAAGAATTGCAGCCAAGAGGAAAAGTGCGCCCCCATTTGAAGAAGGATTTTGCTCAGGCAAGGTGGAAACAAGGCTAAAAGCTTCCAAATTTGGCGCATGCTTTGAAGGAGGTTGATCTTTGTCTGCATAATTGTTTGCACAGGTGTTACAGGAGCTCGCTCGGTGTTGTTGAAAGGATTCATGCTCTCTTTATGTGCAAATTAAACACCATTTTTTTGGGGCAGCAGGCTTGAAAAGTGCAGATTTTTACAATTAAAATTCACTATTCATGCTCCGGTGGCCATTTTTGTCTGGATAAATTGCAGGAATTCATTACAGGTGCTTTACAAAGGAAAAGAGCTTTTATCAATGTCCAATACATTGCATATATCCTCCGAATCTGAAGAATTGTCCAGATCTGCACCAGTATTGAAGAATTCCAGTCAAATAAGAAGAAAAAGACATTCAGACAAAGATAGACAAAGCTATGGCGAAGAAAGATGAAAAAGAAAGCACAACGGAGTCATGCATCACTTCTAAATTTGCAGATATTGGAAACACGGATCTAGGCTCGGAACCTCTTGCTAAATTGATAGACAGATCCAGAGCAAGAAAGACTTCACTCATGCGTGCAGGAGAAACTTCACTCATGCGTGCAGATTAAAAGCAGTGGAATTATTCGAGCTGCAGCTTTTCCATCCATAGCCCAGTTGCCAGAATTTGTTATGCAGGTGCAGATCCATATCCAGATGCAGATGCAGATGCAAATCCATATGCAGATCCAGATCTAGATCTCATAGTTGCAAAAGCTTCTGGCACAAAGGCTTCATCCTCTTGTTTCGAATGCAGCCCATGAAGAAGACAGTGCGTGGGAAATTCCTTCCAAGACCTTGTGCATGTGCTCTCATCTTCCAGTTGAAGCCTTCATTGAATTTTCATTCACCCTGAGTGCTTTCCAGAATTTTTAATTGCTCATATGCAATTAAAAATAAGGATGATGAGTTATCTACGGCCAACCTTGCATTGATGCATGTACAAGAAGAACTGCAAAAGCTTCAAGGATAAAAGAGAAGACAATGCGAAGGCAAAATTCCAGCTTGCTTCCAATTCCAACTGCTTGCAATTCCAGCTTGTTTCTAGATCCAGCCGCTTCAAGATCCAACTAATTCTAGCTTGTTTCCAGATCCAGTTTGAATCAATTTGCGTCTGCGAGACATGAAAAAAGACAGCTTTCCTCTTCCTTCTTCTTTCCTCCGACAAAGTCAGCTTTCCTCTTCCTTCTTCTTTCCTTCGACAAAGTAATTGAGCGATCAATTCAATTATACAACTTAAGTGATTGGTTTAAAAGCCATTACTTGAAGAAGTCAACTACTTGGAGATAGGTGGCGGACGTGCAAAATAGAAGGTTCTATTTTCAGTTGCAAATCATACATGTCACGCAAAGAGGAATTCCAGGAGGAAGATTGCCAGTTGTTTCTTTCCAACTTCCACATGTGTCAGTTCAACTAAAGCTTCAACTTGTAATTGCCCCTCTACATTCTATAAGTAGAGGAAGAACCTTCGGGTTAAGGGATCAGAATTTGTAAGCAGCAATCCTGAGTTCTAGACTTTGTGCTGAACTCCTGAGAGCAACTTGGAGCAAAGGAATACAAAGGAGCAGGTTTCCGGAGAACTTTGTGTCACGGTGTACTGTGTTTCTTGCTTTTAAATCTTAGATCTCTTAAGTAAACTTTGTGTTATTATAGATCTGGATCTAGAGTTGCCTTTGTTTTATAATTACGTGTGTTCATATCTATAAGTTTCTTATGTGCATGCAATTAGCTCTGCTATCTACTAATTGGGATGCACATCTTCCCATTTCTTCTCTGTATTTCCTTTACTTCTTTCTTCTATAACTTTCCTTTCTTAAGCAATTGCTTACTTGCTGAAACTTCTTAGTTATGGTTCATGAACTAAGTGGTTAAAGTAAAACCCCGATAGATAATAACACATTTTTATTGACAAATCGACATGGGACCCTCACCGGTTAAATGAGGGAGATTTATCTCATGATTCTTAGGTTTGATGCTGCGCAGAAAATCTAGCCAACAGTTTGGCGACTCTGTGCATTGGAGGAACAACTATCTTTGCATATCAAAGCTTATCTTTTGAAGATCAAAGTGTTTTCCATCAAATCTAAACCTTCTGAACGTCCATTCACCCGATCCGTGAAGGCGCAAGGAAGGACTGATCATTTCTTCCGACTGCAAGAGCAATTCAATTTCAATCATCCTCCTCAAGTTAGAAGCCGCAGATCTAGTCTTTCACCAGGAAGAAGAGTGCACGCTCATCCAGATCCAGATCATCTTCAGCATAATCCGGCAGCTGGAATTATTCATCAAGTCTACTCTTGGAGAGGACGTGCCCCGTTCATCATGCTGAACCGAAACCCACTTGCCCCTGCAGCGCCTATTCCATGGGGTGCAGCCTTTGGACCTCTGAATCTGACTCCTCCTATGCATGATCTACCTAAAGGGACGAGAAAGAATTTTCCAAAATTCTTTGGAGATGGCAAGCAAAATCCGGATGACCACTTGGCTGCGTTTTTCATATCCTGTGGAGTGCTTGCAGTCGAACATGAAGATGTATCTGTCCGGCTCTTCATAGAGACTCTGCATGACTTGGCTGGAGAATGGTTCTATCGGCTAGCTCCTGGTACCATAACCAACTAGGCTACTATGCGGGATGCGTTCCTGAAAAGATTCAAGCGCAACTTGAAGATTCCAGCACATTGATAACTCAGCTCACTCAGTTGAAGAAGGAGCCACATGAGCACATGCGGGATTTTATTGCAAAATTCCAAAGATTACTGTACAAAATTCCGGCTTCTGCTTCTCTGAATGACGAGAATCAAAAGGTGTTCTTCATCAATGCTTTGCTTCCTGAAGTAAGCTATCAATGCGAAAAGACACGTCCCCGCTGATTTGTTAACAGCTCAAAACATGGCGGTTGAAATTGAAGATGACCTCATCATGGCTGGAAAGATAAAGAGCAACACTTCTAGAGCTGAAAGTTCATCCTCTGCTACTACTTCCGATTCACTATTGCAAAAGTTAGCAAATGAGATGATGCAGATGAAGAAACAAATGGCTCAAATGGCTCAAGGCAACAATACTGCCCCTGCTCGAATTTCAACAACAACAATCGGAACCGCATTGCTGGTTCCCAAAGATTAGCAATTGAAGCTGCTCCCAAAAACAATGTGGAGATGAATGAAGAAGACTAGGAAGCTGACGTTGATCAGCTCGAGGATGATGATTTTATAGGTCCTGCTGGCGACTCCAACATTAATTACCTAAACTACAAATCTGAACATGACGATGAGAAACTTCATGAAGATGATCATGGTCATACATATGCAGTACTTACAAGATCACAAACTCGCCAAGCTGAGGCATTAGCTGATGAACAAAGAAGGGGCAACCCTTTACCTTCTTCCTTGGCTCCTAGAGATAAGAATGCAAGTTCTTCATCTCAACCACAGAAAGCGGCTCAGGTATCTGAATCTATTCCTTCCCTCGACATTGTTGATCATGCCAAGAAAACTAAAGTTCAAATGTCAGAAGCCGAATACCTGAGAGCTTTTCCTGAGCAGTTAAATATGCTAGTCAAATATGTGCAATCACCAAGACAATCCAGTACATCAAAAGGCCTTTTGCCTAAGCCCAAGGATACTCCACAAAACAACACTGCAGTTGTTAAACCCTCACCATCTTTTGAAAGAGTGGAACCTTTCTATGTCTCCTTTTGCTTAATGGTTTCAAGTTAAGCAATTGCATTCTAGATTCAAGTGCTTCTGACAATGTCATGTCAGCTAAAGTTGCAGATGCTCTTGGGCTTACCCTGACGAAGACCATAAAAAGTGCTACTCCATGGAGAGACAAGTCCCTTTAATCGGACAAATCAAAGATACGCAAGTTGTTACGCAGCTTTTCTGACAAGAGATTAAAGATGACAATCTTAGTTGCAGATATTCTTGTCTCCTACGGGATGTTGCTGAGTAGAAACTTTTGCAAAGAGCTGGGAGGAGAAGTAAAGATGGATTGGTCCTGTGCTCATATTCCTATCAAAGGAATTAATCAGAAGCTGGAGCCGGAAAAGAAGTCCAGGTACACGGTCACAAAATCTGAGGATCCAAGATCTCAGATTCTTTTTCAGGAATCTGACCGTGGGGTTTACTTCTTGGAAATGGATAAAGATATTCCAGAGCAAGAACTTCGACTAGAGCCAGAGCCAACAAAAGAAGAAGAAAAAGTTTGGACTCTGGAGTTTAAAGGCACATGTTGTTCTTTTGGATCAGGAGCTGGCGCTCTACTAATATCTCCAGATCATGAGGTATTTCCATACTCCCACAAGTTGATGTTCGAGAACACCAATCATACGGCGGAGTATGAAGCATTGCTTCTAGGAATGGAACAAGCTAAAAAGAAAGGAGTAAAACTTCTCAAAGCCCAGGAGATCTTGAACTTCGTAAAGCGGGTTCGAGGGTAAAGTCAAGTCAAAAGAGATAAGGCTGGAGCATTACGAGATAAAGTGCTTTTTGCCACATTCGATTTTGCACCTTCTCTATTGACTTCATTCCAATAAATCAAAACTCCAAGGCAGATTCTTTGGCGATCACGGCTACATACTTATTGAATCCGGATAGACCACCGTCCATATTCGACAAGAAAACTATAAAGTGGAGATGGTCTACCACCCTAGAGTCCCTGAACAAACATCTGCATGTTTGCATGTTGAAGGGAGTAACTCACCACCATGACAAACAGTCACAGAAAAAGATGATCCATGTTATGGTGATAGCAGTGGAATGATCCAACCAAAAGGTAACAAAATACCCAAGGGTTTGGTTTCCTTAGTGGAAACTTTCAACATGCATGATCGATGCTGAAAGAAAAAGGAATATGGTTCTTCCTCAGAAATACAAATAAATCTGGGAATGGAGCAAGTTGATGCAGACTTACCTGTCACGGAGAAAAGAAAGGATGAGCCACCACCAGATGAAGTTGATAAGGACTTGCCTAGAGTATTTGACAAGAAGGCCAAAGAAAGGAAGTTCAAGATCGGAGATTGGGTACTCTGGTGGGACAAGAGACATGAACCGAAGGGCATACATGACAAATTTGATCCACTCTGGAAAGGGCCCTTCGTGATCAAAAGAGCTACAGGAATGGATACCTTCTTCCTTGCCTACCGGGATGGAATTGAGTTACCATTACCTTTCAACGGGAAACATCTGAAGCTGTTCAGGAACTGAAGAAGCAGGGTAAAACTTGTATGTACATAAATAAAACTTTGTTTTTCCTTGTTTTGTTTTTGTTTTTGTGTTGTGTTTGTTTGCCTGACCCCGTGCCCAAAAGATAAGATACGAAACCAGAGATGATGGGATCTCATCTTTTCCCTTTGTCATTCTGACAGAGAAAAAGATGTCCACAGACGGAGCCAACTGGTGTCCCAGATTTCATCCTGAAATTTGTGACTACCCTATTCAAAAAAAAATTCGTACTTTTAAAATAATGGGTCGTTTTGTGTTTTTATTGCCTGAAACTTATTGTATTGCATCAAGATATTCCCAAAGAGCCATATTAGCCTTTTTTCGCCAAATACCCAGATGCCCAAAAGTTATTATATTCTGTCGTCGGGATTTGTCTGGGAAATTTGTATTTAATTATTTTGAGCCCCGTATGAGGCTATTTGCACTCCGTTTTAACTCTATTATGAGCGAATATGTTATTATTCCTATGTGCCAAAAGGGTTTTAACTTGGAATAAGTTTTGGGCTTTATTTGTAACTTTTGGCAATTTTTCGTGTTTTTGTGGTGTCCCGTTTCGTTTTCTGTGAAATTTCTCTAGAACAATTCCTTTGCCGGGTAAGCCCGATTTTTGGCCTAGAGCAGTGGAAAACATATACGCACATTATGCCCAAAGGAAGTCGCCATCGGAGGTCTGGATCACTGGGAAAAAGCGAAGTCGTGCACGGAAAAGCCCCTGCGGGGATGGGCGCATTTTTGGAAAACAAAGGATTTAAGCTGCAATGGGAAAAATAGAAGCCGCAGGCAGGGTGGGAATTTTATACCTGCCTGGCAGGGTACTTTTTCCCGTGTTATAAAATTCACTTAAGCTGCAGTGGGAAAATAGAAGCAGCAGGCAGGTGGGATTTTATTGCCTGCCTTGCAGGGTACTTTTTCCCGTGATAGAAAATTCACTTAAGCTGCAGTGGGAAAAATAGAAGCAGCAGGCAGGTGGGAATTTTTTACACAGTTGCATGGTACTTTTCCCGTGATAGAAAATTCACTTAAGCTGCAGTGGGAAAAATAGAAGCAGCAGGCAGGTGGGAATTTTGTACCTGCTTAGCAGGGTACTTTTTCCCGTAATATAAAATTCACTTAAGTTGCAGTGGGAAAGTTAGAGGCTGCAGGCAGGCGGTAATTTATTGCCTACCTTGCAGGGTAAAAATTCCCATGGTGAAATAAAAGAAAAGTGACTTAAGTGAAATCACGGGATTTTATTGCCTGCCTTGCAGGGTAAATAATCCCATTGTCAAAGTCAAATCACTTAAGTGGATCATGGGATTTCCGGGGCTGCCTTGCAGGGTAAAAAATCCCATTGTCAGAAATTCTTAAAAATAGAATTCTATTATGCAAAAAAGTGCGACCCACCTTGGGTGAATAATAATGCATTAAATAAATATTTGTTAATATTTATTCACCCAATTTTGGCACCTAGGCTTGTGGAAAAGTCAACAAAAGCAAAGGGGAATAAATCAATTGGAAATAGAATTCCAAAATTAAATAAATTTAATTTATTTAATGCAGCCCCTTTTGAGAAGGAATTAATACTTTTTAAAGTATTAAATGATTATATTAATTCCTATTTTCAGTGGCTATGGTCAAAGCACACTGTGAAGCTTCAGTGAAGTGATGTGTGAAGGATTAAATTGAATTAATTTAATTGATTGGATGGCTGTCCTTAAACATGCTATATTTAAAAGAGAAGAGCATGATTTTTAATTAATTAATTGCCTTTAATTGTTAGGGCAATTATTAATTATAGAATTGTGAAGGTTATATAAGCATGGGCAGCCATATGGGTGAATTATTTAATTCACAGGTAAAGAATTGCAGCCAAGAGGAAAAGTGCGCCCCCATTTGAAGAAGGATTTTGCTCAGGCAAGGTGGAAACAAGGCTAAAAGCTTCCAAATTTGGCGCATGCTTTGAAGGAGGTTGATCTTTGTCTGCATAATTGTTTGCACAGGTGTTACAGGAGCTCAGGTGTTGTTGAAAGGATTCATGCTCTCTTTATGTGCAAATTAAACACCATTTTTTGGGGCAGCAGGCTTGAAAAGTGCAGATTTTTACAATTAAAATTCACTATTCATGCTCCGGTGGCCATTTTTGTCTGGATAAATTGCAGGAATTCATTACAGGTGCTTTACAAAGGAAAAGAGCTTTTATCAATGTCCAATACATTGCATATATCCTCCAAATCTGAAGAATTGTCCAGATCGCACCCGTATTGAAGAATTCCAGGTCAAATAAGAAGAAAAAGACATTCGACAAAGATAGACAAAGCTATGGCGAAGAAAGATGAAAAGAAAGCACAACGAGTCATATATCACTTCTAAATTTGCAGATATTGGAAACACGGATCTAGGCTCGGAACCTCTTGCTAAATTGATAGACAGATCCAAAGCAGAAAAGACTTCACTCATGCGTGCAGGAGAAACTTCACTCATGCGTGCAGATTAAAAGCAGTGGAATTATTCGAGCTGCAGCTTTTCCATCCATAGCCCAATTGCCAGAATTTGTTATGCAGGTGCAGATCCATATCCGAGATGCGAGATGCGACGCAAATCCATATGCAGATCCAGATCTAGATCTCATAGTTGCAAAAGCTTCTGGCACAAAGGTTTCATCCTCTTGTTTCGAATGCAGCCCATGAAGAAGACAGTGCGTGGGAAATTCCTTCCAAGACCTTGTGCATGTGCTCTCATCTTCCAAATGAAGCCTTCATTAAATTTTCATTCACCACCGAGTGCTTTCGAAATTTTTAATTGCTCATATGCAATTAAAAATAAGGATGATGAGTTATCTACGGCCAACCTTGCAGACCGATGCATGTACAATGTAAGAACCGCAAAAGCTTCAGGATAAAAGAGAAGACAATGCGAAGGCAAAATTCCACTTGCTTCCAATTCCAACCGCTTGCAATTCCAAAGATAGTTACGAGTTCGGAAATCCGATTAAATTCGGAAGGGCAAAAAATCCGAAAATTCGGAGTTCTCGAAAAATCCAAAAATACGGAAAAATCCGGTTCGAATATATATACTTGTATTATTAT
This sequence comes from Taxus wallichiana var. yunnanensis, assembly GCA_018340775.1. Taxonomy (NCBI): domain Eukaryota; kingdom Viridiplantae; phylum Streptophyta; class Pinopsida; order Cupressales; family Taxaceae; genus Taxus; species Taxus wallichiana. The sequence goes on from CM031237.1 coordinate 755,283,025, forward strand.
AAATTTATATTATTGTATACTTATATCATTATATATAGACAAATCATACAAAAAAGCATCCATCTACCGTAATCATCATCATCATAATGATTCTTTCAAAAGATCGTAAGAAGTTGCTTGGTCCAAAAAGGTACAAAATGGATTTTATGAAAATAAGAAAAATATTGCCATCAATGCGTAGAGCTCGAGAAAATATTTACTTTTAGGAAGACGACACCTAAAATGGAGCCACGAGAATGAAAGTTATGGCACATGCAAGTTTTTGCTGCTACATCTTCCCAGACCCTTTCCAAAAATGGCAAATTTTTTTCCATACTTGCGATTTTTTTTTTCCTGCAAGAACAGGCCGAACTCGAGGCGGATTTATTCGGTTGCTTCAAAAATACGGTTCGAACCGGATTTCATACAAATCGGCCAACTCGTAACTATGAATTCCACTTGTTTCCGATCCACCGCTTCAAGATCCAATTAATTCCAGCTTGTTTCTAGATCCAGCTTTGAATTAGTTGCATACGAGACATGAAAAAGACAGCTTTCCTCTTCCTTCTTCTTTCCTCCGACAAAGTCAGCTTTCCTCTTCCTTCTTCTTTCCTCCGACAAAGTAATTGAGCGATCAATTCAATTATACAACTTAAGTGATTGGTTTAAAAGCCATTACTTGCAGAAGTCAACTACTTGGAGATAGGTGGCGGACATGCAAAATAGAAGGTTCTATTTTCAGTTGCAAATCATACATGTCACGCAAAGAGGAATTCCAGGAGGAAAATTGCCAGTTGTTTCTTTCCAACTTCCACATGTGCCAGTTCAACTAAAGCTTTCAACTTGTAATTGCCCCTCTACATTCTATAAGTAGAGGAAGAACCTTCGGGTTAAGGGATCAGAATTTGTAAGCAGCAATCCCGAGTTCTAGACTTTGTCTTGAACTCCCGAGAGCAACTTGGAGCAAAGGAATACAAAGGAGCGAGTTTAGAAGAACTTTGTGTCACGGTGTCTTGTGTTTCTTGCTTTTAAATCTTAGATCTCTTAAATAAACTTTGTGTTATTATAGATCCGGATCTAGAGCTGCCTTTGTTTTATAATTCTGTGTTCATATCTATTAAGTTTCTTCTATGTGCATGCAATTAGCTCTGCTATCTACTAATTGGATGCACATCTTCCCCATTTCTTCTCTCGTATTTCCTTTACTTCTTTCTTCTATAACTTTCCTTTCTTAAACAAATTTCCGCTTACTTCGCAGAACTTCTTAGTTATGGTTCATGAACTAAGTGGTTAAAGTAAAACCCCGATAGATAATAACACATTTTTATTGACAAATCGACACGGGAGCCTCACCGGTTAAATGAGGGAGATTTATCTCATGACCGCCTAGGTTTGATGCTATGTCACGAGAAAATCTAGCCAACATATCCTGTGTCGATCTGCATATACCTTTTGTTGATTTTGTGCCTTCTGAAGGTTCTCCCTAAGAGCCTTCAGAATATCTTGGTTCTCCTGTAACCAATCTCGAGCTTTGGGAGCTCGGCTATCCGGTAATACCAAATCCACAAATGTCATAGCGTCGTACCCATACAAGGCTCGGAAAGGAGTCATGCCTATGCTCATCTGATAGGTGGTATTGTAGCAATACTCACCCATGTGTAACCATCTAATCCATGCCCGCTGATGACCTGACACATAACTCCGCAAATAGCCCTCTATCCACTTATTGACTATCTTTGTCTGCCCATCCGTCTGTGGGTGATAGCTAGTGCTAGGAGTCAACTCCGTACTTGCTAGCTTTGAAGATCTCCTGCCAAAAGGTGCTCATGAAGATCTTATCCCGGTCACTAACAATATTTTTAGGCAACCCATGTAGCCTAAAGATACCTGTATAGAAAATCTGAGCCACATCTGCTGCCTCATGCCCCTTGGGTAGGGAAAAGAAATGAGCATACTTAGTTAACCGATCAACTACAACATAAATGTAGCTATGCCCATGCACGAGGAAGCCCAGGTAAAGTCCATAGATATACTTTCCCATTTCTATTCGGGAATGGGAAGAGGTTGAAGTAATCCTGCTGGAAAAGAATGCTCGGATTTGGTTTGCTAGCAAACCATACACTCTCTGACATGATTAAGGACATCATCCTTCATCCCCTTCCATGCAAATCTCTCCCTAATAAACTTGTATGTTTTGAAATACCCAAGATGCCCAGCTAATGGTGTATCATGTACTGCTCGAAGGATCTTCTCCTTCATCTTGGACCCTGGTACAAGGAAAATCCTATCCTTGTAGAAAATGAGATCATCCACTACTCTGTATCGGTCATCATGTATAATACCATCCATGATCTCACATGCAAACTGATTTTTGGAATACTCAACAAGTATATGAGTCTACCAATCCGATGAAATCTCGGGCATAGAATTAAGCATAGAAGTAAGGTAAGGCCTCCTAAATAAAGCATCAACAACAATATTATTCTTACCTTTAGTGTACTCTATGTCGAAGTCATAGGTTTGTACCTTGTTCACCCATCTTTGCTGATGATCATTGAGCTCCTTCTGCCCCAAGAAGAACCTCAAACTGTTTTTATTGTACGAACCACAAATTTGCTGCCCACAAGGTACTGCCTGAATTTGGCAAAAGCATGCATAATGGCCAACATCTCTTTGTCGTAAATTCAATTTCCGACTCTCATAGGCAATGAGATGCCTATCCTACATGAGAACTGCCCCAACACCCTCTCCTGATGCATCACACTCTAGAATGAATGGGCGAGAGAAATCTGGTAATGCGAGAATGGGACATAAACTCATCACCTCCTTGAGGTGATCAAAAACTTGTTGAGCTGCCTCTGACCAAGCAAAAGCCCCCTTCTTGGTCAAATCGGTCAATGGAGCAGTCAACCGAGAGAAATTCTTCACGAACCTCCCGGTATGTGCATAACCCCACAAATTGTCTCAAATGTCTTAACGTCTTAGGTGACGCCAATCCAGAATTATGCAGTATCTTCTCTCTATCCACCTTCACTACACCCCCACCAATCACATATCCCAAATATAGAAGTTCGGTCATGCCAAACTCACACTTAGAAGCTTTCGCATATAGCGAATTAGCTTCTAATATCCCCAATATCTCACCAAGGTGCCTGATATGGTCCTCCCAAGTCCTGCTATAGACCAAAATATCATCAAAGAAAACCAATACAAACTTCTACAAGTGGCGGTTGAACACATGGTTCATGCAAGACTGGAATGTAGCTGGAGCATTAGACAATCCGAAGGGCATCACCAAGAACTCAAAGTGACCGTAATGGCATCTGAAAGTTGTCTTATGCACATCCTGCTCCCTGACTTTGATCTGATGATATCCAGATCACAAATCTATTTTTGAAAAATAGATTACACCATGTAGCTCATCAATACGTGCTCTTTGGATACTTGTTCTTTATTGTCTTCTTATTCAAGGCATGGTAGTCTATACACATCCGCATGGTCCCATTCTACTTCTTCACCAATACCACCGAAGAAACAAAAGGATTGGAACTCGCCTAATATGCCCCATATCAATGAGTTCATGGATAGTCTTCTCAATCTCATCCTTAAACTGTTTGTGGTGACGGTAAGGAGAATTAGCCACAGGTCTAACGTCCTCGAACTCAACCACATGCTCAAATCCCCTATCTGGAGGTATGTCACCAAAAATCGTACTATGCCTGTCCAATAAGCTCTGTATGTCCACATGATACTCTTGTTGTCCATCCTCTGATTTCTTGGTCGAAACCAAACAATGTACAACCCAATCCACCCAATTGTGCCTATAAATCCTCTCGAATCCTCTTGGTTGTAATAACCCGGGGTGCCTCGAAGATAAGCCCCTCAAAATCACATTCCTCCCTTCAGACTTAAACTTTAGCTCCATTGTCTGAAAGTTAGTCAAAAACTCACCAACGGAATGCAAAGAATCGTACTCCAAGCACTATGTTGGTCTCTCCAATACCAACAATATAGAAATCATCGGTAACTGTATAGTTACCCATCGTGATGCTCAATTGGGGTACCCGCCGTGTGCACCTCATAGACTCTCCATTGGCTACAACCACGTTGAAGCCCTCAAAATCCTCTGTCTGTAATCCTCGCCTCTCAACCAATGAGGCATCAATAAAGTTGTGGGTTGCCCCACTATCAATGAGTACCACTACTCGCTGTCCTTGTAAAACTCCCCTAACTCTGAATGCCTTGTACCTCAGGGTACTAGACAAAGTGGCGATAGTCTCCTGGGGGAAAGTCTCGCTCTCCTGCTCAACACCTGCACTATCCAATGCCTCATCGTCATCATCCTCTAATCCTGTGTCCAACTCCTCGTCACCATCACTCTCCTCAAAGACCTCTATGAATTCGGCCTTCCCTCTACCCTTGCAATCATGTCCTGGAACCCAAGGTGTGTGGCAATCGAAACATGGTTTCTTTCACCTCAACTCATCTCTGTCCTCTCTAGATATGAATGGTCTCTTGGCTACATCTTGCCTAGGTGGAGGTACCTTCGGCTGTGAACCATCGGATCTAGAAGGGAAAACCTTAGGCTGCACTCGAGGTGGAAACCTTGACTTAGGAGTGGATAACTCCAAATCACGAGCTCTCCTAATAGCCTCATGCAAAGAAGAAGGCTCAAATGCCTTCACAAACCCAACGAGAGCATCTGTCAAACTTGTTGTGAACAATGAAATCAACCTCATCTCCGTAACATCAGGTACCATGACTGATAATCTCTAAAAATTTGTGATATACTGATCCAGGGAACCGATTTGTCTCAAATGAGTCAACTCTCTAAAATACCTGTCAAGGTCCCTCCTATCAAATCTGCTCACTAGCCTCTGCGTGAACTCTGCATAAGTAGTAATGTGTATGTGTCCTGTGTAATCAATCCATGATGCCACCAATCATGAGTGTCTCCCTCCAAATGTAAGATTGCAAATTTAATGGCATCTTCCTCACGGATCGGATTCCAGTAGATGTATGTCTTCAACTTCTGAACCCAAGACTATGCAGTACACTTCTTAGAACCATCGAAGTGTGGAATGGAAATTTATCTCAATCTCCTTTGTAACTTTGGTACTTGTATCTGATGATCTCTCCTAGGCCTGTTGTCAATCTTCATTTTGCAATATTCTTGGAATGGCATGTTGTCACGAAAGCCCTCACTCAAGGTCTGGTACCTTTCCCAACAAGACTCCTCATCTAAAATATCCACTGGCTGTTGTACCTATGAAACTTCCGGATCCTTCACGAAAGAAGGTTCGTGAAGCCCCAAAGGTTTGGTAGAAGAATGGGGAGACCGCTGCCCTGAATGTCCACCCTCACCTCTTTGACCATATTGTCCCATATTGCTATTTTCTCCTCTCTCCGTATGAGCATCAATCCTACCCTGTGCTAATCTCTCAGTGAGCTGGCTCAAATAGAGATTGGTAGTCTCTTGCTGCTTTACCATGTTGGTGAACAATTGTTTCATCAGATCCACACCCATATCATCACTGTCTTTGTCTCCCATCTTTCAACCTCAACAGGTTGGAGAAACAACTGCTCTGATACCACTGAAATATCCCTTGTGGGATACCACTTAAAAATGCACAAAATATATGAAATTTCTGCCAACACAAATTCTGATTTTTGCAGATTTTTAACAGCTAGGGCAGCGAACTCAAAGAAAATTAATCTCTCAACATACCCACTCAAATCACTTGAAATTTTAAGGTGAGCTTGCTAATATTATAAAGAACATAAAAAAACTATTTTTGGAATTTTTGGAATAATATAATGCAGCCGAAAAATTACAAAAGCCCTCAATCGGGTAAAACTTCAAAATTCATAACTTCTCCAATAAACAATATAAAATTATGAAATTCTAGAAATTACATATGCTAATATAAAGAATGAAACCCCAACCTTTAGATCTGAAAATACCAACCCGTAAACCCTCCAAATAAGGGCTGCAATCTCCAAAACAAGTCGCCCCCTTTGGAAGATGGTCAAAACTCTTTGGAAATCCTCTAGAAATGATGTCAAACCCTGCTCTTATCGTTGTCGTAAATCTGATCTGAAAACCCTTTGATTTCCTCCACAAAATGTCTCCAAAACCCTCAAAACCCTTCCTCTGAAACCTCTGAAAATATCTCTGTAAATCAGCCCTGAAAACAGCTCCAAAATGACAAGCTAGGGTAGATCTCTCACTACCGAAGAATGCCCTGCTAGCTAGGGATGGATCTCTCACCACCGAAGCTAGGGTTCCTATGGGATTTCACTCCACAAGCTGTAAATTTGCAAGCAACAGTTGCACATGAAGGAAAATAATTATGTATGCAAGAATGACCTTTCCTTTTCTCTTCCAACTCCTTATATAATTTTTCCCAAGGCAAAAGAGCCCCAAAAAGCCCAAGTCACATTTTTCCTTAGGATGGGCCAATAAAATAAAAGTAACTTAAGTTACTTTTCCTTTTTAGGTCGCCATGGCCCAAAAGTGACTCCCAACGCAAAATTAGAACATTAAATGTCATATGGCCACTTCCTAATGACAAAACATAATATCTAGTCCCTCCAAAACACTTTATGCACATGTCAACGAAGAATTATAACAAAACGGACTACATATTCATACCCAATAACTCCCAACATCCATAGCCCTTGGGTATGACCAAGGCTTGGACTCGAATTGGCCCTTAGGCCTTCGGCGTAGGAAAGGGACATTACATTCAATCCGGTTCATTTATTATAAAGTAAGGTTTCTACAGTTCCATCACTTATCTCTTCGTTCCTAAGGCAGCCTATCTAAATATTCCTACATGGTATCAAAACAAGCGAGACTTTCTTCCAACGCATCTCAATCTAAAGAGTGTTTCCAATTTATCGGATTCAGCATCTTTTGACCTAACAGTTTGAAGAAACCCAAATTTCAAAGAATTGCATATCTCTCAAACCATTGTAAATATTTTGGTGATTTTTGAGGAAAGTTGGGGATTCACATAAGGAAATTACAATCCAAATTTCAGCTTTCGGTGATTACTTTTGACCAAGTTATTACGATTTTAGGGTTTTTCATAAGTTTGCTCCATGTGCTGCAAATTTTCAGAATTTTGTAATTTCTCACATATTCAGAAAGCTCGGTAAAATTTATTGGTGGGTCCGTTCTATGAGTTTTTGGATTTGACGTCGCCCTCATTCTGAAATCATCTGGTCAAAGTTTGAACAAAGGCGAAAATCAAGCAATTTCATTTCTTGTCAGCATTTGGCCCATAACATAGAATCTCCTTCAATTGTGACCAAATTTAGTGCAAATGGCTCCATCAACAAGCATAAAGCACGCCTTGTTGCTAAAGGTTTTACATTTTTTCAAAAAGGAGTTAAGAGGCTGCTTTCTACAAATGGGAGGTCCACTAGATGTATGTTAAGAGAGTTTTTCTTCGTGGAGATTTACAAGAAGAGATTTGCATGGAACAACCTTCAGATTTTCGGTAGCCATCTGATACTCCTCTTGTTTGTCAACTCAAGAAATCTCTTTATAGGCTTCCCCTCAAGTGTGGGAATATGTTAACTCTGATCCGAAATATGAAGAGAATGATTCATGCATCCTTTGACATGTCTGACATGGGCCTTCTTCACTGTTTCTTGGGGATTATATCACCCAAGATTCTTCAGGCTGCCACTGCAAATGAATTATTTCAGGAGGGCAAGGTTGACTTCCACATTTCTTCACAGGCACACCTAGCAGATATCTTCCCCAAGATGCTTTCTAAGGACACCTTTTTTCATCTGTGAGTGTCAATTGGACTTCATGAACCTCCTTCCAAGGACGATCAATGTCAGTCTCAATAATTCAGCACCCCCTAGTCACTCTTAGGTGGTATGTTGGAACTTGTGTAATCTTGATTTGGAACTTCTAAAGGTTCTCTATCTTGATTTCAATTTTTCAAGTGTTTTCGGGGCCCTCTTTGTAAATAGGCTACGTGCCTTGTACTAATTGGGACAGGTTGACCTCCTTATTTCCAAATTAAAAATGTATTGGTTTAGGCAGGACAACCTGTTTATTTGCAAATCCAATGAATTTGATGTATCTGCATACATATCTAATATCATTTTCAATTCAATTCACTTCACTTAACATAAAGTATTTTTTCTACCAGCTCCATTACACGTGTTCTTCTTATCACAATATTTAGATGATGTCTAAAACTTAGTGCGAAAAGAAGAACACATGTAATAGAGACCGTGGGAAAAATACTTTATGTTGAATGGATTGAACTGAATTAGCACACACTGGATTTACAAAAGACAGAGCCAACGTGCCTTAACCAATACAATGGAATTAGGAAATAAGGAGACCAACTTGTCCCAAATAATACAAGGCATATAGCCAATTTATAAAGAGGGCCCGAGGGGACTGGCAAATAGAAATCAAGAGAGAGAACTTTAAGAAGGTCCAAGTCAAGATTACACAAGTTCCAACATCTCCCTCCCTCGGCCCTCTGTCTGGCGCCTTAAGCTTGACTAGGAAGCAGAATTATTGAGACTGATGCTAATGCTGCTTGTCCTACAAGAAACACATCTAGATAATGACAGTAATACAAATTCTACATTCCCATGTCCCTGTCAAAGCATATTAGATTATGCATGACATAGATATCGATCCGTTGTAAAATGCCGGATTTATTATTTCTTTCTGCATAGCTATTGTACTTAAACTTCTGGAACAATTTGGTTAATGGCTTTGACTTCTCGTTTACATAATCTTTGAATGCTTTACTATACATCAGAGTGAAATGTACAGAAAAAACATTCTCTTCATGTCTGTATGTTTTATTCTATGGTTTTCCCATCAACTACAAAGCAAGGTTATAATGTTTACTTAATCCAATGTTTACAATGAACCCACAACAGCAACACAATGAGGGGATTGGTTGGGAGGTTGAATGAGTTTCAGTTTCAGCTAACGCTTATTTGGTTTGCTACAAAATAAAACTTCTGATGTCCAAGCCCAATGGAACCGAGGATGAATAAACAAACATCAACTACTCTGCAAATTACAAACACCATACACAACAACTATAATGCATGGACCTGAAATTTGAACATGGAGCTGTCTTATTATTTTCTGCAAAATAATATTTTACAAAAGGTCATTTTAAATTCAATATCTGTTTTATAACGGTGTAGAACAAATACCAAGCAATGAACTTAAATCGTGAAGACGGTTTCCCATGTATATTCTCGCTCTTACAAGCTTCCAAGGTCCAAAATTGCTTTGAAAAACAAATTCTTACCTTCTCAAGCTCCCGAGAAAAATCAGCCTCGATCTCTGAAATTCCTGAAGGCCTACCAGTTGGCTTTAAGTCTGCCTTATGTGTACCCAATCGCACTGAGGATTGAGATCCTTGTTGTGATTGGACCCTTGAACGGAGGGAACCTTCTGAAAAAGGAGCAGAAGAAATGTTTGTTTTCCGGTCAGGCTGAAAGATACTACTGGAAGCAGTTGTACCTACTGCGTTAAGTAGAACAAAAAGCTCCCGGAACACTTGTATTTCCTTGATATGAATCTTTTACTCCTGGAAACAATTGTCCGACTGAAGTCGATGCCGAAACAGGGGACGGCTTTGAAGTTGACATGCTTGAAGTCAAAAGACGTCCAGGTGACTGCATAGATCCAAATGGCACGGTGCCAAGACCTGTTTTTGTATATTGCCCAGGACATTTTCCAAAGACCCTTTTCCCGCAACATCCGTATTCAAAATTCCAGTCAAATCTGCTTTACTACCACCAATCTGACTATTGAATTTGGTTGCAAAGGAAGACTTAGACTCATTTGCTCGAGTAGAAATAGATCCAACTGTATGAAAACCCTCACTTTTTGTGTGTACACTTGAACTAGAAGTTTGAAATGAGCTAGAGTCAGCAAGAAAGTTTTTGGTACTATTTGAAAAACATTAATTGGTCCACTGGAAAGCATTCGGATGTCTTCTGGATATCGTGCCTTAAATCATTTTGGTTCTTGACAGAGGAGAAATTCACATTCAGCGTTGGCTTTAGAACATCAGAGGTATTTTGCAGTTGAAACCTATTGATATTCTCCATTTGTGACTTTTCACCATCCTGGTTGCTAGTTTGAATCTTTTCTGCATTTAAATCTGTTTCCCTTTTCTGTACTGTGAGAGGAGTGGACTTCTCACTGGACACTGGTTTTATCATATTATAGGCCTTTTCCAGTTGATACTTATTCAAATCTTCCACCTTAGGGATCTCTTCTTCACACTCTCTGGCTTGAGAGGTTTTAGCATTTACATCCACTTCATTTGTTACCAGGGTTGTGGAAGGTGTTTTCTCAACAGGAATTGGCTTTATTTCACTATCATCCTTTTGGAGATCAGTCCTGTTTGAATCTTCCATCTTAACCATCCGATTTTCAGGCTCGTTGACCTGTAGAGCCTTAGCATTTACATTTTCTCTTTCGACCGGCATCTTAGAATCAAAATTGGAAGGAATCGGATTTTCAAACTTGGATTTTTCCTTGAGTGTAGCCACCAGTGCATGATCCATTGGAACAGCCATAGGTGCAACCATAAGTTCAGGTACATGCGATACATCTGCAATCCTATAAATGAAATTGGAAAACTGAAAATCTCTAGAATAGTAAGGAATTAAAGATAAAATTACCTGAATAATGCACCTTTTTCAGAATGCAGATTTAGATTAAAAAAGAACAGGTTTACGAAACTTACCTGGCCAAAGAGAATAAGTTCAGTTTCCCTTCAATGGTTGTGCATAACAAGACAGGACATGGGGGGAGTTTTCTAATTCCTCCATCATCTGTTGGAATGCTAATTTGGAAATCAACAGAAGTTCTATCCATTGCCATCCCAACCACCAAATTTTCATCATCATTTTCTGATTTTGAGAGATTAATCAGTCTTTACATCGAGGAAGAAAACCTTATTATAAAAAAACATAGTGGCAAGATTAAGTCTTTCTTTTTGAATAAAAGAACAAACATTTGAAGCATTATTATTTTTATGAGTTCCAACCATATAGTTGCTAAGCATTACAATGAAACTTCAAACAGAAGCTCAACAATGGCTTAACAAAAACCAGGCACATGAGAAACTATAAAAACTCATTGGTGCTTACTCTATGGTCCACGACTCTGTAGATAAAATAAATTTGACCTACGCACGCCCAGAATAGATTGCAGGAGTCCATCCTTTGTTTTTAAAGAAAAACAGAATGAACTTACTTCAGAAACATATATAGCCATTAGGAAGTTTCAAATTTTCCCTGCCATGAAACTTCAGCAGCCTAAACGATATTGCCAGTGATAATAGTTAAAGATGAAATGTAGGAAACAGAAGAATATATGTAAGGAGTTTGATTACCTTATCCTATCAAAGTTTTCTTTATCCTAAAGTTTTCCGATTAAGAAGATTGTTCCTCAATTTGCAAGTTGGGGCAAAGGTCCTTTTGTTTTTTCAAATTCTACAATGCGCCCAAAGCTCTAGCATGACAATGTTCTCAAATATTTGTTTTGCTTCACTTAAATTTATACTTCTAGCTTTCTTTATGTACACCAGTCAACCATTGGTTGAGAGGTTTCAGGAATCTGTTATCCTAAATATGGTAAATAACAGTCCTGCTTACTTAGACTAGGAGACTTTGAATCTGAGTTGAGTTTTGGTTTACTTTTAATAAACAGACTGCTGTTTTTAGAGGCAGTGTATGCATGTATTTACGGAGGTCAGTAACAATAGAGAATTGGTCTTTTCTTTTATGAACATATTGATCAGTAGAAAACAGTTGCTGGCCTCAGCCATCTTTCGTCAGTTTTCAAGGAAGATTTTGTTATTGGAAGTGAGAGGAAAGGACTGTTGCGGGTCTGCCCATCATTAAGGGCCTGTGTGTTTAAAAGACTGGAATGGTAGTAATCTGATGGAGGAGGTGAAGGGTCAGTTGCAGAAGCCCCGAATGAGTTGTAATTGCTAAGCATAATCAGCTGATTGTAATGGATTTTCTGATGTTTTTATGAGAATTATCAGTCCATTCGTAAACTGTTTTTCTTGATTTGAATTTCTGCTATCTGCTTGAGCAGCCCAGCTGTCTGTCTCTGAATGTTTTGAGTTCATTTTTGCAATTGAATTTTGGGGGCAGCAGCTGGTCTGCATCAGTTGCTATCAGAGCATTCAAAGATGCTGAGAGTAGAGACCTTGTGGGACAGGCTTAGCTGTTAGTGAGAGGAGTATTCGTAGTCTCAGAGGAGCTTTGGTGTGCACAGAATGTCCATTATGGTGGCTTGAAGAAGCCAGAGTGTGAACGTAGTTGAGTGTGAGAGAAAAGCCATAGAAGAAATGACTACAGGAAGTTTCTTGTTAAGTAAACCTGGTGCATTGTTGCACATAGCCCAAGTAGTGGCAGATAGAGTTCAACAAGACACTAGAGAAAACATAATGCAAAGGTTGGACACCTTGGAGAAGAGAATCAACAGAGAAAGATGCGAGCAGACATTTGAGCAGTCTGCAAGGTTGAAGGCACCAACGAAATTATCGGGCCAGCTGGTTGCTAATGTGGATCAGCAACCTCAAAATGGTGCAGTAGTTGAAGTGATGGTAGCTGAAGCAAGTTGTCCTTCTCAAAGAGACATGGAAGGCGTGTTTTGTTACCCCAAAGGGGATGATTCACTTGATGAGTGCACAATGATAATTGAGAAAAATGGCATATAGAGAGCTGAGGTGAATTCCAATGCTTCTCAAATAGATGAGGTTATTGTTGGCCAAGAGGTGGGAGAGAGTGCTAGACAGTCCAAGTCGGAGGATTTGCAATAGCCCATAGAGGGAGAGATCCTCATTGAAGAGGACGTAGAGGAATAAGATCTTCTCATTGAAGAAGATATGGAAGAGATAGTGATGGAGCTTGAAGAGGGAGAAGCCCTAGAGCATTTTAATCTTGATACGACTTCCATTGGGGAAGCATGTAGTGAAGATAGAGGAAATATTTCCTTGGAGAAAGATGTAGAAGTCAGTGAGGAGGACGGGGTGCTTTGTGGGAAACCAACCAAATACAGTTGCAGGCAGCAGGAGAGTGAAGGAAGCCTTGATAGGCTCAAGCTTGATAGGAATCAAGCCAAGTGTTGAGGAGGCATACACATGAAAGAGAATCAGATCCAGAATAACTTGGAAGAAAAGCATGTGCTTCAAAACATGCCAGAGGAGGTTGCAGCAGAAGAAAAGAAGTTGAAGCTGGGTGATATAGCAACAGAGGATGGAAATGTTGCAATTCGAGTATGTCCTTCAAAGGACATAGGAGTGAAAGAAGAGAGAGTGCATGTGATGAAGAGATTCCAAGGCGAGCTGGAAAAGAAAAGATAACAGAGAAAGTGCAAGTTGAGACACATTTATAGCAGCATGAAGTCGAAGATCAGACTCTCACAAGAGAACGTGGAGAGGAATGGAATGAAAGAGGACATCTTCTTCATCAAGAAGCTGTGGACAAGGAAAGGTCTGTGTTAGTTCTTCTTTGTGAAAAATTCGTAACTGATAAGCAATGTATAGAAGGCTAATTTTCTGAGTTGTTTATGGGAGTTGATCCAAAGAGTATTTGGACAACAAGAGTAGAGAAAGAGTGGAGAGTTCTTTGGGTCAAATAGATGGTTTTACCATCTAGCCCAAGATTGTGGATACAATGCTCCCAAACTCTTACCTGAGATGTTTGATTGAGAAGCCTCATAGGGAAAAGGCAATCTTGCATCACCAAAAATATTAGCAGTCAGGCTCTCTGGGTTTCTTGGCATTTTGGCTTTCATGGAGATAGATTTCAGATAGATTCTGCTGAACCAGGAGGTTTTGAAACACAGGGAGGATGACGTGCACTTGTCAACCAATGGTTGAGAGGTTCAGGAGTGTGTTTTCCTAAAATGATCTGTAAACCTTCAACTTTGGAATTCTCACAAATCACACTTTAAAACACTGTTGTTCTACTTTCAATTAGAAAATGACAGTTTGAGCTAGTGACTGAATTACTTATGCTTTAGAATTAAAATTTGTAGAGAGAAATGAATTAAAACACAAACACCAAGAATTTTATCCTGAAACCCCCAATGTGAGGGAAACCAGTTGGGAAGGGCAACTGCTCTTTCTTCCCACTTGTTTTATTGGCCAATTCAAATATGAAGATACAAATTTTACAATAAGTAGGAAAGGAAATTTGACAATGTCTCACACTTCCTCCCAAGTACTTGTTTGCTCTATTCTCAACCTCCTTGCTTCTACAAACTCAATTCTAGCACTAAGAATACTCTTGCACTTACTCCCATGAAATCTCTTGCTTCCAATGATCCATTCCTTTGCTCCTCCCAAGTATTTATAGCCTCTCCCATGTCCTCCCGTGCCGCAAAATGGGAAAGCTCGTGGCAAGGAAGGGACAAAGTCGAATGATTCAAATCCGCGTACGTTCATGTTTCATTGTTATTTTAACGTCAAAAGTGACAGGACCACCACCCTACGCAGATTGGCGGTTACAAGACCGTCGCCCTGCGCAGATCGGCAATTATAGGATCGCCGCCTTGGTAGACCGGCGCAGTTAAAGGACCGCCACTTTGCACGGGACGTGGTTCTATTAAAATACTTGACAAAACCTCGTTTTCTCCATTTTCTCCTTCTGGTGTTGGATGATCTGATGAAGTAGAGTTATTTTGGATCCCTATGGATCACACCTCCCCTGCTTAGGAGGCTTTTGGTCCCACAAAAGCTTAGTGGGGGAGTAGATGAGGAAATAATTCCCTCATTTGCTCCTTCGAGTACCACAGGGCTTGCCCTTGTGTCTTCCCTTTCAGTCCAACCTGCCAAGACTGTTGTGGACCTCTCCTCGTCTCTCTGACCTTCTGTTGTAGCACTACGTCCTCCTCCAATTCACCTCGTGAGTCTAAGACAATCTTCTATGGAAGGTAGCAACTGGAGTCCTTCATCTTCATCAAGCATGGATGGCTCATATAGGTGCAAATTCTCATAGTTTACTACTGAGTACATCCGCATAAATGGTGGCAAATCAAGTCGAAAAGCATTTTCTCCAACCTGCTCCAATATGGTGAAGGGTCCATATCGTAGTGGCTTGAGCTTTCGTGCTTGACCCTGTAGTCTCTCCTTACTCAAGTAAAGCCAAACTCTGTCTCCAACATGAAGCTTATGCTCTCTCCTATGTTGATCGTGTCTAGCCTTGTACTTGGCTTGGGATTTCTCTAATTGTTCTTTCACCTTGAGATGGATTTGCCGGATCCTCTCAATGAATTTGGTTGCTCTAGTCACCTCTGAGTCTCGTATCTCCTCCTCATCTGCTGCCCAACTGTTATGTCCAGTGGATTTGTAGGTAGATATCCCAAGCATGTTTCAAATGGTGACTTCATGGTGGATGTATGTACTACCCGGTTGTATGAATGTTAAATGTTGAATGTAGGCTAAGGACTCGTCCCAAGTCCTCGGATATTTGTTATTATACCCTCTGATCAGCTGCACCAAAGTCCTGTTCACCACTTCGTCTATCCATCTGTCTGTGGATGGAAGGTTGTGCTCCTTTGTAACTTGGTATCCATCTTGTCCCACAAAGTAGTCCAAAACTTTCCCAATAACCTGGAATCCCTATTAGAAACAATAGACTTCGGCAAGCCAAAATACACCCATACATTAGCAAAGAAAAGATTTGTTGCCTCATGTGCTTTTATGGTCTTTTACATGCCATAAGAATACACATCTTACTGAATCTATCAACAACATAGAGATAGTCATGGCCATGCTTAGACATAGGTAATCCTCCTACAAAATCCATAGAAATGTCCTCCCACGGACGAGTAGAACCAATAAGAAAGGCATATACAAACCCTCCTTCCTAGTCTTAGGCTTATTGGTACATACATTTCCTTATCGTATCTTGAATATCCTTTAACTTGCTGAAGTAAAAGTTTCGAGAATCATAGCATACGGTTTCACCTCCCTGAAGCAACACTGTGCCCATAGCATAATCACGGCATTCATCTCTACTTCAAAGGGTTGCTGCAAATTAGGAAGAGCAAGTATTGGTGCATGACTGATTTTATACTTTAGCAACTCAAAAGCTTGATCATGTTCCTTACCCCCAAAACCCTTACTCTTTGTGGCCACTGTGTGTAGAGGTGCTGCAATAGTGGAGAAACTCGGAATGAATTTCCTCATGTATTGTATTGCTCCCACAAAGCTTCTAGTCTCCATGGCTCCCATTGGTGATGGCTTCCACCTTCTTTGGGTCCACTCGTATCTCTCCTCCTCCAACCACGTGCCCAAGATAGACAAGCGATTGCTTAGCAAACTCACACTTCTTCATGTTGCATAGCAGTTGTTTCTCCTTGAGAACTCACAAAACTTGTTGCAAATGTGTTAGATGTTCCTCCCATGTGGCACTAAAAATAAAAATATCATCTAGATATACAATGACACATGAATCTATGAATTCTGCAATACATCATTCATCAATCTCATAAATGTAGCGGGTGCATTACATAAACCGAATGGAAGTACTAACCACTCATACAAACCTTGTTTTGTCTTGAAGGCAATCTTCCATATATCCTCCTCCATTCTAACTTGGTGATAACCCCACTTGAGATCCAACTTTGAGAAGAATTTGGCATGCTCAAGTTAGTCCAAGAGATCATCTATGCAAGGGAGTGAATACCTCTTCTTGACGGTAATTTTATTCAAAGCATGGTAGTCGATACACATTCTCCAAGAACCATCCTTCTTCGGCACCATCACAATAGGCAAACCGCATGGTGAGGTGCTCGGACATATCACACCCTGGTCTAATAGCTCCTGGAGTTGTTTCTTCACCTCAGTACTCTCCAACAAGGATTGCTTATACAACCCGATGTTCGGTAGAGGGGACTCTGACAACAACTGAATCTCATGCTCTACCTCCTGTTTTGGTGGTAACCCATTTGGGAGCTTGAAAAACTTCCTGAAAAGACTGAATAATAATATCCAAATCCTCCATTCCTGGTTAGAAATCTCTCAAAACTTCTACCCTGTCTTGTTTATCCGTTAGCAAAACTAAACAAAATTGATTATGATTTTCCTGAATAAGTCGTTTTGCTTGGTTAGCACTCACCATAGTAACCCGTGACTTACGTTGGTGTGCCCGGATGTTGTAGTTGATCCCATCCTTGACCCATCTATATCAGATTTCCCTTCTCATGAATATAACATCCCTGATATACAAGTAAGGACTACCAAATACAACATCAAATGCATCAACCGGATTTACATCAACTTCCAATACATCAATATCTTTAAATTTATACCAAACTTGACCTTACATCTTTTTGTTAACGAATTTCAACACCCTTCTTCACCCACCCAAAGGATAAGGATGTGGATGCTCGTAAGTCTCAAAACCAAGCTTCTTTACAATTGCTTGAAATCAAGTTAGATTGAGAACTGGTATCAACCAAAGCATTTACCTTAGTTCTCTTGATCTGGATTTTGATCTGCGATAGTTTACTCATCCCTTCTTCCCGGTTGTCCATCGGTGTTCATGCATCCAAGCCTCTCGTCTACATCGGTGTCATCTTCGATTTCCACGATAAGGATGTGGATGCTCCTAAGTCTCAAAACCAAGCTTCTTTACAACTGCTTCAGAAATCAAGTTAGATTGAGAAGCTGGTATTGACCAAAGCATTTACCTTAGTTCTCTTGATCTGGATTTTGATCTGCAATAGTTTACTCATCTCTTCTTCCTGGTTGTCCATGTTGGTGGTCGTGCATCCAAGCCTCTTGTCTACATCAGCGTCATCTTCGATTTCCACCTCCCCATTTGTTTTTACAGTTGTCATGGATTTCTTAGAATCCTTGGTTCAGTTCTTTGGATGCATCTCCGGATGTAACTTCCAACATGTAGCGTCAGTATGACCATTGATATCACAATTCTTGCAAAAAAATTTAGGATCTTTACAAGTATTCAAAGTGGTGGCGAGTTTGTTTACCTTTCCCCTTCCATTTACCTTTGTTACTTGTTTGACCCTACTCTTTCTTTGCTTGATTTGTTGATTGTTTTTCTTCGGCTCTGCTTCTCCTTGCTTCCTTTCATCATCTATGTAGTATGCCTGTACACATGCCTCATTGAGATCTTTGGGCTTCGTGGAGATGACTTTTCTTCGAAGGTGAGTGTGAAGTCCTCCCAAATACTTGGTCAGAATGTCCTCATCCTCCAAGTCCATATTCAGCAACATGGCTTGCCTCCAAAACTCCGTAGTATAGTCCTGCACACTTTGACCACTGCCTTGTCTAAAATACTTGCCATTTAATCATCTAGTCAGTCTTATGGCCAATAGGATAGAAGTTAGCTCTAAGTAATTCCTTAAATCCCTCCCAATCTTGTGACAATAGGACGTTTCTTCTTTTCACAAGTGGCTAGATGGGTTTCCCACAAACCGAGCATGACCTTCCATTTTGAGACGTGCAAAGGTAATCCTTTGTGCCTCAGTAACATTATGGACGCTAAAATAGACTTCCAACTGTTTTAACCATTTATCAAGCAACTCTGCATCTACTTGTCCTTCAAAGCTCTTAATTTCAACTTTTGTTTCAACTTTAAAGGGAGCATGATCAGATTTTACCTTCCCAATTGGAGTCTCTTCTTCACGCTCTTCCACATCATCTTCCTCTTCGTGGCTCTTCCCTATGCCAAACTTCTCGGCCAACGCTCGAACCACTGAGTCCATGGAATCTTGTTTCACCAAAGCCGTCTTTTGCAGATCTGAGAGCTCTTGTTGATGTCTATACATTCTATCCATCATGGTCTCTAGCATCTCAATTCTACGGACCAAGTTTTCTTCCTCCATTTGTCCCCGAATTCTCTGTTTCCACTTCTTTGTAGAAATGTCTGGATCGCAAGGTAAAGCTTCTTCGCCTTTAGACCTTATCACTATCATACAAATCACAAGAACGAATACCACAATCCTAGATACTTGTTAGCTCTGATACCAAAATGATTTGTAAACCTTCAACTTTGGAATTCATGTAATGTCCCCAATTCCGAGCAGTTGGCCTAACGGCCCTATTTTGGTCTTAGCCCTGGTCATTCCCAAGGGACTAACGACTTTGGAGGTTATTGGGGATGGTTGTCTGATTTCCTACTATGTTTTTGTTATATTTTGGTCGTTGGGAGGGTTTAATGGGCCCTTTGTGTTCTATTTTGTCGTTGGGATCACTTAAGTGGACACTTTTGGCATTTAATGTTATGTTTCTTCGTTGGGGCCACTTAAAGTCCCTTTTTGGCGACTTGAGGGGATATGTATGGCATTAAATGTTATATTTCTTCATTGGGGTCACTTTTTGGGCCAAGGCGCCTAGGAAGGAAAAAACAACTTTAAGTTATTTTTAATTGGGCCCTCTTTATGAGAAAGTGCGCCTTGGGGGTTTTAGGGTTTCTTTGACATGGAAAAAGGTTATAAAAGGAGAAGAGGGGTGAAAGGAGAGTGATGCATTCATACACTTATTTTCTTTTTATGTGCAACTGTTGTTTGCAACTATTTAGCTTGTGGAGTAAGATCCCACGGGAACCCTAGCTTCGGTGGTGAAAGATCCATCCCTAGCTAGCAGGGCATTCTTCGGTAGTGAAAGATCTACCCTAGCTTGTCATTTGGAGTGGATTTCAGGGCTGTTTTTACAGAGGTATTTTCAGGAATTTCAGAATTAGGGTTTGAGGGTTTTTGAGAGTTTTTGTGGAGATTTTCAGCTGGTTTTCGGATCAGACCTACGGCAGCCATAGAGGAAGGGTTTGGCATCATCTACAGAGGATTTCACAAGGGTTTTGGCCATCTACCAAGGGGGCAACTTGTTTGGGAGATTGCAGCCCTAATTTCTAGGGTTTTCAGCTGGCCGTTTTCAGATCTGAAGGTTGGAAAGTCATCTTCCATATTTATATATGTTATTTCCCAAGTTTCATCATTTTTGCACTTGTATTCGGAAAGATATTAATTTTCGAAGTTTTCCAGCTATTTTAGGCACGCTGTAAATTTCTGGCAGCGTTATATTGACTGAAAAATTCCAAAAATATTTCCCTTGTGTTCTTTATATTATTATCTAGTTCCATTTAAATTTTCAAGTGATTTGAACGGTTATTTTGGGAGTTATCCATATTTTTCTGTTCGCTGCCCTAGCTGTAATTTTCTGCATAAAATCTGCAAAAATCAGATTCAGTATTTGCTGCAAATTTCTGTGTTTTGTCTATTTTGTTGTAAGATCCCAACAAGGGATATTTCAGTGGTATCAGAGCGGTTGTTCCTCCAGCCTGTTAGGGTTGAAAGATGGGAGACAGAGACAGGTGAAGAGATGGGAGTAGATCTGATGAGACAACTGTTCACCAACATGGTGAAACAACAGGAGACTACCAACCTCTATTTGAGCCAGCTTACTGAGAGGTTGGCACAGGGTAGGATTGAGACTCATGCGGAGAAAGGAGAGGCCAGCAATATGGGTCAGCATGGTAATAGAGGTGAGAGTGGACATTCGGGACAAGGGTCCCCTCATGCATCTACCAGGCCCTTGGGACTCCACGAGCCTTCTTTCTTGAAGGATCCGGAAGTTTCGCAGACACGACAGCCCGCAGACATTGTGGATGAGGAATCTTGTTGGGAGAAGTACCGGACATTGAGTGAGGGTTTCCGAGACAACATGCCATTTCAGGAGTATTGCAAAATGAAGATTGGTAGCAGCCCGGGAGAGATTACCACCACAGTGTACACGAGTTTCGAGAGAGATTGGGACAAATCTCTATTCCACACTTCGATGGCTCTAAGAAGTGTATCTTGCCCAATCTTGGATTCGAAGTTGAAGACTTACTTCGACTTGAATCCCATACGTGAAGAGGATACAATTAAGTTTGCTATCCTACACCTCGAGGAGATGCTCATGACCGGTGGCATCATGGATTGATCACACGGGGGCACATGCATATCACTACCTATGCAGATTTTACACGAGAGGTTGATGAGCGGAGTTCGACGGAGGGACTCGAGATAGGCACTTTAGGGAATTGACTCACTTGAGACGAGACGAGTTCTCTAGATCGAAGTACATTGCAGATTTTCGAGAGGTTATCGGTTATGGTATCGATGTTTCGAGAGATGAGGTTGACTTCACTCTTCATGGCGAGGTTGGTAGACGCCTTAGCGAGGGGTTTGTGAAGGCATTTGAGCCTTCTTCTTTGCATGAGGCTATTAGGAGATCTCGAGACTTGGAGTTATCCACTCCAAAGTCGAGGTTCCACCTCAGCGTTCGTGAAAGAACCTCCACCGGATCGGACGAACTTCAGCAGAGGGAGCCTCCACCGAGGCAGGAGGTGGCTAAGAAGCCAGTCATTTCCCGAGAAGATAGAGATGAGTTGAGGCAAAAGAAACTATGCTTCAATCGGTTGCCACACACCTTGGGTTCCAAGACATGATTGCGAAGGTAGAGGGAAGGCTCGATTCATTGAGGTCTTCGAGGAGAATGAGAGTGACGGAGGTGAGGAGATAGAGACTCGTAAGATGGATGATAGAGATGGAGTTATGTTGGATAGTGCTTGATGTGGTGCGAAGAGGAGACTTTTCCTTGGGAGATTATAGCCACATTGTCTAGTACACTCGATGTACAAGGCATTTAGGATTAGAGGAATTATGCGAAGGTCGGCGAGTAGTGGTCCTCATTGATAGTGGGGCCACCCACAACTTTATTGATGCCTCATTGGTTGAGACGCGAGAATTATAGACAGAGGACTTAGAGGGCTTCAACGTGGTTGTAGCTAATGGAGAGTCTATGAGGTGGACACGGCGGGTACCCCAATTGAGCATCACGATGGGTAACAATACAGTTACCGATGATTTCCACATTGTTGGTATGGGAGTGACCAACATAGTGTTGGGAGTGCAGTTGCTTCACTCTCTTGGTGAGTTTCGGACTAACTTCCAGACGATGGAGCTGAAATTTAAGTCTGAAGGCGGAATGTGATTTTGAGGGGATTATCGGCGGGAGCACCTAGGATGGTTGCAGCTGAGGGATGGAGAGGACTTTCCGGCATAATGAGGGGTTTTATTATTGCGGATCGATGTGGAGTATGATGGATGTGGGTGTGACCAATAGTGTTGCACATAAGGCAATTGCAGAGATCGGGATTACAGGGTTCGATCATCGAGTTTATCATTATGTTGGTTGTCTGAGGTTTCGGTAGACTGGAGATCTCATTTGCTTGTTGAGTACTCCAAGAACCGACACACTTGTGAGATTCTGGATGGTCACATACAGGATGACAACTACAGATTGGAGGATGAGATGATCTTCTATCAGGACAGATTGTACCTCATGTCGGATTCATGGTTGAGGATGGAGATCTTTGCGACATGTGCATTATTCTTCCATGTCTGGACACTTGAGCTTTGATGAGACCTTCAACTTCATATGGGAAAGGGTCAGATGGCATGGGTTGAGGGAGGATATCCTCAACTTTGTGCGAGGATGTGTAGTTTGTCATGGTGACAAATCAGAGTATGCATGTTCCTTATTTCTGGAGTTGATAGGGGATAACACTCCTATATGTCTTACTACTTATGAGGATGACGAGCATATGCTAGTTAGCCAAGGGACGGAGTCGACAGGAGATGCAGTGAGTGATCACATGATGACAGATTCTGCAGGGCGGGGATTGGACAGATTGCGATTTCGGTATATGGGTACCAGTAGAGAGTCGATGTGGGCATTATTCTACTTCAGGGACAACATTGTTATCTACACTGCATGGGGAGCATGATGATTATATGTGGTGGTTTGGTCACTTAGGATCGCACCGATCTTTGGTTGATGCTAGGGTAAGATGGAGGCACTTTGTGGTATTCAGTTTCTACAGCACAGGAGGATAATGCTTGGGGTCAAGCATTTTTCGGGAGGGGAGGATTGTAATGTCCCCAATTAGCGGTTGCCCTAACGGCCCTATTTTGGTCTTAGCCCTGGTCATTCCCAAGGGACTAACGACTTTGGAGGTTATTGGGGATGGTTGTCTGATTTCCTACTATGTTTTTGTTATATTTTGGTCGTTGGGAGGGTTTAATGGGCCCTTTGTGTTCTATTTTGTCGTTGGGATCACTTAAGTGGACACTTTTGGCATTTAATGTTATGTTTCTTCGTTGGGGCCACTTAAAGTCCCTTTTTGGCGACTTGAGGGGATATGTATGGCATTAAATGTTATATTTCTTCATTGGGGTCACTTTTTGGGCCAAGGCGCCTAGGAAGGGAAAAAACAACTTTAAGTTATTTTTAATTGGGCCCTCTTTATGAGAAAGTGCGCCTTGGGGGTTTTAGGGTTTCTTTGACATGGAAAAGGTTATAAAAGGAGAAGAGGGGTGAAAGGAGAGTGATGCATTCATACACTTATTTTCTTTTTATGTGCAAGCTGTTTTTTAACTATTTAGCTTGTGGAGTAAGATCCCACGGGAACCCTAGCTTCGGTGGTGAAAGATCCATCCCTAACTAGCGGGGCATTCTTGATAGTGAAAGATCTACCCTAGCTTGTCATTTGGAGTGGATTTCAGGGCTGTTTTTACAGAGGTATTTTTAGGAATTTCAATTAGGGTTTGAGGGTTTTTGAGAGTTTTTGTGGAGATTTTCAGCTGGTTTTCGGATCAGACCTACGGCAGCCATAGAGGAAGGGTTTGGCATCATCTACAGAGGATTTCACAAGGGTTTTGGCCATCTACCAAGGGGGGCGACTTGTTTGGGAGATTGCAGCCCTAATTTCTAGGGTTTTCAGCTGGCCGTTTTCAGATCTGAAGGTTGGAAAGTCATCTTCCATATTTATATATGTTATTTCCCAAGTTTCATCATTTTTGCACTTGTATTCGGAAAGATATTAATTTTCGAAGTTTTCCAGCTATTTTAGGCACGCTGTAAATTTCTGGCAGCGTTATATTGACTGAAAAATTCCAAAAATATTTCCCTTGTGTTCTTTATATTATTATCTAGTTCCATTTAAATTTTCAAGTGATTTGAACGGTTATTTTGGGAGTTATCCATATTTTTCTGTTCGCTGCCCTAGCTGTAATTTTCTGCATAAAATCTGCAAAAATCAGATTCAGTATTTGCTGCAAATTTCTGTGTTTTGTCTATTTTGTTGTAAGATCCCAACAAGGGATATTTCAAATTCTCACAAATCACACTTTAAAATTTTGTTGTTCTACTTTCAATTAGAAAATGACAGTTTGAGCTAGTGACTGAATTACTTATGCTTTAGAATTAAAATTTGCAGAGAGAAATGAATTAAAACACAAACACCAAGAATTTTATCCTGAAACCCCAGTGTGAGGGAAAACCAGTCGGGAAGGGCAACTGCTCTTTCTTCCCACTTGTTTTATTGGCCAATTCAAATATGAAGATACAAATTTTACAATAAGTAGGAAAGGAAATTTGACAATGTCTCACACTTCCTCCCAAGTACTTGCTTGCTCTGTTCTCAACCTCCTTGCTTCTACAAACTCAATTCCAGCACTAAGAATACTCTTGCACTTACTCCCATGAAATCTCTTGCTTCCAATGATCCATTCCTTTGCTCCTCCCAAGTATTTATAGCCTCTCCCATGTCCTCCCGTGCACTAGAGAATGGGAAAGGTCGTGGCAGGGAAGGGACAAAGTCGGATGATTCAAATCCGCGTCCGTTCATGCTTCATTTTTATTTTTCCGTCAAAAGTGACAGACTGCCACCTGCGCAGAGACAAGCGGTTACAACACCGCTGCTCTCGCACAGGGGCAACGGATTCTGTTAAAATACTAACAGAACCTCGTTTTCTCCATTTTCTCCTTCTGGTGCTGGATGATCTGATGAAGTAGAGTTATTTTGGATCCCTATGGATCATAAAAAATGTAAATAACAGTCCTGTTTAGTTCAACTAGGAGATGTAGTTCAATCTGAGTTGACTTTTAGTTCATTTTAATAAAAAGACTGCTATTTTTAGAGGCAGTGTGCGCATGTCTTTATCGAGGTTGGTAACAACAGCGAATTGGTCTTTTCTTTTGGGAATTTATTGATTCAGTACAAAACAGCTGCTGGCCTTGGCCATCTTATGTCAGCATTCAAGGGAGATTTTTTTAATAGGAAATGAGAGGAAGAGTTGTAGCTGCTGTTCCACCCATCGTTAATTCACTATATGTTTAAATGATTGGAACAGTAGTAATCTGATGGAGAGAGGTGAAGGGTGGGTTGCATGAGCCCTGAATGAACTGTTGTTGCTAAGCATAATCAGCTGATTGTGATGGTTTTCTGATGTTTTATGAGAATTATCAGTCCATTTGGAAATTGTTTTTCTTGTTTTGAATTTCAGCTATTTGTTGAGCAGCCCACCTGTTTGTCTTGAATGTTTTGAGCTCATTTTTGAAATTGAATTTTGGGGGTGGCAGCTGGTCTGCATCACTTTTAGGGTATTTCCATAATTGCATGTCTACACCAAAAAAACACTTGAAGATACATTGTTTGAGAACGTCCAAAAAGTATCGAAATTGTGAATTCCTTCATGGTATAATACTGTTAAAGAACTTTTAAAAATTTGAGAGAAGTGTTTCCCAAATCAGATATTTTCCACAGTTATGTTTCCTTCAAATTACTTTCATGGGAAATTATTGATGTTTCTTTGTGAATCCATTGCTTCACATGATCTCGGTGCTCCAAAAAGGGGCGCTTTCAAAGTCTTACTCCCCAACTATAATATACTAACTCATGAAACACAAGCAAGATATAGCATGATAGTTTACAGCCTCTATATGTTCTGGAGTAGCTCTGAGCTATTAGATTAATTCACAAGCTTTTTCTTCATCTGAATGTTTGCAAATTTATCAAAGCATATGATTATTTTAGCCACCATAGTTTAAGATATATAAACTATCCAAAGACTATTTTAAACACTCCCACTGATTCTCTTCCACATGGGTGTTGTAACCACCCAACAAACCCACTCTAAATAATTTTAATTTATATCATTATATGTAATTATCTCACTATGTTGTAATAACCACATTTCATAACATTGGCCCCCACCACTCCCCTTCACCCCTCCGACCTCCATTACATTGTAGTCTTAAGAGTGGAAGACATAGGATTTCGAAATGCCTCAAACTTATACATGCAAGTGATTTGCTGAAGATATCTACACATTGATCTTGAGAGTGGTAATACTGGAGCTGAATATTGTGTTGTTGAACATGTCAACATATGAAATGGCAAAACATCAATGTGTTTTGTGCGCACATGGAATACTGGACTACGAACAAGTTGTAAAACATCTTGATCTTCATAGTATAGGGTTGTTGGTTGTTTCTGCAACATTCCCAGTCCTGCTAGTACATAACGTAACCATATCGCTTTGAAGACAACTCCACTAGCTGCATGATATTCTACTACAGTGGAAGATCAAGAAACGATGCTTTGTTTCTTACTTCCAAGTGTAATCAGACTAGATCCCAGAAAGAAAACAAATCCAGATGTAGATTTCCTTTCTTCAATGGATCCTACATGGTTTGCACCCGTGTAGTCAATCAAGGAGAATTTATCATTCTTCTTGTATTACAAGCCATGTTGCATGATACCCAGAACATACCTCAATACTGACTTTTCTACCTTCCAATGACACAACTTTGGTTCTACAAGAAGTGTGAAAGATAGCTAATAACATAGCTGATATTTGGCCTGGAGTAGGTTAAGTACATGAGACACCCAATCAACTGATGATAGAGAGTGGCATTTACTTGAGGAGATGGATAAGATCAAAACAAAATAAGTCTTATCTCCATGGCTGTTGTAATTGCCTTACAATCCATCATCCGAAATATCTCAAGCATAGTCCTAGCATATTTCATCTAAGACATGAAGATTGTGGTGTTTCGTTTGACATACCTCCAAGCCAAGACAATAGTGTAGAAGCCCAAGATTGGGCATGTTGAATGATCACTTAAGATCAGACTTCATTACATCAATCATCTTCACTGAACTTACAGTGATGACCAGATCATCAACATGCATAGTAAGAATTAAGACCTCCTCCCTTGGACTTTGAGAAAGAAGTTCGGATCATAAGGATTCGATGGTAACCATGTTGCACAAGATGTTCATCTATCTTGATATTCCAGACTCTATGAGCCTTTTTGAACCCATATAGAGATTCGACGAGTCTGCACATCTTACGATCTTGACCAGGTGTTACAAATCACTATGGTTGGGTCATATAGACCTCTATTTTGCAGATCTCCATTGAGAAAAGCACTTTTTACATCCATCTGATAGACCTTCCAACCAAATTGTGCAGCCATTGCAAAGACCATTTTGGTAGTCTTTATCTTGGTTGTGGGAGAAAAAGTCTCCTCATCGGTGATGCCTTCCTTCTAAGGGTAGCCCTTGGCTACAAAGTCTTGTCTAGTACTTTTCAGGACTATCATTTTCCCTGTACTTGGTCTTAAAGACCCACTTACAACTGATAGACTTCTTCCCTATTGCAAGATCAGCATGTTACCATGTGTCATTCTTCATGAGAGCCTGATACTCTACAATTATGGCTTCTTTCCAAGGCTTAGACTATAGGTCGTCTTGAACTATTTATGGTTCAAAATTCTGAACAGTGCTCATGAGGGCTAGGTTCACCTCATCGCACACCATGTTACGAGTTCTTGGCCCTGAAGTTGAAGTGTCTAGGACTCCAACCACATTTGCATTTTGTATGGTGCCAGTATACCACATGGGTATCCATTGTGCAATACTCATGAATGTTGGAGCTGTAGGACATGGCTAACTATCATCACCACCATCATCCTCATTATCACTACTATCATCATCACCGTCATCGTCTTCATCATCATCATGTGACACTGTAGAAGGTGGGCTGGACTCACCCTTCTCATCAAAGACTTACATCTCTGCTGATGTATAGCTACTTGGTGTTGGCTCTGTAGGCTGTATCCCATTGATTTTGACACAATATCATATATCTAGAAGGATTGGTAAGTTGAGAGACTTCTTGTTCAAGGGCAAACGAGTCAGAATTGGCAGCATTTTATATGTTACATGTATATATCATTTGATCAAAATAAATTGTAAAAATACTTTCCACTATAAGTCATTTTATCTAAACCAAAAGATGCAAACATCCATATCTAACCTCATTGCAAACTAAAGAGCATGAAATATGAAAATGCATTTTTATATAGGATCATCTATTAGTTTCATGCATTACAACATAAAACTGTGTATTGCCGATGTTTAGATTCCTCCCACGTTTTGTCTACTATGAGGCCATGCATTGCTACACATACATATAAATGCACAAGAATAAAAATAAGTCTCGTTTTAAACGGTCATATGGATATATACCTTGTAATTCAATTCTTGGAATCCATTTATCATCAACAATTTCTATATTCATTGCCACTTTCTTTCCATTGGCAAGCATCCAGCCTAACAAAACAATATGGTCATCAATATTCCTCCGATTAGCGACCACCGCCAAATCCCTATTGGTCATAGAAGATGATATCAAATATCAGCTCAATGTGTTCTGCACTAATAGAATCTAGCATTAGTTTCTTCAGCAAATGAGAAAAAATAAAAAACAAACACAATCAAAAGACAACACTTCAAAATCCTGACCATCTCTTACATGTGCGGTGTACTTTAAGATGGGTTCTATTGAATACTTGCAACACAAGAAAGGCCTATCAATATGGAGAAAGAAACAATAAACACTTATATGGTTATTATATTGAAAGGTTCTTTTAGTCCCACATGCAGTAATAAGGAATACATTATATGGACAGACCAAAGATAAAAGGGCAAGCAAGACAAGCATGCTAAGAATATATCAATAAAACTTGAAGTGGATTTGCATGAGTTAAAAGTAAAAATGTATTCCAACATTCTCCCAAACCAGTATTATAATCTACTCCCCAATACATATGCCATAATTGTGCAGCATGCTTACAATCATAGGTGCACCATGTGCATTAATGAAATTACTCATTGATCCTACAATGTGATGGCACACATGCTAACTATATAACATATACCAAGACGTTTGCAATAGATAAAATACAATATCAACTGGCAAAATCTACACACACATGGAATGATGAAAAACACAATCTTGAATCATTTACAACAAACTTATTAATTAATAATTTCTCAGGGTAGTGTATCAATATTACTACATGTTAAGGAAATCAAAGGGCTTCCACAATTTGTTTCATGTGCAAGCTAACATTGTATGCCCACCTTGCTCAAAGAGGTGTTCCTCCATATAGAAGGTACTTCTTGATATAAATGATTAAGGTTATGTCACTTCGGTACAGCTGGAAATGGGAATGAGGGTTGTTAGAAGATGTGAACAATAAAATATTGACGAGGAATCGGAATGCACACATTGTAGATTGTGTCTCTGTCATTTTATCATACAAGAGATAGTTTCAAAATAGTTGAGGTGGTTACAACTGAACATTAGTTAATATAAATGCCAGGAAGAGAATTTGCACAGCACAAATATTCTTCGTATTAATCTGCTGTGTTAAATTACAATGTATGGAAGGCTATTATATAGCCATCCAAATAGGAAAACCAACTTCCTATTTTATAGGGAGTACAAACAATATAAAACCCGTATTAATATATTGTTATACATTTGTTATAACAATATATTAACTAACCAAATATGTTACAAATAAACTTGTAACCAAGGTAACAAACTAGTAATTCACTAATTGCTGTAGTAATAATATATTTACCACAGCAAATACCAATGTAACACTAATTTACCAAATGGTAAATATCAAAACACTCATGTAAATACTAGAATTCCTAACATTCCCCCTTAGTGTTTACATGGTAGAAAAACATTCACACTTCTTTCTGCAGCTTGCTCACCTCTGCTCGCTCATGATCTTGGCACACACTCGAACTGAAGGTAGACTAAGGAACACATCAACTTCTTATCAACCATACACTGCCAGAACATATCGGCCGAGCAAGTGCGGGAACACGTATAGGAACCATCTGCTTATCAACCAATCCTGTAGGGAACACATTTGACCTACTCAGTGTGGGAACTCAAGCAGAACACATCTGAACAACCTTCAATGGTTTTCCAGAGGCTAACCACAAACCTAGGTATGAACAAGAACACATATGACTGTTTAACCTCTTCAAGAATCATGATGTTGTATTTCACTATGCTATTTGTTCTTCACTATGTTATTACATTGCAGAATTATGCAGGGAGTAGCCACATATACAAGTGAACAGAATGAACCTCTGCTCTTATTTTTCACACCACACTGAAAATATGAAAAACTGAAATCCACACCACACAAACTGAAACACAAGTCACCATATAAGAAGTGCGGCCCCGTCGTTGGCGCGACGACGAGAGGTCGTTGGTTGTCCTCCAGCCTCCGATGCCTCTGTCCTCCACTAATTGGTTACTTAATAGAGGTAGTCTTCATCACTTATATTTTCTGTATGAGAAGATTTTGCTTCTTCTTCATTCTCCTCTTCTTCATCAGTGGCCATGGCATTTTCTTGTAATTTACCATCGAGAAAATCATGTGCTCTTTTCTTGCAATTCATTACTAAGTGACCAGACTATCTGCAATAGTAACAGATGAGCCGTATCTGTTTACTTTTAGAAGCATATCCTTGATTAAAAGAAGATCTGGATCTCCTTTTAGCATATGATTTATCTTGTTTTCCATATGATGCAATTTCTTCTGGTTCAATTTTCTTTGTTCTTTTTTCTTCCTCTATCAAAGAAGAAATTAGATCTTCTAAACCAGGATTAATTTTACTCAATGTAAAAACCATATTGGAATAACTAGATGGCATGTTATTAAGTAAAACAACTTTTGCATCATCAGCGGTACATCAATTTTAAGTCCAACTAATTGATTTGAGATGGATCGAAACTTACTAATGTGCTCCACCATGTTGTCGCCTTCTTCCATCTTGAGACCGAACAACCTTTGTTTTAATGCTATCGCTGCGCTTCCAACTTGTGAACCAAATAATTTGTTTAGTTTTCCCAAATTGTGTGAGAGGATTTAGACAAGTCTATATGATGCAAATAAGCATCAGATAGCCCCAATCCAATAATTGTTGTAGCTTTTCGGTCTTTGCTCTCCCATTTAGCTACTTCATCTGCATCTGTTGGTTTCTTTGCTTTTCCATCAACAATATCCCACAAATCCTTGTTAATCAATAATAATTGTGTTCGAACTTACCATGTGTGAAAATCCTTTCCATCAAAATTTTCAATATGACTTAATTTATCCATCGTGACTTTGAGTCAATGAACGATGGATACTCCGATAATGTTAGTTCTGATGTAAGATTTTTTTAAAAGACACAATAAAACTTAATTCTCACCTAAACAAGACTCTGACACAATTTTTTTACTCTTGAAAATTACAAGACTAAACATTAATTATGAATTCCAACGTAAAACAAAATCTAAATTCATATTTCAAAAATAGAATCCCCAAAGACATGAACCGACTTTAACATTAACAAAAAATGTAAACTAAATTAAAGTAAACCTCATATTTGTGAAGACCTCATTGTGCTTTGGAAATGGATGGAGGGAATCTTGGAGGAAGATTAGTGGCCCAGGCACTCTCACTTTTTATTTTATTTCTGGTCTTTGCACCATAAGCGGCACCCAAGCATTGAGATCCCGCTCTAGGTCATAGTCAATGATTTCATGATATCTCATTAACGCAGATTTGGGTATTTCTAATCTTTTGACAAATTGTTCGCGATATCGAAATAAACAAAGCCAAAAAAATCGTAATTTTTAAATCTAGGTTTTTGAGAAACGATCAATTTATTAGTTGTTTTAATGATAAGAATCCTTTAATTTATATATACAGGAACACTTACACACGGAACTTGCCCTCCACAATCATTCTAGAATTCCATTTGGAAAATAAGCAACCCGCACCAACTCTAGTACCAAATGCCGGAAAGAGAATTTGCACATGGACAAAACTATTCTTCGTATTAATTTGTTGTGTTAAATTACAATGTATGGAGGGCTATTATATAGCCATCCAAATAGGAAAACCAACTTCCTATTTTATAGGAAGTACAAACAATATAAAACCCATATTAATATATTGTTATACATTTGTTATAACAATATATTAACTAACCAAATACGTTACAAAATAAACTTGTAACCAAGGTAACAAACTAGTAATTCACTAATTACTGTAGTAATAATATATTTACCACAACAAATTCCAATGTAACACAAATTTACCAAATGGTAAATATCAAAACACTCATGTAAATACAAGAATTCCTAACAATAAAACCAAAATTGACTTAATAATAAAAAGTAAACCTTATATATCTAATACACCCTCTTAAGGCTTACACTACGAAAGCAAAAACAAAGCGAGAAAAATTGAAACAACAAAACCAAACAGAGCCACGCATTCTTCAAAAACTCTCTTTGAAAACAGTTCTTTGACCACGTAGAACTCCAAAGAAGTTGCCTCATAAACCTCAAAAGGTGTAGTTCCAAGTTGAATTCCCGAGTTACCAAATTCCACCCCCTCTCGAACTCCCAAATTACGAACAATAATTGATATTAAGCTAGGTAGCCGATGCGTGGGTATGGTGCGGAGTGCAGGTGCACGGGATCAATGCGCCATCGGCAATTTTTTTGGGGGCCCGGGTATGACACTTGGGTACGGCAGTACAATATACATATAAAATATTAAAAATATTTTGAAAAGTAACAAGATAAGCAAAATTCCAGCCTTACACATGCATAGATTAAACAAATTTGAAATATACATAAGTGAAATAGCGACAAAAGTTAAAACATATTGATAATTCATTGTTCGAACTTATAAGCAGTACATTGTTCAAATCAAAATGTTACAATGTATTATGTAACATTGTAAACACAAAAATGAAGATACATCAACATTCTAATTAGTAATAGTCTAATTGCTCTACATCTTCTCCAATGTCTTCAATGAGAGCATCACTACCACCATGTGGTTCATTAGAACCACAAGCATCAGGAGTACAACCGAACTATCACCAATGCCGCTCCCGCTAGCCCCACTTTGCACGTCATGCAAAGTACTATCTAGATCCGAGTCTAGCAATGAAAGTTGGGCAATGGGAACATCCAAGTTTGGAGTCTCTGGGTCTATATCCCAACACTTTGTTGGCCCTTTCCTGTACTCATCCTTCTTATGTGATAGAAGGCGCAGGTTAGAATGCACAAAGATCAAATCCTCCGGCTTTTTTGCTTCCAACTTGTTGCGGTTAACCAAGTGGATAAATGAATATGTACCCCAATTCCTC
Source organism: Taxus wallichiana var. yunnanensis (assembly GCA_018340775.1). NCBI lineage: Eukaryota > Viridiplantae > Streptophyta > Pinopsida > Cupressales > Taxaceae > Taxus > Taxus wallichiana. Next base: position 755,316,433 of record CM031237.1, read on the forward strand.
TCAACTTCAAGAAGAACTCACAACCTATTGAGGCAAGCCGCAAAGTCAATGCAAAATTAAAATTTTAAATTTATAAAAGTAAAAAAGAGAGTTAAGAAATTAAAAAAATTAAAATCTTACTTGTGATAAAACTTTTATTGCAAGTGGCATGAGGTAGGTGTATGCTTGTCCATGGAGGTACCACCACGAATAAGCATCCATCCTGTATTTGTCACGAAGAGCGCTAATGGAGTGATCCCTGGAGGATATGAAATTCACAAACTCACCTCTAACCATGTCTTCTACTTCTGGATCTGGGAAGATTCTAGCAAATGTCGCCTTATACCCCTCACTAACTTCAACATCCCTATATGGTGGGACCCTCCTAGGCAAAGAAAGGATCTCTGCGCTATAATATTTTGGAGTCAAGGCAAAAGCAAGAAGATGCAATGGAGTAGTCATTTTGTTCCACCTTTCAATGAGATGTGAGTGCACTTCCTTGAAGAAGGTCTCTATAGGATCTTGCTCTTTGGCATTTATGATGGTCTTAATTGACTCAATCATTGAGTCAATTCCATCATAAATCTCACCCATACATGGATGATCCATATCAACAAATCTCAACATACTCACGATGGGCTCGGTAAAACTAAGCAAGTAATCCACACGATCCCACCATGCTTCATCCATGATCAACAATTTCACATTTCTAGCCCTCTCACTGTTTGTTTGCCTCCATACACTCCAAAGGTCACTGATAACCATGCCACTAAATGCCTCTCGCACTTCACAAGCCGTCTCAAGACGAGCGTTTGCGAGGCAAATCGAGTCTCAACAACCTAATAAGAAATCAAAAGAAATAAAATTAAGACAAGTAAATTTAAAACATTCAAAATTCTACAAATTACAAACTTATAAAATTAATTTAATGAATTTATAAAAATGAATTTTAAAAACTAATAATTAATTATTATTTTAAAAAATTAAAAAGAATGTTACGGGTTACCTTGATAATAGCTATGCATATCAACAATTTACGAAAGATGGCTTGGGACATGTGGTGGTTCTTTGACGAACATTTGAATCTCACTTGCCTCCTCATATACTATTTGATTCAAGCAATTTTTGTGCCCAATTTTTGTAACATTAAGTTGAGGGAATGAATGGCACAAGGTGTCTAGAATGTGTCCATACCGTGCCTCAACCAACAACCCTACAACTCTACAATTTTTTGCATTGTCTATTACAACTTGGACAACATTTTGAGGCCCCACCACCTCAATAGATTCTATGAGGATGTTGGCAATGAATTGGGCATCCTTCACTTGCCCCTCACAATCAATAGCCCTTAGAAACATTGCCCCTTTAGGACACACTACAACCACATTGATCAATGGCCTATTTGTTGTATCTTTCCATCCGTCAGAAACAATGGACACTCCTATTTCAAGCCATTGATTCTTGATGGGTAACAATGAGTCTTCAACTTTTTTTTTCTTTTGACAATAAGGTGGTGCGCACCTTTTCATACCCTGGGCTAATGTACCCTTTAGGGGCTTCATTAATACATCTCACCATATCTTTCCAGTATGGTGATCTAACAACATTAAATGGGACACCACATGCATAAATAAAGCGTCCAACACTTTGGTTAGCTATGTCCTTGCTTTCATTCTGGAATGCCCTTTCCAATGGGCCTACATCTTTTGTTCTTTTGTGAGAAAGAGGTGAATCCTCTTCCCCTCCAGTTGCAATAGGTGTAGACAAAAATGGGTGATCTGGGGCCACAACATCAACAAAAGGAGAAACAGTGGCTTGCTAATGCTATGTGATCTTCCTTTTCTTGCCATAGGATGATTGGATTTTAATGCAATTGTTGCATCTGCTTCCTCCTGCTCTTTGATGTATGCAAGGGTCTTTGCACGTGGCAACCCCTTTCCATCAAACCCTCCACATGTTCTAATTCCGTGGCCAATAGCCCCACACAAATGGGCTTTCACCCGACTGTAGGAGCTCTTAAATTGCACATTACATTGAGAGCAAACCCAAACAAAGCCCCCTCCACCTGGTAATTGTTCTAGTTGTTTGACATGCCTCCAAAGGGGGGAGGATGGATCACTTTTGTTAGGGAGACCTTTACTACCTTGACCCACAGAACTAGAACTCGCAGCCATTTTAACTGCACAATGCATTTAAAAAAATGAAAACAAATTTAGTCTTGAGAAAATGTTGAAACTTTAAAATTTAAATTTAAATGAAATCAAATGTAGAAAAATGAAGCTTAAAACAATAACAATAAACAAACAAAAAAAAACAACTAAAAAATAATAAAATATTAAATACAATTATACAAACTAAAATACTTTAAAAAATCACAAAATACTTACCTCAATACACCCAACACCAATAATGCAAGCTCCTTAAACTCCTTGGCACTTATTGCAAGCTCCTTCAACTATATGGCACTTGAAATCAACCCTAAGCAATTGAAAATAGTGGAAAAATTGAAGGTGAGAGTCAAGTATGCAAATAAGAGGCAAGAATGCAAATGTGAGGTAAATGACTTTGTTGTTGTTATAGAGTTTAGGGGCACAAATTAGGGTTTAAAAGAATAATTTATTGTTTAAAAAGTCGGTTTGACTTTTATTTTGACCAAAAACAACAAAAAAATTAAAGAAACCGTGTAAATTGGGCGGGTATGTCCGGATATGGGCGGGGTTCTTCTGCTGCAGGGCTCGGGTACGTCCACGAGGCGTGCACGGCCTGTAGGGCAACCCTACCGTATCCTGCGCGCGGAACCCGAACCATGTACCGGGTGCGTGAACCGAACCGTACTGCTGTCCCTAGGGCACGTCTGCTACATAGGTATTAAGCGACATCCACAATCCTCCATCAAGTTGTCTCAAGACCCTCGTAAGATTTAGAATCCGAAACTCCCGAACTAATTGGGCAGCCATCCATCCGAGCCTCATCCACACTCGATCCATTATTGTCTTCAAAGTGTTGGGCATCTTTTAAAATACATATTATTCATCGACAAAATTCTTCACCACTTGTAACATCCGGTGGATCTTCAACAATGACTATATTGACTTAATTTGGTTTGCCTTTCATTTGGTTTTGAATAGTTGCCATTTTTCACACTAATATGACTTTCCAAGCCACAAATTAAAATACAGTCTATTCTGAAAAACTGACTTCTGACCCACAAAAGTCTATTCGATAGAGCAAAATAAAAGTACCCTAGCATATTTTTATCAAAAATAATCATGCCCTTCTTTTGGCAACTGCAATGTGTAGTGCATCGCATTCAACTGTACTTTTTCACGAACCCCGTGGTTTGTGCCCTTGCTTGAACCTAACAGAAAAAAATTTCTTCAAAAATGTTGTCTTCTGGTTCTGTGCACTTAAAATCTGACTGTGAGCCCTCAAAACTTGACTGTATTTCCACATTTTTGGTCTGTATTTTTATTCTCGAGACTGTACTTTAGCGTTTTGGCAGATTCATGTGTTTAAATGGAAGAAAATTGCTCCGTGTGAACCTGACATGCGCAAATCACGTTTTTGCATGCTGATCGTGCCCTAAAACTAGGTAGTCGGTGCGAGTGCGGTATGAGTACGGGTACAAGGATCCAGTATGCAGGTACAACAATGTTTTGGGGGCGGGTACGGTACTTGGGCATATATATATATATATATATATAGTACGGCACTTGGGCATATATATATATATATAGCCAAATACGCAAAGTTTCAGCCTTATACATGAATAGAGTAAACAAATTATTAAATAAGTGAAATACCCAAATAACATATTAATAATTCAATGCATTTTGTCGTGATATTCATTGATTGAACTTGGAACAAGTACATTGTTCAAACTCCAAATGTTACAACGTATACACAAAATATCAAGATAAATCAACATACTAATAGTCCAATTATAATCATAAATAATAACAAATGACATAACTGGACTGGAATTCAGGCTATTACCAGCTCCCTCCAAATCTGGCAGTTCAGATTCCTTTGGGGTTTCTCTTATTATTCCTGCATTAGTCTTACTTGCTAGTGGAGATGTTGCCATTGCATTTTTTGATCCTACATTACCCAAACTCATCTCAACTGTTGCAGTTTCAGCCATTGTTTTAGGTACTTCTGTGAATGCCCTTGTTTTACCACAGTTGAATCATTTACGTGATCCCATCTATTGACCTTTATTGACCCCAAAAAAACTTAAAAAGAAAATAATTAAAAAGTTGGTTTTTACAGTGGATACGCCCAGGGTACATCCAGTAGTACCTGGGTACGTCCCCAGAAAGTACCCAGACATACTCTGTATTGTTGGACATACCCTGAGGAATACCCCCAGCGTACCGTACACGTATTGCATATCGGGTACGGTGCATACCCGTACCCATGCCCTGTAGGGTATGTACCGGCTACCTAGCCTACAAAGGAATCGCTATTGTATCTCTGTCAAAAAACTGTGCATGTTTTTGGCGCCCTTTTGACGTTTTCAATGTCTTCCCCTTTCAATCTCTACTTCTTTGATGCCTTCAACAACTGCTCCTACGAGTTCTGTATTTGAAAGATGTGCCCTCGATCTCGATCCCCTTTGAACGTCAATGGCTTTGATACCAATGTTAGAAGATGTAAATAGTAAAATAATGAAGAGGAATCTGAATGCACACATTGTAGATTGTGTGTCCATCATTTTATCACACAAGAGATAATTACAAAATGGTTAAGCTGGTTACAACTAAACATTAGTTAATACAAAACTAATAGTGCCTTGATAATAAAAGGTAAGCCTTATATTCTAGTAAGGGCCTAATTTAGGAAATGAAAGGGGTAGGCTGAGTTGGAAACAACCAATCATTGGATAACTTCGGACATGGATAAAAATGGTTTCCTGAAATGTTAATCTAGAAATAAGTCAATAATTTATGGATGGTATAATGTAGTTCCAATACCACGAGGGGTGCACACCCGATCCATAATTCATTACCTTTTAAGTTGAATACCCTTTTTAAATTGAGAAGATTCATACATCGAAATTGTGTCCATGTGCTGATATTTATCATATTTTGTTATACTGAAACTGCCGAATTTGGTGCTTATCATAAAAAGGCCTATTGGTAGATAAGCAACAAGAGGTAATATATTTCAATAAGTTTCAAATAGCATATTATGAATGGGAACATAAAGTTCTAGTATCATTAAGCCTGCAGATCATAGTTACCAGGTTCGGAAATCCGATTAAATTCGGAAGGGCAAAAAAATCCGAAAATTCAAGTTCTTGAAAAATTCGAAAAAATACGGAAAAATCCGGTTCAGAATATATATACTTATATTATTATAAATTTATATTATTGTATACTTATATCATTATATATAGACAAATCATACAAAAAAGCATCCATCTACCATAATCATCATCATCATAATGATTCTTTCAAAAGATTGCAAGAAATTGCTTGGTCCAAAAAGGTGCAAAAATGGATTTTATGAAAATAAGAAAAATATTGCGATCAATGTGTAGAGCTCGAGAAAATATACACTTCTAGAGAAGACAACCCCCTAAACGGAGCCACAGAATGAAAGTTATGGCACATGCAAGTTTTTGTTGCTACATCTTCCCGGACCCTTTCCAAAAATGGCAAAAAAATTTCTTTCCTTGTGAAAAAAATCCAAAAAAAAAAAAAATTGCCAAAAAGGAAAAAAAAATTCTGCAAAAAAATGGCCGAACCGAACCGCATTTATTCGGTTGCTTCAAAAAATACGGTTCGAACCGGATTTCATACAAATCCGGCCGAACCTGGTAACTATGCTGCAGATCTTATCCAAAAATTTATCACTCCTTACTTGAATGCCACATATGAGTTGAGATGGTCCAATTATCTAAAGTTAAACTGTGTTCAGAATTTAATGAATGGGATCCTAAAGTTTTAGTATTATCAAGCCTGCAGATCTGATTCACAAAATTAACAATCCTTACTTGAATGCCATGCTTAAGTTGAAATGATCCAATTATCTAAACTGTGTCTAGAAGCCTGTGCATGCTTTGATCCTTTAGTGTCATTGACTCAAGATCAAAAATCCATTGACACGTCTATACAGCTGGTTTCATATAAACATATTTTTCACTTTCAAGTTTCAAGAAGAAAGAAATCAAAACAGCCTGAAAACTTCAAGGAAGTTTCGACATATCTTCGAAAAAGCCAAGAAATGTCACACTAGTTTCTAGAAGCTGCCGACAATGTCATGGCAGTTTCCAAGTTGTTTCTCGATAGCTCCCCCTTCTAAAAACGTTAAAAAGAGAAAATTTTACCCGATAGTATTCAATTAAAGGACAGACAAGACAAATCCTATCACATCATTTTTTTGTAATGTCCCCAATTCCGGCGGATGGGCTAGGAAGCTTTTCATCCGTCTTAGCGTTGGTCATGCCTAAGGGTCTTGTGACGCGTTGATGGTTATTGGGTATGGTTTGCACCTTCATTTCACTTATAGGTTATTTTTCGATGTTGGACACGTACTTTGAGGTGACTTAAGTGAAATAAGGTTGTGATGCTCCCCTAATACTACTACTTTATTATTCTATTTCTTCATTGGGGGTAACTTAAGTGTACTTTTGGGCATAGTGGTGATAAAGTAACTTAAGTTATTTTATTATTATGTGGATTTTTCTCCAAGGAGGTCGATTAGGATTCTTTTGGGCCCTTTGTTGCAATGAAAAGTTATAAAAGGAAGCGCTTGAGGGAGAAAGGGGCATTCATTCATACACTCACTCTTTTATGATATTGAAGCCAATTGTTCGTTGCATACTTTTTGCTTGTGGAGTAAGATCCCACAGGAACCCCAACTTCGGTGGTGAAAGATTCACTCTAGCTAGCGAGATGACTTTTCAATGATGAAATATCTCCTAGTTTGCTAACTTGGAGCTTCACTCAAATCAGATTTTCAGATCAGGGTTTTCATAGAATTTCAAGGGTTTGCTCAATGCCGGAGAGACATTATTTGGTCCATATTCTAGACATCTACAGATCAAATTATTTCTAGTGTTTGAGGCAAGCTTGGCGAATTCCCAGGAGGAGTTTCATTCAGTTTGGGCTTTATTTATTTTCAGATCTACTTAGGGTTTTGCAGCAGTGTTTTCTAGGGTTTCTAGTTGGAGTTTTCAATTTTCCAAGTTGGATCTGATTTGTTATAATTTAAATATATTGTTGTCCGAATTTCAGAATTTATAAAGATCATTTCAGCTCCTTATGAATTTTTTTAATTTTAGGCGGTTTCAACAATTAAAATAAATAAATAAAATTATATCTGAGAGATAAAATTGATCTCTCTTGTTTACTATTCTACATATTTTTCTAAGTTATTTGAAGCTTTTGGGTAGTGTTAGAAATTATTTTCTGGAAAATACAAATTTTTCTTTGTTTCTACATCTTGTTGTCCTAAAAATCAGACAAATCAAAATTTTAGTTCATTGTTATTTTTATATATTTTGTGAATTCAAGTGATATCCGACAAGGGATATTTCAATGGCATCAGAGTTGTTCCTCCAACCTATTTGGGTTAAAAATGAGTAACAATGAAGATCTCAATGTGGATTTAATGAAGAAATTATTCACCAATATGGTTAAGCAGCAGGAGACCACAAACCTCTATTTGAGCCAACTCACAGAGAGACTATCACAGGGTAGATCTGGGCCTCAGGCGGATAGAGGAGAAAATAGTAATATGGGGCAACAAGCTCAAAGAGGTGAAAGTGGAAATTCGGGCAGCGATCTCCCCACTCTTTTACCAAGCCTTTGGGACTTCAAGAGCCCTCTTTCTTGAAGGATCCAAAAGCTTCACAGGTGGGGCAGCCAACAAAAGTATTTGATGAGGAATCTTGTTGGGAGAAGTACCAGTCTTTGAGTGAGGGTTTCGGGAGAACATGCCATTCCCAGAGTATTGCAGGATGAAGATTGGTAACAAGCCCAAGAGAGACCATCAGACGCAGGTGCCTGAGTTACAGAGGAGATTGGGACAGATTTCCATTCCACACTTTGATGGTTCTAAGAAGTGTACAGCGCAATCATGGATTCAGAAGTTGAAGACATACTTTGACTTGAATCCCATGCGCGAAGAGGATGCAATTAAGTTTGCAATCCTACATCTTGAGGGAGATGCACATGACTGGTGGCATCATGGTCTTATTACACAGGGGCACATGCATATTGATACATATGCAGAGTTTACATAGAGATTGATGAGTAGGTTTGACAGGAGGGATCCTAACAGGTTCTTCAGAGAGTTGACTCACTTGAGGCAAACAGGTTCTTTGGACGGTTACATTGCAGATTTTCAGAGGCTTTCGGTTATGGTTCCTGATGTTTCAAAGATGAGATTGACTTCTCTCTTCATAGCGGGTTTGGCAAATGCACTAGCAGGGTTTGTGAAGGCATTTGAGCCTTCTTCATTGCATGATGCTATTAGGAGAGCCCGGGATTTGGAGTTAGCCACTCCAAAGTCGAGGTTTCCACCTCGAGTTCAACAAAAGGAACCTCCATCTAGACCGGATGAGCTTCAACAAAAGGAGCCTACACCTAGGCAAGATGTGGCTAAGAAGCCATTCACTTCCCGAGAGCTTAGAGATGAGTTGAGGCGAAAGAAACTATGTTTTGATTGCCGTACACCTTGGGCTCTAGGGCATGATTGCACAAGGAAAGGAAAGGCCCAATTCATTGAGGTCTTTGAAGAGAGTGAGGGTGACAGAGATGAGGAGTTAGAGACCCATGAGATGGATGTTGGAGATGGAGTTGCATTGGACAATGTTGATGTGGAGCAGGAGGATGAGACTTTTCCTCGAGAGATTATAGCTACATTGTCTAGTACTCCGATGTATAAGGCATTCAGGGTTAGAGGAGTTATACAAGGTCAGCGTGTTGTGGTACTCATTGATAGTGGGGCTACCCACAACTTCATTGATGCATCCTTGGTTGAGAGGCAAGGTCTGAACAGATTAGACTTTGAGGGCTTCAACATTGTTGTAGCCAATGGAGAGTATATGAGATGCACACGGAGAGTTCCACAGTTGAGCATCACTATGGGTAACTACACAATTACTGATGATTTCCACATTGTTGGTATGGGAGTGACCAACATAGTGTTGGGAGTGCAGTGGCTTCACTCTCTTGGTGAGTTTCGGACTAACTTTCAGACGATGGAGCTGAAGTTTAAGTCTGAGGCAAGAATGTAATCTTGAGAGGCTTATCTACAAGAGCACCTAGAGTGGTTACAGCCAAGGGGATGAAGAGGACTTTCCGGCACGATGAGGTGTTTTACTATTGCGGGCCGATGTGGAGTTCGATGGATATGGGTGTGACCAATAGTGTTGCACATGAGACGCGATTTGCGTGTTGAGTACTCTGAGAGATTGAATTTACGAGGTTCTAGTGTAATGTCCCCTTTCTCTCGCCACGGGCACGGCGGCGATAAGATGGGTCCTAACCTAGTCATGCCCAAGGGGTTACGGACGCCATGAGCTATTGGATATGAATATCTAGTCCAGTTGTTATAATTTTCCATTGACAGGGTTATAAAGTGCTTTCGAAGGGACTAGATGTTATGTTTTATCATTGGAAGGGGCCACTTAACTCCTAATGTTCTAATTTTGCGTTGGGGTCACCTTTTTGGACCATGGCGACTTGAAAAGGAAAAAGTAACTTTAAGTTACTTTATTATTTTGGTCTTCCCTAAGGAAAATGCAACTTGGGCTTTTTAGGGTTCCTTGGCATGGGAAAACTTATAAAAGGAGAAGAGGGGTGAAAGGAAGATCATTTATGCATACACTTATATTTTCTTTCATGTGCAACTGTTGTTTGCAAATATCCAGCTTGTGGAGTAAGATCCCACGAGAACCCTAGCTTCGGTGGTGAGAGATCCATCCTAGCAAAGTACGGCACTCTTCGGTGGTGAAAGATCCACCCTAGTTTGTCATTTTCGGAGCTGAAATCGTGGATGTTCTTGAGAGATATTTTGGAGCGTTTGAAAATCAAGGGTTTTGGGAAGATTTTGGGGCTTTTGTGGAGAAAATCAAGGGTTTTCAGATCTGATTTGCTATTAGGAGTTTATTCGAGATCAGGTTGTCGATCCAAAGTTTGAGGCTTGTTGATCCAGTTTCAAGTCCAGAAAGAGAAGATAACCATATTCAGTAAGAGAGATCATTTATTTTATCAGTGGAACTTCTTGTCATTGCATGTTACATGCATGTCATTGCATGTTGATGCATGTTACTTGCATGTTGTTGCATGTTGTTTCATGTTAGTTTAATTGCAATAAAAGTGAAGATATTGGTTATTTTCAGATTTTATACCTTGCTGCCTTAACTATACTTTGCTGTCATATTTTTCTATATATTGCTGTCATAAAATCATATTTTTATTTGTGAAAAATTTGGTTGGAAATCTTGAATATAAAATAAATCCGGAAAGGGGATATTTCAGTGGTATCAGAGCTGTTGTTTCTCCAGCTTGTTGGGGTTGAAAGATGGGAGACAGAGACAGAGACAGTGAAGAGATGGGAGTAGATCTGATGAAACAATTGTTCACCAATATGGTGAAGCAACAGAAGACTACCAATCTCTATTTGAGCCAGCTCACTAAGAGGTTAGCACAGGGCAAGATTGAGGCTCATACGGAGAAAGGAGAAGCTAGCAATATGGGACAACATGGTAATAGAGGTGAGAGTGGACATTCAGGACAAGGGTCCCCTCATGCTTCTACCAAGCCCTTGGGACTCCACGAGCCTTCTTTCTTGAAGGATCCAGAAGTTTCGCAGACACGACAGCCCGCAGACATTGTGGATGAGGAATCTTGTTGGGAGAAGTACTGGACATTGAGTGAGGGTTTCGAGACAACATGCCATTTCAGGAGTATTGTAAAATGAAGATTGGTAGCAGGCCCAGGAGAGATTACCAGACACAGGTACCTAAGTTTCAGAGGAGATTGGGACAAATCTCTATTCCACACTTCGATGGCTCTAAGAAGTGTACCGCGCAATCTTGGATTCAGAAGTTGAAGACTTACTTCGACTTGAATCCCATGCGTGAAGAGGATGCAATTAAGTTTGCTATCCTACACCTCGAGGGAGATGCTCATGGCCCGGTGGCATCATGGATTGATCACACAGGGGCACATGCATATCAATACTTATGCAGATTTTACATAGAGGTTGATGAGCGAGTTCGACAAAGAGGACTCGAGATAGGCACTTCAGAGAGTTAACTCACTTTAGACAAACAGTTCTCTAGATCAGTACATTGCAGATTTTTAGAGGTTATCAGTTATGGTATCTGATGTTTCAGAGATGAGGTTGACTTCACTCTTCATGGCAGGGTTGACTGACGCTTTAGCAAGATTTGTGAAGGCATTTGAGCCTTCCTCCTTACATGAGGCTATTAGGAGAGCACGTGATTTGGAGTTGTCCACTCCAAAATCGAGGTTTCCCCCTCGAATTCAGCCTAAGGTATTTCCTTCGAGAGCTGATGGTTCACAGCCGAAGGGGCCCCCACCTAGGCAGGATACAGCAAGGAGACCATTTGTATCGAGAGAGGACAGAGAGGAGTTGAGGCGAAAGAAACTATGTTTCGATTGCCGCACACCATGGGTTCCAGGACATGATTGTAGAGGAAAAGGGAAGGCCCAATTCATAGAGGTCTTCGAGGAGAGTGAGAGCGAGGAGGAGCGGGACGCTCAGGAGTTGGAGGATGAAGATGGAGAGACATTGGATAGTGCAGGGGTTGAACGAGGAGGAGACTTTTCCCCATGAGACTATTGCTACCTTGTCGAGTACCCCGAGGTACAAGGCATTCAGGGTCAGGGGAGTATTACAGGGTCAGAGAGTAGTAGTACTCATTGATAGTGGGGCAACCCACAACTTCATTGATGCATCTTTGGTAGAGAAGCGGGGATTACAGGCAGAAGACTTTGAGGGCTTCAATGTAGTGGTAGCCAATGGTGAGTCCATGAGATGCATGCAACGAGTTCCGCAGTTGAGTATCACCATGGGTAACCATACAGTTACTGATGACTTCTATGTGGTTGGTATTGGAGAGACCAACCTTGTGCTCGGTGTACAGTGGCTCCATTCTCTTGGAGAATTTCGGACTAACTTTCAGATGATGGAACTCAAGTTCAAGTCCGAGGGGAAGAATGTAACCTTGAGGGGTTTATCTTCAGATGCACCCAGGGTTGTTTCAACAAAGAGGATCGAGAGGATTCACAGGCACAATGGGGTTGATTGGGCAGTACAATGCTTGGTTTCTACCAAGAAATCAGAGGATGGACAGCCAAAGTATCATGTGGATATACAGGGGCTATTGGATAAGCACAGTGCAGTTTTTAGTGACATACCACCTGGTGTACCTCCAGATAGGGGATTTGAGCATGTGATTGAGCTTGAGGACACTAGACCAATAGTTACTACTCCTTACCGTCACCCCAAACGGTTTAAGGATGAGATTGAGAGGACTATCCATGAGCTTATTGACATGGGACACATTAGGCCGAGTTCCAATCCTTTTGCTTCTTAGGTGGTATTGGTGAAGAAGGATGGGACCATGTGGATGTGCATCAACTACCGGGTATTGAACAAGAAGACAATCAAGAACAAATATCCAATGCCACGTATTGATGAGCTGTTAGATGAGCTATAGGGGGCAATCTATTTTTCTAAAATAGATTTGCGATATGGATATCACCAGATCAAGGTTAGGGAGCAGGATGTGCATAAGACCGCTTTCAGATGCCATTATGGACATTTTGAGTTTCTAGTGATGCCATTCGGATTGTCTAATGCACCCGCTACATTCCAGTCTTGCATGAACCACGTGTTCAACCGCCATTTGCGGAAGTTTGTATTGGTTTTCTTTGATGATATATTGGTCTACAGCAGGACTTGAGAGGGCCATATCTGCCACCTTGATGAGATTTTGGGAATATTAGAAGCTAATTTGCTATATGCAAAAGATTCTAAATGTGAGTTTGGCATGGGATATGTGATTGGTGGAGGGGGAGTAAAGGTGGACAGAGAGAAAATACAGGCAATTTTGGATTGGCCGTCACCCAAGACATTGACACTTCTAAAGGGATTCTTGGGACTGTGCACCTATTACAGGAGGTTCGTGAAGAACTTCTTACGATTAAATGCCCCATTAACAAATTTGACTAGGAAGGGAGCTTTCGCTTGGTCAGAAGTAACACAGAAAATTTTTGATCATCTCAAGGAGGTGATGAGTTCATGTCCCGTCCTCGCATTACTAGATTTTTCTCGGCCATTTGTTCTAGAGTGTGATGCATCAGGTGAGGGGGTTGGATCGGTGCTTATGCAGGATAGGTATCCCATTGCTTATAAGAGTCGGAAATCGAGCCCAATGAGAGAGGGTATTCAATTTACGACAAGGAGATGTTGACCATCATGCATGCTTTGGCCAAATTCAGACAGTACCTTGTGGGCATCAGATTCGTGGTACCTACAGATCACAATAGTTTGAAGTTCTTTTTGGGGTAGAAGGATCTCAACAACCGCCAGCAGAGATGGGTGAACAAGGTACAAACATATGACTTTGACATAGAATACACTAGAGGTAAGAATAATGTTGTTGTTGATGCTTTATCTAGGAGGCCTTACCTTACTACTATGCTGAGTTCTATGTCTGAGATTTCAGCAGATTGGAAGGCTCACATACTTGTTGCGTACTCCAAGAATCAATTTGCATGCGAGATCATGGATGGTATTATCAAGGATGACTCGATACAGGGTGGTAGATGATCTCATTTTCTACAAGGATCAGATTTTCCTTGTACGGGTCTAAGATGAAGGACAAGATCCTTCGTGCAGTACATGATACGCCATTAGCTGGACATCCCGGATATTTCAAAACATACAGGTACATCAGAGAGAGATTCACTTGGAAGGGGATGAAGGATGATGTCCTTAATCATGTCAGAGAGTGTATGGTTTGCCAACAAACCAAATCGAGCATTCTTTTCTGCGGGTTACTCCTATCCTTGAGCGAAGTGGGAGAGCATAAAGATGGATTTCATCACAGGACTCCCTATGGTGCATCGGCACAATTGCATTTATGTGGTAGTTGATCGATTGACCAAGTATGTGCATTTCTTTTCTCTACCTAAGAAGCATGAGGCAGCTGACGTGGCTCAGGTATTTTATACAGGGATTTTTAGGCTTCATGGTTTGCCTAAAAATATTATCAGTGACAAGGATAAGATCTTCATGAGCACCTTTTGGCAGGAGATATTCAGACTTGCCGATACTGAGTTGACTCCCAGCACGAGCTACCACCCTCAGACTGACGGGCAAACGGAGATTGTTAACAAATGGATAGAGGGCTATTTGCGGAGTTATGTGACCGGACATCAGCAGGCATAGATCAAATGGTTGCATATGGGTGAGTATTGCTACAATACCACATATCAGATGAGCATTGGCATGACTCCTTTCAGAGCTTTGTATGAATATGATGCCATGTCATTTGCTGATTTGGTATTAACAGATATTCGGGCTCCCAAAGCTCGGCATTGGTTAGAGGAGAACCAGGATATCCTATGAGCTCTTAAAGAGAACCTCCAAAAGGCGCAGAATCAACAGAAGCTTTATGCGGATCGGCACAAGATAGAGAGGTCCTTCGAGGTAGGATATCCGGTGTTCCTACGTCCTCAAACCATAAAGACAATCGTCACTCAAGTAGAAGGGGGCAGAAAAGCTGAAACCATGGTTTTATGGTCCACACAGGGTAGTCCGGCGAGTGGGTGCAGTTGCGTATGAGTGGGATCTTCTAGAGCACAGTAAGATACATAATGTCTTCCATGAGTCATGCCTTAAGAAGGCACTAGGACAGCATATTGTACCTTCTACAGAGTTGCCACCATTGGACGAGGAGGGAAAGCTGGTTTTAGAACCAGACTCTATTATTGAGGTCAGACAGAGGAAGCTTAGGAGCAGAGATATTACAGAATACTTGGTACGATGGAAGAATTTGCCTCTTGAGGATGCTACTTGGGAAGGAGAGCAGATTCTACAACATCCTAGTTTGCATTTGCTTGGGGACAAGCAAATTTTGGGAAGGGAGGACTATAATATCCCCTTTCCCTCGCCATAGGCCTGAGGGCCAGTACGGGTCCTAACCCTACTCATGCCCAAGGGGTTACGGACGCTATGAGCTATTGGGTATGAATATCTAGTCCAGTTACAATTTTCCATTGACAGGGTTATAAAGTGCTTTCGACGGGACTAGATGTTATGTTTTATCATTGGAAGGGGCCACTTAACTCCTAATGTTCTAATTTTGCGTTGGGGTCACCTTTTTGGACCATGGCGACTTGGAAAGGAAAAAAGTAACTTTAAGTTACTTTATTATTTTGGTCTTCCCTAAGGGAAAATGTGACTTGGGCTTTTTAGGATTCCTTGGCATGGGAAAAGTTATAAAAGGAGAAGAGGGGTGAAAGGAAGATCATTCATGCATACACTTATATTTTCTTTCATGTCTGCAACCGTTGTTTACAAATATCCTTGTGGAGTAAGATCCCACGGGAACCCTAGCTTCGGTGGTGAGAGATCCATCCCTAGCTAGTAAGGCACTCTTCGATGGTGAAAGATCCACCCTAGTGTAATGTCCCCTTTCCTACACCATAGGCCTAGGGGCCAACTCGAGTCCAGGCCTTGGTCATACCCAAGGGGTTATGGACGTTGTGAGCTATTGGGTATGAATATCTAGTCCAGTTGTTATAATTTTCCGTTGACAGGAATATAAAGTGCTTTCAAAGGGACTAGATGTTATGTTTTATCGTTGGAAGGGGCCACTTAACCCCTAGTGTTCTAATTTTGCGTTGGGGGTCACCTTTTGGACCATGGCGACTTGAAAGGAAAAAGTAACTTTAAGTTACTTTATTAATTTGGTCTTCCCTAGGGGAAAGTGCGACTTGGGCTTTTTAGGGTTCCTTGGCATGGAAAAAGTTATAAAAGGAGTGGAGGGGTGAAAAGAAGATCATTCATGCATACACTTATATTTCCTTTCATGTGCAACTGTTGTTTGCAAATATCCAACTTGTGGAGTAAGATCCCACGGGAACCCTAGCTTCGGTGGTGAGAGATCCATCCCTAGCTAGTAGGGCACTCTTCGGTGGTGAGAGATCCACCCTAGTTTGTCATTTTTGGAGCTGAAATCAGGGTTGTTCTTTAGAGATATTTTCAGAGGGTTTCATGAAGGGTTTTGGAAGATTTTAGGCATTTTGGAGGAGAGATTTTGGGTTTTTCAGGGCAGATCTCACTGCAACATCTTCAAGGTCTAGCGTCATTTTGAGAACATTTGCAAGGGTTTCCATCCATTTCCTAGGTGGGGTGACTTGTTTTGAAGATTGCAGGTCTGTTTTGGAGGGTTTTCACTTCCTCAAATTCTAATTTGAAGGTTGGGATATCATCTCTGTATTTATAGATAATATTTCCAAAGTTTCATAAATTTTGCATCCATATTCGGGAGATATTAATTTTAAAAGTTTTAAGTGTTTAGGGCACACTTTGTAATTTTTGGCAGCTTTCTGTTATTCAAAAAATCACAAAAACAGTTCTATAATATCTGTTACTGTATTAGAAACCTCCATTTAAAATTTCAAGTGATTTGAGCAAGTATTTTTCGAGTTATTCATATTTTACTATTCGCTGCCCTAGCTTTAATTTTCTGCAAAAACAGATTTCTGTTTGGATGCGATTTGTCTATCTTTTGCATATTTTAAAGTGGTATCCTATAAGGGATATTTCGGTGGTATCGAGTTGTTTCTCCACTGTTAGGGTTGAAAGATGGGAGAATGAGACAGACAATGATGAGATGGGAGTAGATCGATGACACAACTGTTCACCAATATGGTAAAGCAACAGGGAGACTACCAACCTCTATTTGAGCCACTCACTGAGGTTAGCACGGGGGTGGATTAAGGCTCATGTGGAGAAATGAGAAGCTAGCAATATGGGACAGCATGGTAATAGAGGTGAGAGTGGACATTCGGGACAAGGGTCCCCTCATGCATCTACCAGGCCCTTGGGACTCCACGAGCCTTCTTTCTTGAAGGATCCGGAAGTTTCGCAGACACGACAGCCCGCACATTGTGGATGAAGAATCTTGCTGGGAGAAGTACCGGACATTGAGTGAGGGTTTCCGAGACAACATGCCATTTCAGGAGTATTGCAAAATGAAGATTGGTAGCAAGCCCAGGGAGAGATTACCAGCCACAGTGCACGAGTTTCAGAGGAGATTGGGACAAATCTCTATTCCACACTTCGATGGCTCTAAGAAGTGTACTGCCCAATCTTGGATTCAGAAGTTGAAGACTTACTTCGACTTGAATCCCATGCGTGAAGAGGATGCAATTAAGTTTGCTATCCTACACCTCGAGGAGATGCTCATGATTTGGTGGCATCATGGATTGATCACACGGGGCACATGCATATCACTACCTATGCAGATTTTACAGAGGTTGATGAGCGGAGTTCGACAGAGGGACCCAGATAGGCACTTTTGAGTTGACTCACTTGAGACAGACATGTGTTCTCTAGATCAGTACATTGCAGATTTTCAAGAGGTTATCAGTTATGGTATCTGATGTTTCAGAGATGAGGTTGACTTCACTCTTCATGGTAGGGTTGGTGACGCCTTAGCAGGGTTTGTGAAGGCATTTGAGCCTTCTTCTTTGCATGAGGCTATTAGGAGATCTCGAGACTTGGAGTTATCCACTCCAAAGTCGAGGTTCCACCTCGCGTTCAAAGAAAGAGAACCTCCACCTGGATCGGACGAACTTCAAGCGAGAGGAGCCTCCACCGAGGCGGAGGTGGCTAAAAGCCATTCATTTCCCGAGAGGATAGAGATGAGTTGAGGCGAAAGAAACTATGTTTCAATTGCCACACACCTTGGGTTCCAAGACATGATTGCAGAGGTAGAGGGAAGGCCCAATTCATTGAGGTCTTCGAGGAGAGTGAGGGTGACGGAGGTGAGGAGATAGAGACTCGCAAGATGGATGATGGAGATGGAGTTGCGTTGGATAGTGCTGATGTGGTGCAGGAGGAGGAGACTTTTCCTCGGGAGATTATAGCCACATTGTCTAGTACACTGATGTACAAGGCATTTAGGATTAGAGGAATTATGCAGGGTCAGCGAGTAGTGGTCCTCATTGATAGTGGGGCCACCCACAACTTTATTGATGCCTCATTGGTTGAGAGGCGAGGATTACAGACAGAGGACTTTGAGGGCTTCAACGTGGTTGTAGCTAATGGAGAGTCTATGAGGTGTACACGGCGGGTACCCCAATTGAGCATCATGATGGGTAACTATACAATTACTGATGATTTCCACATTGTTGGTATGGGAGTGACCAACATAGTCTTTGGGAGTGCACGGTTTTCACTCTCTTGGTGAGTTTCGGACTAACTTTCGAGACGATGGAGCTGAAGTTTAAGTCCGAGGCGGGAATGTGATTTTGAGGGGATTATCTACAGGAGCACCTAGGGTGGTTACAGCTGAGGGGATGGAGAGGACTTTCCGGCATGATGAGGGGTTTTATTATTGCGGATCGATGCGGAGTATGATGGATGTGGATGTGACCGGTGAGTGTTGCGCATGAGACGATTCTGAGAGATTGGGATTACAGGTTCAGATCATCCAAGTTTATCATTATGTTGGTTATCTGAGGTTTTGGTAGACTGGAGATCTCATTTTCTTGTTGAGTACTCCAAGAACCGACACACTTGTGAGATTACGGATGGTCACGTGCATGATGACAACTATAGATTGGAGGATGAGATGATCTTCTATCAGGGAAGATTGTACCTTGTGTCAGATTCATGGTTGAGGATGGAGATATTGCGACATGTGCATTGTTCTTCCGTGTGGGGGCATTTGAGCTGCGATGAGACCTACGAGTTGATGTCGAGAGGTTCATATGGCATAGGTTGAGGGAGGATATCCTCAACTTTATACGGCATGTACGGTTTGTCACACGGCGCTTGTCATGTGGGAGAGTAAGCACCATTTGTGCGCATACAGGTTGTTTCACAGGTTGATCCAGAGGATTCCACAGGATTCAGAGTGGATTTTCATACCCAAGAGTTGATTGGAGAGGCAGCGTGATCACATGATGACAACCTTGCATTGGCAGGGATTGGACAGATTGGCAATTTCGGTGTGGGTACCAGTGGAGAGTCGGTGTGGGTATCATTCTACTTCACGAACAACATGGTTCTCTATACAACATGGAGGTCATGATGACCACATGGGGTTTCTTGGTTATGTTGGATTACACCGATCTTTGGTTGACTGCAGGGTGAGATGGAGAAACTTACTTTGTGGTATTCAGCTTCTGCAGCATGACAAGATAATGCTTGGGGTCAAGCATTTCTCGGGAAGGGAGGACTGTAATGTCCCCTTTCCTACGCCATAGGCCTAGGGGCCAACTCGAGTCCAAGCCTTGGTCATACCCAAGGGGTTATGGACGTTGTGAGCTATTGGGTATGAATATCTAGTCCAGTTGTTATAATTTTCCATTGACAGGAATATAAAGTGCTTTCGAAGGGACTAGATGTTATGTTTTATCGTTGGAAGGGGCCACTTAACCCCTAGTGTTCTAATTTTGCATTGGGGTCACCTTTTTGGACCATGGCGACTTGAAAGGGAAAAAGTAACTTTAAGTTACTTTATTAATTTGGTCTTCCCTAGGGGAAAGTGCGACTTGGGCTTTTAGGGTTCTTGGCATGGGAAAAGTTATAAAATGAGTGGAGGGTGAAAAGAAGATCATTCATGCATACACTTATATTTCCTTTCATGTGTAATTGTTGTTTGCAAATATCCGGCTTGTGGAGTAAGATCCCACGGGAACCCTAGCTTCGGTGGTGAGAGATCCATCCCTAGCTAAGAGGGCACTCTTCGGTGGTGAGAGCTCAACCCTAGTTTGTCATTTTGGAGCTGAAATCAAGGTTGTTCTTCGAGAGAGTATTTTTAGAGGGTTTCATAAAGGGTTTTGGAAGATTTTAGGCATTTTGGAGGAGAGATTTTTGGGTTTTGGGGCAGATCTACGGCCAACATCTTGGCAAGGTCTAGCGTCATTTTGAGGACATTTGCAAGGGTTTCCATCCATTTCCTAGGTGGGGTGACTTGTTTTGAAGATTGCAGGTCTGTTTTGGAGGGTTTTCACTTCCTCAAATTCTAATTTGAAGGTTGGGATATCATCTCCTGTATTTATAGATAATATTTCCAAAGTTTCATAAATTTTGCATCTATATTCGGAATATATTAATTTTAGAAGTTTTCAATTGTTTAGGGCACGCTGTAATTTTCTGGCAGCTTTCTATTATTCAAAAAATCCCAAAAACAGTTCTATAATATATGTTATTGTATTAGAAACCTCCATTTAAAATTTCATGTGATTTGAGCAAGTATTTTTGAAGTTATTCATATTTTACTGTTCGCTGCCCTAGCTTTAATTTTCTGCAAAAACAGATTTTTGTTTGGCTGCGATTTGTCTATCTTTTGCATATTTTAAAGTGGTATCCCATAAGTGATATTTCACCTAGTTTGTCATTTTCGGAGCTGAAATCAGGGCTGTTCTTCGAGATATTTTCGGAGGGTTTCGTGAAGGGTTACAGGAAGATTTTTGGGCTATTGTGGAGAAAAATCAAGGGTTTTCAGATCTGATTTGCTATTGTGGAGTTTATTCAGATCGGGTTGTCGATTCAGAGTTTGAGAGGCTTGTTGATCCGGTTCAAGTCCGAAAGAGAAGACAGCCATATTCAGTAAGAGAGATCATTTATTTTATCAGTGGAACTTCTTGTCATTGCATGTTGATGCATGTTACTTGCATGTTGTTGCATGTTAGTTTAATTGCAATAAAAGTGAAGATATTGGTTATTTTCTGATTTTATACCTTGCTGCCTTAACTGTACTTTGCTGTCATATTTTTTTATATACTGCTGTGATAAAATCAGATTTTTATTTGTGAAAAATTTGGTTGGAAATCTTGAATATAAAATAAATCCGGAAAGGGATAGTTCATTTAAATCATCCGAGTTTATCATTATGTTGGTTATCTGAGGTTTTGGTAGATTGGAGATCTCATTTGCTTGTTGAGTACTCCAAGAACCGACACACTTGTGAGATTTTGGATGGTCACACACATGATGACAATTACAGATTGGAGGACAAGATGATCTTCTATTAAGGAAGATTGTACCTTGTGCCAGATTCATGGTTGCGAAATGGAGATACTACGACATGTGCATTGTTCTTCCATGACTGGACACTTGAGCTTCGATGAGACCTACAAGTTCATATGGGAGAGGTTCAGATGGCATGGGTTGAGGGAGGATATCCTCAACTTTATATAGGGATGTGCAGTTTGTCGTCATGACAAATCGGAGTATACAGGTTCATCATTATGCAGGTCGAATAAGGGATAGCACTCCTCTCATGTATTTTACTACTTCTATGCACAAAGTGAGCACTTCACCCATGTGCTAGTTAGTGGAGGGACGGAGTTGACTCAATTCCCAGGTATTCGGGAGGTTCACATTCATCACAGGGAGGTGAGCTATGTAGAGTTGATATTGTCTTGGTTGACCATTTCTCTGAGTCTTAGGATTTTTCCCCACAGGAGACATTCGGACACATTATAAGGAGCCTTGCTCTCACACGAGTATGGGTCATGTGGGAGAGTTGGCACGCTTTGTGCTTATACGGTTGTTTCACAAGTTGATCCAGAGGATGCCATAGGGTTTAGAGGGGACTTTCGTACCCATAGGTTGACTGGAGAGGCAGTGGTGATCATATGAGAAGAGCTTCACATTGGTAGGGACTAGACAGATTGGCAGTTTCAGTGTGGATACCAGTGGAGAGTTGGTGTGGGCATCATACTGCTTTAGGGGCAACATTGTTCTCTCCACGGCATGGAGAGCATGATGACTACATGAGGTGTCTTGGTTACTTCGGATCACACCGATCATTGATCGATTGCAGGTGAGGTGGAGAAACTTACTTTGTGGTATTCAATTTTCCTGCAAACATGACAAGATAATGTTTGGGGTCAATCATTTATCGGACAGAGGACTTTAATGTCCTCAATTTTGAGCAAGATGGCACGGGAGGCTTTTCATCTATCTTAACCTTGGTCATGCCCAAGGGGCTAGTGACGTTGATGGTTATTGGGTATGGTTTGCACCTTCATTTCACTTATAGGTTATGTTTCGACGCTGGAAACGTACTTTGAGGTGACTTAAGTGAAATAAGGTTGTGTGATGTTCCCCTATGGTACATTATTATTCTATTTCTTCATTGGGAGTAACTTAAAGTGTGCTTTTGGGCATAGTGGTGATAAAGTAACTTAAGTTATTTTATTATTATGTGGATTTTTCTCCAAGGAGATCGATTAGAATTCTTTTGGGCCCTTTGTTGCAATGATGAAAAGTTATTAAAGGAAGCACTTGGGGCAAAAGGGGGCATTCATTCGACACTCACTCTTTTATGATATTGAAGCCAAAAAACTGTGCATGTTTTTGGCGCCCTTTTAACGCTTTTCAATGTCTTCCCCCTTCAATCTCTACTTCTTTGATGCCTTCAACAACTGCTCCTACGAGTTACGTATTTGAAAGATGTGCCCTCGAGATCTCGATCCCCTTTGAACGTCAATGGCTTTGATACCAATGTTAGAAGATGTGAATAGTAAAATAATGAAGAGGAATCGGAATGCACACATTGTAGATTGTGTGTCCATCATTTTATCATGCAAGAGATAGTTACAAAATGGTTGAGGTGGTTACAACCAAACATTAGTTAATACATAACTAATAGTGACTTAATAATAAAAGGTAAGCCTTATATTCTAGTAAGGGCCTAATTTAGGAAATGAAAGGGGTAGGCTGAGTTGAAACAACCAATCATTGGATAACTTCGGACATGGATAAAAATGGTTTCCTGAAATGTTAATCTAGAAATAAGTCAATAATTTATGGATGGTATAATGTAGTTCCAATACCACAGGGTGCACACCCGATCCATAATTCATTACCTTTTAAGTTGAATACCCTTTTTAAATTGAGAAGATTCATACATCGAAATTGTGTCCATGTGCTGATATTTATCATATTTTGTTATACTTTGAAACTGCGAATTTGGTGCTTATCATAAAAAGGCCTATTGGTAGATAAGCAACAAGAGGTAATATATTTCAATAAGTTTCAAATAGCATATTATGAATGGGAACATAAAGTTCTAGTATCATTAAGCCTGCAGATCATAGTTACCAGGTTCGGAAATCCGATTAAATTCGGAAGGGCAAAAAAATCCGAAAATTCAAGTTCTTGAAAAATTCGAAAAATACGGAAAAATCCGGTTCGGAATATATATACTTATATTATTTTATATTTATATTATTGTACACTTAAATTATTATATATAGACAAATCATACAAAAAGTATCAATCTACCATCATCATCATCATCATAATGATTCTTTCAAAAGATTGCAAGAAATTGCTTGGTCCAAAAGGTGCAAAAATGGATTTTATGAAAATAAGAAAAATATTGCGATCAATGTGTAGAGCTCGAGAAAATATACACTTCTAGAGAAGACAACCCCAAAAAGCGGAGCCACAAAATGAAAGTTATGGCACATGCAAGTTTTTGTTGCTACATCTTCCCGTACCCTTTCCAAAAATGGCAAAAAAATTTCTTTCCTTGTGAAAAACATCCAAAAAAAAAAAAAATTGCCAAAAAAGAAAAAAAAAAATTCTGCAAAAAAATGGCCAAACCGAACCGCATTTATTCGGTTGCTTCAAAAATACGGTTCGAACCGGATTTCATACAAATCCCGCTGAACCTTTGTAACTATGCTTGCCTAGATCTTATCCAAAAATTTATCACTTCTTACTTGAATGCCACATATGAGTTGAGATGGTCCAATTATCTAAAGTTAAACTGTGTTCAGAATTTAATGAATGGGATCCTAAAGTTTTAGTATTATCAAGCCTGCAGATCTGATTCACAAAATTAACAATCCTTACTTGAATGCCATGCTTAAGTTGAAATGATCCAATTATCTAAACTGTGTCTAGAAGCCTGTGCATGCTTTGATCCTTTAGTGTCATTGACTCAAGATCAAAAATCCATTGACACGTCTATACAGCTGGTTTCATATAAACATATTTTTTTCACTTTCAAGTTTCAAGAAGAAAGAAATCAAAACAGCCCGAAAACTTCAAGGAAGTTTCGACATATCTTCGAAAAAGCCAAGAAATGTCACACTAGTTTCTAGAAGCTGCCGACAATGTCATGGCAGTTTCCAAGTTGTTTCTCGGATAGCTCCCCCTTCTAAAAACGTTAAAAAAGAGAAAATTTTACCCGATAGTATTCAATTAAAGGACAGATAAGACAAATCCTATCACATCATTTTTTTGTAATGTCCCCAATTACGGCAGATGATGGGCTAGGAAGCTTTTCATCCGTCTTAGCGTTGGTCATGCCTAAGGGTCTTGTGACGTTGATGGTTATTGGGTATGGTTTGCACCTTCATTTCACTTATAGGTTATGTTTCGATGTTGGACACGTACTTTGAGGTGACTTAAGTGAAATAAGGTTGTGTGATGCTCCCCTATGGTACTTTATTATTCTATTTCTTCATTGGGGGTAACTTAAGTGTACTTTTGGGCATAGTGGTGATAAAGTAACTTAAGTTATTTTATTATTATGTGGATTTTTCCCAAGGAGGTCGATTAGGATTCTTTTGGGCCCTTTGTTGCAATGAAAAGTTATAAAAGGAAGCGCTTGGGGGAGAAAGGGGCATTCATTCATACACTCACTCTTTTATGATATTGAAGCCATTGTTGGTTGCATACTTTTTGCTTGTGGAGTAAGATCCCACAGGAACCCTAACTTCGGTGGTGAAAGATCCACTCCTAGCTAGCAGATGACTTTTCAATGATGAAATATCCTCCTAGTTTGCTAACTTGGAGCTTCACTCAAATCAGATTTTCGATCGTTAGTTTTCATAGAATTTCAAGGGTTTGCTCAATGCCTAGGAGAGACATTATTTGGTCCATATTCTAGACATCTACAGATCAAATTATTTCTAGTGTTTGAGGCAAGCTTGGCGAATTCCTAGAGGAGTTTCATTCAATTTGGCTTTATTTATTTTCAGATCTACTTAGGGTTTTGCAGCAATGTTTTCTAGGGTTTCTGGTTGGAGTTTTTCAGTTTTCCAAGTTGGATCTGATTCGTTATAATTTAAATATATTGTTGTCCGAATTTTAGAATTTATAAAGATCATTTCAGCTCCTTGTGAATTTTTTTAATTTTAGGCGCTTCAACAATTAAAATAAATAAATAAAATTAGATCTGAGAGATAAAATTATCTCTCTTGTTTACTATTCTACATATTTTTCTAAGTTATTTGAAGCTTCTGGGTAGTGTTAGAAATTATTTTCCGGAAAATACAAATTTTTCTTTGTTTCTACATATTGTTGTCCTAAAATCACAAATCAAAATTTTAATTCGTTGTTATTTTTATATATTTTGTGAATTTCAAGTGATATCCCACAAGGGATATTTCAGTGGTATCGAGTTGTTCCTCCAGCCTATTTGGGTTAAAAATGAGTGACAGTGAAGATCTCAATGTGGATTTAATGAAGAAATTATTCACCAATATGGTTAAGCAACAAGAGACCACAAACCTCTATTTGAGCCAACTCACAGAGAGACTATCACAGGGCAGATCTGGGCCTCAGGCGGATAGAGGAGAAAATAGTAATATGGGGCAGCAAGCTCAAAGAGGTGAAAGTGGAAATTCAGGGCAGCGATCTCCCCACTCTTTTACTAAGCCTTTGGGACTTCAAGAGCCCTCTTTCTTGAAGGATCCAGAAGCTTCACAAGTGGGGCAGCCAACAAAAGTATTTGATGAGGAATCTTGTTGGGAGAAGTACCAATCTTTGAGTGAGGGTTTCGGGAGATCATGAAATTCTAGGAGTATCAGCAGGGATGAAGATTTGTAAGGCCCAAGAGAGACCATTAGACGCGGTGCCCGATTTACGGAGGAAATTGGGAAGGATTTCCATTCCACACTTCGATGGTTCTAAGAAGTGTACAACACAATCATGGATTCAGAAGTTGAAGACATACTTTGACTTGAATCCCATGTGCGAAGAGGATGTAATTAAGTTTGCAATCCTACATCTTGAGGGAGATGCACATGACTGGTGGCATCATGGTCTTATTACACATGGGCACATGCATATTGATACATATGCAAAGTTTACACAGAGATTGATGAGTAGGTTTGACATGAGGGATCCTGACAAGTTCTTCAGAGAGTTGACTCACTTGAGGAAGATAGGTTCTTTGGACGGTTACATTGCAGATTTTCAGAGGCTTTCATGTATGGTTCCTGATGTTTCAGAGATGAGATTGACTTCTCTCTTCATAACGGGTTTGGCAAATGCACTAGCAGGGCTTGTGAAGGCATTTGAGCCTTCTTCATTGCATGATGCTATTAGGAGAGCCCGGGATTTGGAGTTAGCCACTCCAAAGTCGAGGTTTCCACCTCGAGTTCAACAAAAGGAACCTCCATCTAGACCGGATGAGCTTCAACAGAAGGAGCCTACACCTAGGCAGGATGTGGCTAAGAAGCCATTCACTTCCCGAGAGCTTAGAGATGAGTTGAGGCGAAAGAAACTATGTTTCGATTGCCGTACACCTTGGGCTCTAGGGCATGATTGCACAGGGAAAGGAAAGGCCCAATTCATTGAGGTCTTTGAAGAGAGTGAGGGTGACAGAGATGAGGAGTTAGAGACCCACGAGATGGATGTTGGAGATGGAGTTGCATTGGACAATGTTAATGGAGCAGAGGATGAGACTTTTCCTCGAAGATTATAGCTACATTGTCTAGTACTCCGATGTACAAGGCATTCAAGGTCAGAGGAGTTATACAAGGTCAGCGTGTTGTGGTAATCATTGATAGTGGTGCTACCCACAGCTTCATTGATGCATCCTTGGTTGAGAGGAAAGGTCTACAGACAGAAGGCTTTGAGGGCTTCATCATTGTTGTAGAATGCAATGGAGAGTATATGAGATCCACACGGAGAGTTCCACAATTGAGCATCACTATGTGTAACTAAACAGTTACCGATGATTTCCACATTGTTGGTAAGGGAGTGACCAACATAGTGTTGAGAGTGCAGTGTCTTCACTCTCTTGGTGAGTTTCGGACTAACTTTCAAACGATGGAGCTGAAATTTAAGTCTGTAATCGGCAAGAATGTAATCTTGAGAGGCTTATCTACAAGAGCACCTAGAGTGGTTATATTACGCCAAAGGGATGAAGACGACTTTCACATGAGATGAGGTTTTCACTATTTCGGGCCGATGTGGAGTTCGAAGGATATGGGTGTGTGACCAATATGGTTACACATGAGACAACTTCTGAAATCGAGGATCGAGACGATTTCTATCAGGTTCTAAACTTGTGTAATGTCCCCTTTCTCTCGCCACAGGCCTGAGGGCCAATATGGGGTCCTAACCCTAGTCATGCCCAAGGGGTTACGGACGCTATGAGCTATTGGGTATGAATATCTAGTCCAGTTGTTATAATTTTCCATTGACAGGTTATAAAGTGCTTTCGAAGGGACTAGATGTTATGTTTTATCATTGGAAGGGGCCACTTAACTCCTAATGTTCTAATTTTGCGTTGGGGTCACCTTTTTGGACCATGGCGACTTGAAAAGGAAAAAAGTAACTTTAAGTTACTTTATTATTTTGGTCTTCCCTAGGGGAAAATGCGACTTGGGCTTTTTAGGGTTCCTTGGCATGGGAAAAGTTATAAAAGGAGAAGAGGGGTGAAAGGAAGATCATTCATGCATACACTTATATTTTCTTTCATGTGCAACTGTTGTTTGCAAATATCCAGCTTGTGGAGTAAGATCCCACGGGAACCCTAGCTTCGGTGGTGAGAGATCCATCCCTAGCTAGTAGGGCACTCTTCGGTGGTGAAAGATCCACCCTAGTTTGTCATTTTCGGAGCTGAAATCTGGATGTTCTTCGAGATATTTTGGAGCGTTTCAATGAAGGGTTTTGGGAAGATTTTTTCTCCGGGCTTTTGTGGAGAAAAATCAAGGGTTTTCAGATCTGATTTGCTATTGTGGAGTTTATTCAGATCAGGTTGTCGATCCAAAGTTTCGAGAGAATTGCAGGCCCTAATTGGGTTTCAAGTCCGTGAGAAGATAACCATATTCAAAAGAGAGATCATTTATTTTATCATATTTTTCTTATTTCATTTCAGCATGTTACATGCATGTCATGAATGTTGATGCATGTTACTTGCATGTTGTAAAAAAATGTTGTTTTCATGTTAGTTTAATTGCAATAAAAGTGAAGATATTGGTTATTTTCAGATTTTATACCTTTGCTGCCTTAACTATACTTTTTCAAGCTGTCATATTTTTTATATTTCTGCAAAAATCATAAAAATCAGATTGTTATTTGTGAAAATTTGGTTGGAAATCTTGAATATAAAATAAATCCGGAAAGGGATATTTCAAAGGGTATCATAAAGTTGTTGTTTCTCCAACTTGTTGGGGTTGAAAGATGGGAGACAGAGACAGAGACAATGAAGAGATGGGAGTAGATCTGATGAAACAATTGTTCACCAATATGGTGAAGCAACAGAGACTACCAATCTCTATTTGAGCCAGCTCACTGAGAGGTTAGCACAAGGCAGGATTGAGGCTCATACGGAGAAAGGAGAAGCTAGCAATATGGGACAACAATGGTAATAGAGGTGAGAGTGGACATTCAGGACAAGGGTCCCCTCATGCTTCTACTAGCCCTTGGGACTCCACGAGCCTTCTTTTTTGAAGGATCCAGAAGTTTCGCAGACACGACAACCCGCAGATATCAGGATGAGGAATCTTGTTGGGAGAAGTACCGACATTGAGTGAGGGTTTCCGAGACAACATGCCATTTCGTGAGTATTGTAAAATGAAGATCGGGTAGCAGCCCGTGGAGAGATTACCGCACACAAGTACCTAAGTTTCGAGGAGATTGGGACAAATCTCTATTCCACACTTCGATGGCTCTAAGAAGTGTACCGCGCAGTCTTGGATTCAGAAGTTAAGACTTACTTCGACTTGAATCCCATGCGTGAAGAGGATGCAATTAAGTTTGCTATCCTACACCTCGAGGGAGATGCTCATGACTGGTGGCATCATGGATTGATCACACAGGGGCACATGCATATCACTACTTATGCAGATTTTACATAGAGGTCGATGAGCAGATTCGACAGAGGGACTCGAGATAGCACTTCGAGAGTTAACTCACTTTAGACAAACAGTTCTCTAGATCAAGACATTGCAGATTTTTAGAGGTTATCATGTTATGGTATCTATGTTTCGTAGATGAGGTTGACTTCACTCTTCATGGCAGGTTGAATAACGCTTTAGCAAGATTTGTGAAGGCATTTGAGCCTTCCTCCTTACATGAGGCTATTAGGAGAGCACGTGATTTGGAGTTGTCCACTCCAAAATCGAGGTTTCCCCTCGAATTCAGCCTAAGGTATTTCCTTCGAGAGCTGATGGTTCACAGCCGAAGGGGCCCCCACCTAGGCAGGATACAGCAAGGAGACCATTTGTATCGAGAGAGGACAAGAGAGGAGTTGAGGCGAAAGAAACTATGTTTCGATTGCCGCACACCATGGGTTCCAGGACATGATTAGAGAGGAAAGGGAAGGCCCAATTCATAGAGGTCTTCGAGGAGAGTGAGAGCGAGGAGGAGCGGGACGCTCAGGAGTTGGAGGATGAAGATGGAGAGACATTGGATAGTGCAGGGGTTGAACAGAGGAGGAGACTTTTCCCCATGAGACTATTGCTACTTTGTCGAGTACCCCGAGGTACAAGGCATTCAGGGTCAGGGGAGTATTACAGGGTCAGAGAGTAGTAGTACTCATTGATAGTGGGGCAACCCACAACTTCATTGATGCATCTTTGGTAGAGAAGCGGGATTACAGGCAGAAGACTTTGAGGGCTTCAATGTAGTGGTAGCCAATGGTGAGTCCATGAGATGCATGCAACGAGTTCCGCAGTTGAGTATCACCATGGGTAACCATACAGTTACCGATGACTTCTATGTGGTTGGTATTGGAGAGACCAACCTTGTGCTCGGTGTACAGTGGCTCCATTCTCTTGGAGAATTTCGACTAACTTTCGATGACGATGGAACTCAAGTTCAAGTCCGAGGGGAAGAATGTAAGCTTGAGGGGTTTATCTTCGATGCACCTGTGGGTTGTTTCAAAAGAAAGAGGATCGAGAGGATTCACAGCCACAATGGGGTTGATTGGGCAAGACAGTGCTTGGTTTCTACCAAGAAATCAGAGGATGGACAGCCAAAGTATCATGTGGATATACAGGCTGTTAGATAAGCACAAAGGCAGTGCAGTTTTTAGTGACATACCACCCGGTGTACCTCCGTAAAGGGATTTGAGCATGTGATTGCTTGAGGACACTAGACCAATAGTTACTACTCCTTACCGTCACCCCAAACGGTTTAAGGATGAGATTGAGAGGACTATCCATGAGCTTATTGACATGGGACACATTAGGCCGAGTTCCAATCCTTTTGCTTCTTCAGGTGGTATTGGTGAAGAAGGATGGGACCATGTGGATGTGCATCAACTACCGGGTATCAACAAGAAGACAATCAAGAACAAATGTCCAATGCCACGTATTGATGAGTCATTAGATGAGCTATACAGGGGCAATCTATTTTTCTAAAATAGATTTGCGATATGGATATCACCGATCAAGGTTAGGAGCAGGATGTGCATAAGACCGCTTTGATGCCATTATGGACATTTTGAGTTTCTAGTGATGCCATTCGACTGCCTAATGCACCCGCTACATTCCAGTCTTGCATGAACTACGTGTTCAACCGCCATTTGCGGAAGTTTGTATTGGTTTTCTTTGATGATATATTGGTCTACAAAGAGACTTGAGAGGGCCATATCCGCCACCTTGATGAGATTTTGGGAATATTAGAAGCTAATTTGCTATATGCAAAAGATTCTAAATGTGAGTTTGGCATGGGATATGTGATTGTGGAGGGGGAGTAAAGGTGGACAGAGAGAAAATACAGGCAATTTTGGATTGGCCGTCACCCAAGACATTGACACTTCTAAAGGGATTCTTGGGACTGTGCACCTATTACAGAGGTTCGTGAAGAACTTCTTACGATTAAATGCCCCATTAACAAATTTGACTAGAAGGGAGCTTTCGCTGGTCGAAGTAACACAAAGAAATTTTTGATCATCTCAAGGAGGTGATGAGTTCATGTCCCGTCCTCGCATTACCAGATTTTTCTCGGCCATTTGTTCTAGAGTGTGATGCATCGTGAGGGGGGTTGGATCGGTGCTTATGCGAGATAGGTATCCCATTGCTTATAAGAGTCGGAAATCGAGCCCAATGAGAGAGGGTATTCAATTTACGACAAGGAGATGTTGGCCATCATGCATGCTTTGGCCAAATTCAGACAATACCTTGTGGGCAGCAGATTCGTGGTACGTACAGATCACAATAGTTTGAGGTTCTTTTTGGGGTAGAAGGATCTCAACGACCGCCAGCAGAGATGGGTGAACAAGGTACAAACATATGACTTTGACATAGAATACACTAGAGGTAAGAATAATGTTGTTGTTGATGCTTTATCTAGGAGGCCTTACCTTACTACTATGCTGAGTTCTATGTCTGAGATTTCAGCAGATTGGAAGGCTCACATACTTGTTGAGTACTCCAAGAATCAGTTTGCATGCGAGATCATGGATGGTATTATCAAGGATGACCGATACAGGGTGGTAGATGATCTCATTTTCTACAAGGATCAGATTTTCCTTGTACCGGGGTCTAAGATGAAGGACAAGATCCTTCGTGCAGTACATGATACGCCATTAGCTGGACATCCCGGATATTTCAAAACATACAGGTACATCAGAGAGAGATTCACTTGGAAGGGGATGAAGGATGATGTCCTTAATCATGTCAGAGAGTGTATGGTTTGCCAGCAAACCAAATCGAGCATTCTTTTCCTGCAGGGTTACTCCTATCCTCGAGCGAAGTGGGAGAGCATAAAGATGGATTTCATCACAGGACTCCCTATGGTGCATCGGCACAATTGCATTTATGTGGTAGTTGATCGATTGACCAAGTATGTGCATTTCTTTTCTCTACCTAAGAAGCATGAGGCAGCTGACGTGGCTCAGGTATTTTATACAGGGATTTTTAGGCTTCATGGTTTGCCTAAAAATATTATCAGTGACAGGGATAAGATCTTCATGAGCACCTTTTGGCAGGAGATATTCAGACTTGCCGATACTGAGTTGACTCCCAGCACGAGCTACCACCCTCAGACTGACGGGCAAACGGAGATTGTTAACAAATGGATAGAGGGCTATTTCATGGAGTTATGTGACCGGACATCACAGCATAGATCAAATGGTTGCATATGGGTGAGTATTGCACAATACCACATATCGATGAGCATCGCATGACTCCTTTCGTGAGCTTTGTATGAATATGATGCCATGTCATTTGCTGATTTGGTATTAACAGATATTCGGCTCCCAAAGCTCGGCATTGGTTAGAGGAGAACCAGGATATCCTATGAGCTCTTAAAGAGAACCTCCAAAAGGCGCGGGAATCAACGAAGCTTTATGCGGATCGGCACAAGATAGAGAGGTCCTTCGAGGTAGGATATCTCGGTGTTCCTACGTCTCAAAACCATAAAGACAAGCCGTCACTCAAGTAGAAGGGGGCGTAAAAAGCAAAACCATGGTTTTATGGTCCACACAGGGTAGTCCGCGAGTGGGTGCAACATTGATATGAGTGGGATCTTCAGAGCACAAGAAGATACATAATGTCTTCCATGAGTCATGCCTTAAGAAGGCACTAGGACAGCATATTGTACCTTCTACGTGAGTCACCACCATCGACGAGGAGGGAAGCTGGTTTTAGAACCGGACTCTATTATCGAGGTCGACAGAGGAAGCTTAGGAGCGAGATATTACTAGAATACTTGGTACGATGGAAGAATTTGCCTCTTGAGGATGCTACTGGGAAGGAGAGCAGATTCTACAACATCCTAGTTTGCATTTGCTTGGGGACAAGCAAATTTTGGGAAGGAGGACTATAATATCCCCTTTCCCTCGCCATAGGCCCGAGGAATGCACGGGTCCTAACCCTACTCATGCCCAAGGGGTTACTGGACGCTATGAGCTATTGGGTATGAATATCTAGTCCAGCTTACAATTTTCCATCGACAGGTTATAAAGTGCTTTCACGGGACTAGATGTTATGTTTTATCATTGGAAGGGGCCACTTAACTCCTAATGTTCTAATTTTGCGTTGGGGTCACCTTTTTTTGGACCATGGCGACTTGGAAAGGAAAAAGTAACTTTAAGTTACTTTATTATTTTGGTCTTCCCTAAGGGAAAATGTGACTTGGGCTTTTAGGATTCCTTGGCATGGGAAAAGTTATAAAAGGAGAAGAGGGGTGAAAGGAAGATCATTCATGCATACACTTATATTTTCTTTCATGTGCAAATCGTTGTTTACAAATATCCAGCTTGTGGAGTAAGATCCCACGGAACCCTAGCTTCGGTGGTGAGAGATCCATCCCTAGCTAGTAAGGCACTCTTCGATGGTGAAAGATCCACCCTAGTGTAATGTCCCCTTTCCTACACCATAGGCCTAGGGGCCAACTCGAGTCCAGGCCTTGGTCATACCCAAGGGGTTATGGACGTTGTGAGCTATTGGGTATGAATATCTAGTCCAGTTGTTATAATTTTCCGTTGAGAGGAATATAAAGTGCTTTCAAAGGGACTAGATGTTATGTTTTATCGTTGAAAGGGGCCACTTAACCCCTAGTGTTCTAATTTTGCGTTGGGGGTCACTTTTTGGACCATGGCGACTTGAAAGGGAAAAAGTAACGTAAGTTACTTTATTAATTTGGTCTTCCCTAGGGAAAAGTGCGACTTGGGCTTTTTAGGGTTCCTTGGCATGGAAAAAGTTATAAAATGAGTGGAGGGGTGAAAAGAAGATCATTCATGCATACACTTATATTTCCTTTCATGTGCAACTGTTTGCAAATATCCAGCTTGTGGAGTAAGATCCCACGGGAACCCTAGCTTCGGTGGTGAGAAATCAATCCCTAGCTAGTAGGGCACTCTTCGGTGGTGAGAGCTCAACCCTAGTTTGTCATTTTGGAGCTGAAATCAAGGTTGTTCTTCAGAGGTATTTTTTAGAGGGTTTCAATGAAGGGTTTTGGAAGATTTTAGGCATTTTGGAGGAGAGATTTTTGGGTTTTTCAGGGCAGATCTACGGCAACATCTTCGGCAAGGTCTAGTCATTTTGAGAACATTTGCAAGGGTTTCCATCCATTTCCTAGGTGGGGTGACTTGTTTTGAAGATCGCAGGTCTGTTTTGGAGGGTTTTCACTTCCTCAAATTCTAATTTGAAGGTTGGGATATCATCTCCCGTATTTATAGATAATATTTCCAAAGTTTCATAAATTTTGCATCCATATTCCTGGGAGATATTAATTTTAAAAGTTTTAAGTCACAGTTTAGGGCACACTGTAATTTTTGGCAGCTTTCATATTCAAAAATCACAAAAACAGTTCTATAATATCTCATTCTCGTATTAGAAACCTCCATTTAAAATTTCAAGTGATTTGAGCAAGTATTTTTCGAGTTATTCATATTTTACTGTTCGCTGCCCTAGCTTTAATTTTCTGCAAAAACAGATTTCTGTTTGGCTGCGATTTGTCTATCTTTTGCATATTTTAAAGTGGTATCCTATAAGGGATATTTCAGTGGTATCAGAGTTGTTTCTCCAGCCTGTTAGGGTTGAAAGATGGGAGAAAGAGACAGAGACAATGAAGAGATGGGAGTAGATCTGATGAAACAACTGTTCACCAATATGGTAAAGCAACAGGAGACTACCAACCTCTATTTGAGCCAGCTCACTGAGAGGTTAGCACAGGGCAGGATTAAGGCTCATGTGGAGAAATGAGAAGCTAGCCATATGGGACAGCATGGTAATAGAGGTGAGAGTGGACATTCGGGACAAGGGTCCCCTCATGCATCTACCAGGCCCTTGGGACTCCACGAGCCTTCTTTCTTGAAGGATCCGGAAGTTTCGCAGACACGACAGCCCGCAGACATTGTGGATGAAGAATCTTGCTGGGAGAAGTACCGGACACTGAGTGAGGGTTTCCGAGACAACATGCCATTTCAGGAGTATTGCAAAATGAAGATTGGTAGCAGGCCCAGGAGAGATTACCAGCCACAGGTACCTGAGTTTCAGAGGAGATTGGGACAAATCTCTATTCCACACTTCGATGGCTCTAAGAAGTGTACTGCCCAATCTTGGATTCAGAAGTTGAAGACTTACTTCGACTTGAATCCCATGCGTGAAGAGGATGCAATTAAGTTTGCTATCCTACACCTCGAGGGAGATGCTCATGACTGGTGGCATCATGGATTGATCACACAGGGGCACATGCATATCACTACCTATGCAGATTTTACACAGAGGTTGATGAGCAGGTTCGACAGGAGGGACCCAGATAGGCACTTCAGGAATTGACTCACTTGAGGCAGACAGGTTCTCTAGATCAGTACATTGCAGATTTTCAGAGGTTATCAGTTATGGTATCTGATGTTTCAGAGATGAGGTTGACTTCACTCTTCATGGCAGGGTTGACTGACGCCTTAGCAGGGTTTGTGAAGGCATTTGAGCCTTCTTCTTTGCATGAGGCTATTAGGAGATCTCGAGACTTGGAGTTATCCACTCCAAAGTCGAGGGTTCCACCTCGCGTTCAGCAAAGAGAACCTCCATCTGGATCAGACGAACTTCAGCAGAGGGAGCCTCCACCGAGGCAGGAGGTGGCTAAGAAGCCATTCATTTCCCGAGAAGATAGAGATGAGTTGAGGCGAAAGAAACTATGCTTCAATTGCCACACACCTTGGGTTCCAAGACATGATTGCAAAGGTAGAGGGAAGGCTCAATTCATTGAGGTCTTCGAGGAGAATGAGAGTGACGGAGGTGAGGAGATAGAGACTCGCAAGATGGATGATAGAGATGGAGTTATGTTGGATAGTGCTGATGTGGTGCAGGAGGAGACTTTTCCTTGGGAGATTATAGCCACATTGTCTAGTACACTGATGTACAAGGCATTTAGGATTAGAGGAATTATGCAAGGTCAGCGAGTAGTGGTCCTCATTGATAGTGGGGCCACCCACAACTTTATTGATGCCTCATTGGTTGAGAGGCGAGGATTACAGACAGAGGACTTTGAGGGCTTCAACGTGGTTGTAGCTAATGGAGAGTCTATGAGGTGTACACGGCGGGTACCCCAATTGAGCATCACGATGGGTAACTATACAGTTACCGATGATTTCCACATTGTTGGTATGGGAGTGACCAACATAGTGCTGGGAGTGCAGTGGCTTCACTCTCTTGGTGAGTTTCGGACTAACTTTCAGACGATGGAGCTGAAGTTTAAGTCCGAGGGCAGGAATGTGATTTTGAGGGGATTATCTACAGGAGCACCTAGGGTGGTTACAACTGAGGGGATGGAGAGGACTTTCCGACATGATGAGGGGTTTTATTATTGCGGATCGATGCGGAGTATGATGGATGTGGATGTGACCAGTAGTGTTGCGCATGAGACAGTTACAGAGATTGGGATTACAGGTTCAAATCATCCAAGTTTATCATTATGTTGGTTATCTGAGGTTTCGGTAGACTGGAGATCTCATTTGCTTGTTGAGTACTCCAAGAACCGACACACTTGTGAGATTCTGGATGGTCACATACAGGATGACAGCTATAGATTGGAGGATGAGATGATCTTCTATCAGGGTAGATTGTACCTTGTGTCGGATTCATGGTTGAGGATGGAGATATTGCGACATGTGCATTGTTCTTCCGTGACTGGGCATTTGAGCTGCGATGAGACCTACAGGTTCATGTCAGAGAGGTTCATATGGCATAGGTTGAGGGAGGATATCCTCAACTTTATACAGGCATGTACGGTTTGTCACACGAGCGCAGGTCATGTGGGAGAGTTAGCACCATTTGTGCGCATACAGGTTGTTTCACAGGTTGATCCAGGGGATTCTACAGGATTCAGAGTGGATTTTCATACCCGAGAGTTGATTGGAGAGGCAAGCGAGTGATCACATGATGACAACCTTGCATTGGCAGGGATTGGACAGATTGGCAATTTCGGTGTGGGTACCAGTGGAGAGTCGGTGTGGGTATCATTCTACTTCACGAACAACATGGTTCTCTATACAACATGGAGGTCATGATGACCACATGGGGTTTCTTGGTTATGTTGGATTACACCGATCTTTGGTTGATTGCAGGGTGAGATGGAGAAACTTACTTTGTGGTATTCAACTTCTGCAGCATGACAGATAATGCTTGGGGTCAAGCATTTCTCGGGAAGGGAGGACTGTAATGTCCCCTTTCCTACGCCATAGGCCTAGGGGCCAACTCGAGTCCAGGCCTTGGTCATACCCAAGGGGTTATGGACGCTGTGAGCTATTGGGTATGAATATCTAGTCCAGTTGTTATAATTTTCCATTGACAGGAATATAAAGTGCTTTCAAAGGGACTAGATGTTATGTTTTATCGTTGGAAGGGGCCACTTAACCCCTAGTGTTCTAATTTTGCATTGGGGGTCACCTTTTGGACCATGGCGACTTGAAAGGGAAAAAGTAACTTTAAGTTACTTTATTAATTTGGTCTTCCCTAGGGGAAAGTGCGACTTGGGCTTTTTAGGGTTCCTTGGCATGGGAAAAGTTATAAAAGGAGTGGAGGGGTGAAAAGAAGATCATTCATGCATACACTTATATTTCCTTTCATGTGTAACTGTTGTTTGCAAATATCCAGCTTGTGGAGTAAGATCCCACGGAACCCTAGCTTCGGTGGTGAGAGATCCATCCTTAGCTAAGAGGGCACTCTTCGGTGGTGAGAGCTCAACCCTAGTTTGTCATTTTGGAGCTGAAATCAAGGTTGTTCTTCGTGAGGTATATTTTTAGAGGGTTTCATAAAGGGTTTTGGAAGATTTTGGGCATTTTGGAGGAGAGATTTCTGGGTTTTTCAGGGCAGATCTACGGCAACATCTTCGGCAAGGTCTAGCGTCATTTTGAGGACATTTGCAAGGGTTTCCATCCATTTCCTAGGTGGGGTGACTTGTTTTGAAGATTGCAGGTCTGTTTTGGAGGGTTTTCACTTCCTCAAATTCTAATTTGAAGGTTGGGATATCA
The DNA here is from genome assembly GCA_018340775.1 of Taxus wallichiana var. yunnanensis. Classification (NCBI taxonomy): domain Eukaryota; kingdom Viridiplantae; phylum Streptophyta; class Pinopsida; order Cupressales; family Taxaceae; genus Taxus; species Taxus wallichiana. The sequence goes on from CM031237.1 coordinate 755,354,828, forward strand.
TCTCCTATATTTATAGATAATATTTCCAAAGTTTCATAAATTTTGCATCTATATTCCGACAGATATTAATTTTAGAAGTTTTCAGCTGTTTAGGGCACGCTGTAATTTTCTGGCAGCTTTCTATTATTCGAAAAATCCCAAAAACAGTTCTATAATATATGTTATTGTATTAGCAAACTCCATTTAAAATTTCAAGTGATTTGAGCAAGTATTTTTGGAGTTATTCATATTTTACTGTTCGCTGCCCTAGCTTTAATTTTCTGCAAAAACAGATTTTTGTTTGGCTGCGATTTGTCTATCTTTTGCATATTTTAAAGTGGTATCCCATAAGTGATATTTCACCTAGTTTGTCATTTTCGGAGCTGAAATCAGGGCTGTTCTTCGAGATATTTTCGGAGGGTTTCAGTGAAGGGTTCTGGGAAGATTTTTTGGGCTATTGTGGAGAAAAATCAAGGGTTTTCAGATCTGATTTGCTATTGTGGAGTTTATTCAGATCGGGTTGTCAGATTCAGAGTTTCAGAGGCTTGTTGATCCAGTTTCAAGTCCAGAAAGAGAAGACAGCCATATTCAGTAAGAGAGATCATTTATTTTATCAATGGAACTTCTTGTCATTGCATGTTGATGCATGTCATTGCATGTTACTTGCATGTTGTTGCATGTTAGTTTAATTGCAATAAAAGTGAAAATATTGGTTATTTTCTGATTTTATACCTTGCTGCCTTAACTGTACTTTGCTGTCATATTTTTTATATACTGCTGTGATAAAATCAGATTTTTATTTGTGAAAAATTTGGTTGGAAATCTTGAATATAAAATAAATCCGGAAAGGGGATAGTTCATTTAAATCATCCGAGTTTATCATTATGTTGGTTAACTGAGGTTTTGGTAGATTAGAGATCTCATTTGCTTGTTGAGTACTCCAAGAACCGACACACTTGAGAGATTTTGGATGGTCACACACATGATGACAATTCTGATTGGAGGACAAGATGATCTTCTATTAAGGAAGATTGTACCTTGTGCAGATTCATGGTTGCGAAATGGAGATACTGCGACATGTGCATTGTTCTTCCATGACTGGACACTTGAGCTTCGATGAGACCTACAAGTTCATATGGGAGAGGTTCAAATGGCATGGATTGAGGGAGGATATCCTGAACTTTGTATAGGGATGTGCAGTTTGTCGTCATGAAAAATCGGAGTGTACATGTTCATCATTGTCCGGTCGACAAGGGATAGCACTCCTATGTATTTTACTACTTCTATGCACGGTGAGCACTTCACCCATGTGCTAGTTAGTGGAGGGACGGAGTTGACTCAATTACCTGGTTATTCAGTAGGTTCACATTCATCACAGGAGGTGAGCTATGTAGAGTTGATATTGTCGGTTGACCATTTACTGGAGTCTTAGGATTTTTCCCCCACAGGAGACATTGAGACACATTATGAGGAGCCTTGCTCTCACACGAGTGTGGGTCATGTGGGAGAGTTGGCACGCTTTGTGCTTATACAGGTTGTTTCACAGGTTGATCCAGAGGATGCCATAGGGTTCAGAGGGGACTTTCGTACCCATGGGTTGACTGGAGAGGCAGTGAGTGATCACATGATGACAGCTTCACATTGGTAGGGACTAGACAGTTGGCTCTTCATTTAAAGTGGATACCAAAGGAGAGTCGGTGTGGGCATCATACTCCTTTTTAGGGCAACATTGTTCTCTACACGGCATGGAGAGCATGATGACTACATGAGGTGTCTTGGTTACTTCGGATCACACCGATCTTTGGTTGACTGCAGGGTGAGGTGGAGAAACTTACTTTGTGGTATTCAACTTTTGTAACATGACAAGATAATGTTTGGGGTCAATCATTTATCGGACAGGGGAGGACTTTAATGTCCTCAATTTTGAGCAAGATGGCCTAGGAGGCTTTTCATCTATCTTAGCCTTGGTCATGCCCAAGGGGCTAGTGACGTTGATGGTTATTGGGTATGGTTTGCACCTTCATTTCACTTATAGGTTATGTTTCGACGTTGGACACGTACTTTGAGGTGACTTAAGTGAAATAAGGTTGTGTGATGCTCCCCTATGGTACTTTATTATTCTATTTCTTCGTTGGGGGTAACTTAAGTGTACTTTTGGGCATAGTGGTGATAAAGTAACTTAAGTTATTTTATTATTATGTGGATTTTTCCCCAAGGAGGTCGATTAGAATTCTTTTGGGCCCTTTGTTGCAATGAAAAGTTATAAAAGGAAGCACTTGGGGAAAAGGGGGCATTCATTCATACACTCACTCTTTTATGATATTGAAGCCAATTGTTGGTTGCATACTTTTTGCTTGTGGAGTAAGATCCTTTAGGAGCCCTAGCTTCGGTGGTGAGAGATCCACTCCTAGCTAGCAGAGCACTCTTCGGTGGTGAAAGATCCTCCCTAGTTTGCTAATTTGGAGCTTCATTCAAATCAGATTTTCAGATCAGGGTTTTCAAATAATTTCAAGGGTTTTCTCAGTGCAGAGAGAGATTATTTGGTCCATACTTCAGCCATCTACAGATCAGATTATTTCCATCATTTGAGGCAAGCTTTGCAAATTCCCAACAGGAGTTTCATTCAGTTTGGACTTTATTTATTTTCAGATCTACTTAGGGTTTTGCAGCAGTGTTTTCTAGGGTTTTTGGTTGGAGTTTTTCAGTTTTCCAAGTTGGATCTGATTCGTTATAATTTAAATATATTGTTGTCCAAATTTCAGAATTTATAAAGATCATTTCAGCTCCTTGTGAATTTTTGGAATTTTTAGGCAGTTTCAAAAGAGTTAAAATAAATAAATAAAATCAGATCTGAGAGATAAAAATTATTTCTCTCTTGTTTACTGTTCTACATATTTTTCTAAGTTATTTGAAGCTTCTGGGTAGTGTTAGAAATTATTATTCTGGAAAATACAAATTTTTCTTTGTTTCTGCATATTGCTGTCCTAAAAATCAGAAAAATCAGAATTTCAGTTTGCTGTTATTTTTATATATTTTGTGAATTTCAAGTGATATCCCACAAGGGATATTTCATTTTTAACCATTGACTTCATCTATTAGAGAGAAATACCAATCAACTACCAAAACTCAAAGGAGAAAGCACACCCCATGATGAAGACAAACTTATAAATATCTTTACATGGATAGTTCAATTATCTTGTAAATATCTTCCCAACTCACTTGGTAGTGCATGTATGTAATGATAGAGTTTGGGGTTACAAGAAAATGTTGTGAAACCTAGTCGACTTAAATGACTTAATGTAAATGAAAACAATGAGGACACAACTTATGTTATGAAACCTAGTCCTATCTTAAGGACTTTTTATACTTGAAAATAATTGGCATCACAACTTAAACTTGAGTAAAGAAACCCTCTTGTATATGTGTGAGAAGTGTCCAGCACTCAATTGCATGCCCTGTATATTTATAAACCATTTTAGTGACATCCAACAAAATGTATGTTTTATTCTTAATCTTGGGATTTCTCTCTTCACTCATGCATGGCAATTGATATCAGAGCTTACAATCAGGCCTATTGGAGTTGTGCAATTCTGGTAGTCTATAGATCTCCCAACCTCAAGAAGCATGTCCAAATAGACTTCCTACAGTCGGCACGAAATTTCACCAAAATAGATCTCATTGTATATATAATTGTGTCCTTCTGCAGTAGAGCGAGATTCAGGCTCCATACAGTATTTTTTTATGGCCTTGGTGAATGCTACAAAATCAAACCAGCTTTCCATCCTGGAATTTCCCCAGCAAAAAGCCTCACTGCGGACGCCGTGTTTTGCAAAATCTTCAAACCTGAGCTGCAATTTTGCAAGTTGGTATTTTGAACAATTCTAGTAACTTTTTCCTTCTGTTCTCAGACATAAATCCTTGCTGAATTTCAATTATTTCTATCTTATTACGAAAATTAAGAAGGAACTGAAGCATTGATACCATAGAGAAAAATCAGAGGAGTTTATTTGTGGATTCATGTCTTTGGATTTTTATCAATTTTGCTTCCTGAAAAAGCACTCTGAGATAGCTCAAGTGAGTCTGACCTCCATAGATCCAAAAACATGGCTTACAGAAGAACAACTGAATCAAAACAGATTCTAAGTGAAATTGGTGTATGACACAATGACAGTGATTCAGTAGGTGATGGTAAACAACAACAGTTCCTTACTCCCTCACAGATTCCCAATGCAATTTCACTCACAGAGATCACATTCATGTTAGACACAGATCTCAGTTCTCCAATTTATGTATGCTCAATGGTGAGAAGTTGAATGCACGGTTCTTCAACCTTGAAGCATATTTCAAGACACAAAAGAACATGAAGGGAAATACATAAGTACATAGAACAACCAAGTGTAGATGTGGTAGCACCCGATGCGACTACTGGCAACTACCAACAAGCCTCCTGTTCAAATTTCAGACTAATGGGGATTTTAGAACCACCCTTCTGAAGCCATTATACCCACTCAGATACAAGAATGACTTAGTGGTGTGCTGGTTACAACTCTGTCAAAACACTGGTCAAACATTACAGCAATATATCGACCATTTTAACAACTTTTATCTCAAGGTTAAAGTAAAAGAGATGAAATTGTTTGCATCAAGTTCATCTCTTAACTGTTTTCACAAATATGAAAGGAGATGGAGTTTCTCAATATCTCTTCCATGGACCAAGTAATGCAGTTTGCTGTGAAAATTGAAGATAGGTTAAATACAGGTAGACCCATCCGCAATAGTCAGTAGAAGTCATCAAAAATGTTAAGTCTTCGGCCTATTTATCAGCCCTTTTTCAATGTGTGGAAATAATTCATATCCAGGCTAGGGCTCCCAGCAAATGGTAAAAGCAAGCATTGTCAATCTCATAAGACGTATGGCCAATCTGATGAAGAAAGTCAAGCATCCAAGTAGGCCAAAGCACTCCTAGCAGTGTAGTTATAAGAGCTAATACATTTGAAGTCAAGGTCCTAATTCCCACTCTTCTAACCCCCAGTTGGTCTGTATGACAAAGGATTGCTCTACTAGCAACTAAGAGGCATGTTTTATACATAGCCATCAAATAAGTCCAAACTTGCACAGCTGATCCTTCCAATAATGGTAAGATGAATTTGGTTTCCGAGGTCTTAGCATGGATTATCCCATGCCCTTTTTCTCACAAATGCCACCCATGTTAGTCACAGAAAGTGTTGCATCACTTTTCCTAGTAAGCCTTTCATCAACACAGTAGACTGCAGTATCCCTCCTCTTGATTGATGTGATCTTCTCGACACTCCTTATCAGGACCACCAGGTGATCTTTGATGGCTACCACAAGACATACAAGTTGCATATGGATGGAAAGTCTGCAAGCTAACATCCACATCCTGCAGGCTCTTGACTTCAGGACTGCCAAAAATTGAATAAATCAATCTTCACAAGTGTTGACTCTGCATTATTGAAACAACAAGAGGGGAGAACAAAACTAAGCTACCTCCTACTTCCATGCAATCTCTTTGGATGCTTAAGCCCGTGCGTTTAAAATCTCCCTATGGCCTTCCTCCTGTTCATGACATTGACAACTTTGTTGCCTTACTGGACCTCTATCACAGAGACTGATGAGATAGAAATCCAAATTTGCGTCCTTATTTTACCTATATCCAAAAGAAGTATTATTGCATCACTTTTCCTATCCAGTCTTTCATTGACATGGTAGAGTGGGATGTCACTCCTCTTGATTGATGTGATTTGCCTCTTGGCCCTCCTTATCATTATATGACCACCAGGGAATTTGTTATGGCTCCCTCAATACATACACAAGGATTGGTAAAATCTACAAGCTTGGATCCGCATCTAGCAATCTCTTGATATTTACGGCTGTGAACAAGTGAACAAATCATTTTTCAGAAGATGTTGAGTCTGCATTATTTGACAAGCAAAAAAAAACAAAAGTAAGCTACCTCCTACAGGCACTCTTTTGGATATTTATGGTGATGTGTTTAAGACCCCAAAGTCCTTCCTCCGGATTGCATACGAACCTCTCCTTTCCAAGAGTGACAAAAATCAAACAAAAACATACATCATTAGTGAAAACATACTTGCATCTAAGTTTCCAGAGGACAAAGATGGCTGAAACTCGTAAGCAATGCCAAATACTCCTAAAAGGACCTCTAACGATAGTATTGGAGTAACCTAAAATTGCCACCTGCCAGTGAAGACTCCCCTGAAGTATGGTTGTCAGCTCAGACTGAACAAATTTCCAACAGGATCTCATGAAGGAACAATCCCAACGGAGGTGCAAAACCATTTCCAATTTGCAGCAGAAAGGACACACACCATCGGAGAGAGGCCACTCTCGGATGGACAAGCCTCGATAAAAGCCCTTGATAGATCACTAACCAAGCAAAAACTTGAATCTTGTAGGAAACCTTCAATGACCATACTCCATGCAATCTACAAATCCACAAAGCTTCAGAATCAAAGGATATCCATCTAGCATTAAGAACTGGAGTGAGAGCACATCTCCGATGCAGAGTGGAGTAATGATGTAGAGTACCGAATTGAGATAAGACGTTGATAGCTCCATCTCGAATCACACTAAATGGGTCCACTCAAATCAAAAATCAGCTTAAATTGATCCTTCTAAAGAATGAGGTTTTGAATCTCCCTAATACAGGACTAATCAACAAAAGATGGGGAAAACTCGGGATCCAAAGAACCTCGATCTTTCCAGCGGTGAGTGTTGGCATCCCGCAAGTCTCTCCATAAAAAAATCCCTTCTTACTTAAGATCCTGAAATCGGGATACCATTGATGTAAATATCTTGTAGCTTCCAATTCCAAATAGGTCTTCTCGGCCAAGTCCCACCCAGCCCAACTAGTCCACATCCTCCAAGTGATCAAACTAGCAACTCTCCTCTAGGCAATTGTAATGTCCCCTTTTTCGAATTAGTTCCAATTGAAGACTTCTTGCCATTTTTCTTCCGTGGCCAAGAAGAAATTGAACAAGGGAAGTCCTTGGGTTTCATTTTTGTTTTCTTTCATTGCTATTAATGTTTTTCTTTTGTATTTTCCTCCCTAAGGTAGGTCAGTTGGGTTGGAGAGCTCCCAACATGAAAATAGAAGATAAAGCAAGCTCTTAAGAGGTCGGTCTAGGGGTAATTCACCCCTTAGACCTTTGGTGCCACCAAAGGGGTATAAGAGGAGTCACATAGGCTCATTTGCATCATCAATTTTGGCATATACACTTTTATACTTGGTTCTAGGGCTGATTGCTCTAATTCCATTCCACTAAGGGGCGACAATCCATTAGTGTGGCATCCAAGGAGGACAAAACCCTTCCTTGTGGCATATTGGAGAACGAAAACTCTCCAAGTTGGTGGTGGTGAAGGCATTATTGAAGACCATCTTGTTGGTTTGCAACTAGGGCATCAAAGAGGAGTGATTTCAAGGGTTTTTATATTGTTTGGAGCCCCTCTCCTAGGGAGCGACTAGGGTTAGAGATCATTTGGGTGCCTTCTAGGGCACGAAACTTCATTATTATTTGATATTCAGATTTATCATAATTTATAAGGCTGGTATCTTCTATATTTTGTAATTGTTGGGGTTTGGAGACCTCATTTTTAGCTATTTTTGTGGACTGCACTTCTGCTGTCCTAAAATAAATTGCAGCTGGGTAATATTTCAGATTTGGCACATATTTTGGCTTGGTAATGGTTCCATTAATTATATATAAATTGGAGAAGCATTGATATATTTAATTTCAGCTTGTTTGATGGGTGTTTGATGCCCTAACATGCAAATTTCAGTTCGTTGCTAGGGTTTCAAGGAATATTGGATTTGTTGTTATAAAAATCAAATTGCATTCAGTTTGGGGTTTGTGTGATTTCCTTGTTTGTGTGTTTCAGCCCTAGAAAAGGACATTACAGCAACCCAAATACTCTTGAGAACAAAAGATCCTGCGATTTGAAAATTTTGAGGAGAAAAAAATAATATCACATTACCCAAAAGAGCCTTCGACCTTTACCCAAATATTGGGTAATGAGTAATTTGTGTCTCATTAGAATTTGCCAAGGAGAGGATCCCTCCAAGCATCAGATCACCCACTTGGCAGCGAGAATGCACCCTTGTGTGGCCACATTAATCAGCCCCAAACCTTCCTCCTCTTTGGGAATAGTACAAACAGACCACGGAACCATAGGAAGGCCCCAAATTCCACCATATTTAAACCACAAATAAGATTTCAAAATCCACTCAAGACGAAGAAATTGTGTCTTAGAGGGGAGCCAACAAGAAACATAATAGATATGGGAAGCCTGCAGAATTCTACTCAACACTGTCAATATTCCCGCAAATGAAAGATCTTTATTCTGCCAGAGAAGAAATTTACTCTGAAGATGCTAAAGAAGCCAATCCCACATGGGAGACAAAGAGGTCCATTCCAAAGGTAATGCCAAGATATCTCATTATAATCCCTTCAAAGTATTTTGTGGGTTGCACTTCAAAGTATTTTGTGGGCTGTGCTTGTGTGCTTTCCTTGTGAGCCCCTTTACTACAGATTTTTATTTTGCTGGGCACCTCGTTCTCAAGCATCCTCCACTCCAATGCTAAATGCTTCGGGCAGGAATATGATTTCAAAAACAGTATATTATATACTTTTAAAACAGCAATAAGACGAATACATAAGTGGCACCTTTTATTGTTTTCAGCTATGCAGATATTGCTGTTACTTTTCTGCCAAAGGCACTACACTCTCACACTTTCTTCCGGCCTGCCTCAGTTCTTTCAAAGCTACCTAAAACAATGCGAATACATTATTTTTATCTTGCCTTAATTTGGGGCAAATTACCACTAGGCAGCCCCTTCACTAGTCAACACGTCATTTTGCAGGAACTCAGTCTGATACCAAAAGAGAAAGGTGTAGCAGATTTACACAACAAAAATAATGGATTGAATTAAAGCATCTGAGATATCACAAATATTTAGGAAAGCATCTCCTATAATCAAGGAAAGCTATAACCTCTCCTATAACCACTCATTTCCAATTACGTAATATTGTTGTAACTCTCAACAATACCACTAACAAACCTATTTTAGTGGTTTGTATTACTAACAAAACACCTAATATACCTACTTGCTATTCAATGTGAATAATAATCACATTATTACAATATAACTCACACACCTCACACTAATATTTAATCTAACAAATAATGTGAGCACTAAAATATAGTTTCCTAACACTGAATTGGTTTTGGTACACTACAAACTTTGCCTCTATTGAAACGAGAGATGGTCACCAATTTTGAGTCCGTCATTATAAGATTTATTCAAAATCGAATTGGATCATTGAAACTAAGGAGCCACTATTTAAAGCAAATTTGAAGCCAAGACATTGGCCATGGGGAAGCAAGCGGCACAAGCAAAGGTAGAGAGACAAGTTATTGCTTCACTTCCAAGATGTTTAGGCATAAGAAGGGTCAAGCAAGTCGTGTCCACGCCACTAGATCCTCTCTTCCATAGTAGATATTGCGTTTTTGTGTTTTTTGATACCACAAGTATCATAATACGAGAATTTTGTAACCATATGACCCATTTTTTAACTTCAATATAAAATCAAACCTTTCTCTACTTCGTGTTCAATTTACTATTTAGCTATATTTTGATGGACACTATTAACATTAGCATGTAATTGATTAAATTAGTATGTTATTTAAGCTAATTTGTTGTGGGGTGGAAAATGAACATTTATTTTTGTGAAGTATGTCTTTTAATTTGCCAAGTTTTTGTGTCGAAGTTTGAGTCCAAGCCCAAACAAGGCTTGAAAAGTCCAAGTTGAGTTTGAGTCTTACTACTATACTACACAGAAATCATTATCAATTTCAATCCTTGAATTCTTAATCCAAGATTAAAGAACATCAGTTAAGATGGTCATTGTACATCCAACAATTCCATTTGGTGATTAAGTATGAAAAATGGGCAACAAACCAAGTAACTGATTTTTTCTGTTGCCCCCATTTGGGTCCTCAATATTCTTGGTGTTTGTTATGCCACCTATGATGAGTGGAAGCAATTGTACCCAAGCAAATTCCAGGCTTTCGTCTCATTTTGAAGACCCCAGCAAGTCCACTACAAAAAGCAAGTTCCATTCTTGGACTATAAGTTGAAAGATGTGTTGTTTGATTGACTTAAACATATTAGTGTTTCAACAGGTATAACACAATAGACACTCATTTAGAAGGGCCCATTATTCCCATTATCATCATTTGTGATATACAAGTTCTCTCAAATGCGTAGAAGTATTATACAAGGAAAATCACAAGGTATCTCCATCAATAGGTGTGAGGTGATGAACATATAGTCAAGGCCACGATGGGCATATTGATTGGCAACACATACTTGACCATCTTATACGCAACCACCCAACATAATCCAAATTTTAAAAGCAATGCATACATACTTAACAACACTTGTTCGACCATCTTGTACGCAACCATCCAACATAATCAAAATTAAATGTAGCAATGTGTATATTACTTAGCAACAAATTTTATGTCCGACCACAATTCAGTGTCTTCTTATTTTATTTGTTCAATATCACAATGATATCAAAATGCCTTATCTATATTAGTTATAAGGAGTATACCTACCTTTCAGATTATGTAGTTTACAATACCAAATTGATGAATATTTAGGTCAATAATGCTCGTAACCTATAGAGTATATGCTTACTGAGATATATTTGTAATAGGTGGACCTCATGGGAAAATCTTAAGAGAGCTTTTTTTCCTTAGCATACAACAATTTTGGTTGCCTAGAATTCATGTCTAAACCAAATGAAGACCTTTCTTAGGGTTAGAATAGATAGATACCAAACTCTATATACCATTATGAGAGACACACTAATTGTTCTTTTCATGAGATTAAAAATTACATACCAAACAGATGAAAACTTAGATCAATAATGCTTGTAACCTATAGATATAGATATATTTGTAATGGGTGGACCTCGTGAGACATCTTCCATCGCACGTCATACAACAATTTTGGTTGCCCACAATTCATATCCAAACCAAATGAAGCCATTTGTCGGGGTTTGATAAGAAAATAAATAAAGAAATAAAACGTATAGTAATGTCCACATATGACCAAAAGTAGATCAATAGGACTTGAGGATACAACAGTTAACAATAGAAAGTTCTAGGTAAGAAAGAATCCTAGAAGCAAAATAACATAAGTATATAGGACAAATAAAGCGGGTGTCGCTATGCACGGTGGTGATGAAATCACTATAAACAACAACGAAGGGCGAACAAGAGCCCCCAAAGCATGTGTCGATGAACATTGGAAAGAAATCTCATCAAGTATCTCTTTTTGTGCCTAAAATGGAGGAGTCAAGGCCATCATTGATTGTCGTGGAAGATCTAACAATAATGGTCGGGGAGTATCCAAGGTCGAGGGGTCGGAGTAGGGATATCCTAGGAGGAAACAAAGTGCTTCCTCTAGAATCTCCCCTAACATCCAAGGTTGGGGTAGTTTTGTAGTAGAAAATAAACTCGTAAGATGAATCTATTCCTATCGTCTCGAGGAGTGACCGGAAGCAATAGACCCATGCCATGGATAAGGGGTTGAGCCATGCCGACATGAGGGAGTAGATACACACGGCAAGGGAGAACAAGGTGGGAGACCCGAATAATTTTAGTAGTAATGGTGCAATTGAAAAAAGCACAACCTAACTAATCTATCAACTTTGGTATGTGAAGTACCGGAATCCAAGGGGCGCTTAGTGTTGCAGCATGTCCCTTGGATGGGCTGGAAAAAAAGGTGATTAGCAAGGGGGACTCTAGAGCCTCTGGACCCCCTGTAGGGATCTACGAGGGTGACGGTCTCGCGAAGATAAATAGCCGAGCACCACCGGTCCTAAATCAAGAAAGTAGTTAGGGTTTTCCTAAGCCCCTATAGAGGCAACGATATCTTCCCGGATCTCATAGTAAATGGGGCATCTGAAATTGAAGCGTTCCTCAATCTCCACCTCTTGGATGACACAAATACAAGTGATTAGGTCTTGTCGGAGAATGTGATGATCAATTTCAACCCGTGAATCGATGAGAACACACTCTCATCCGGCCAAGGGAAATCCCAAGTCGTAGGACCAATGGTGTATAAGATAGTGAGGATGACAAATAATACCATCCACCACTTATGAGAGTTACACCAATTGTGCTTTCCAAGAGTTGATTGTCCATAAAGAAACACAAGACGAGAAAACAATTGAGGTCAATCAATAGGAATACCTAGGATTCAATTTCAAGTTAAAAATCTGATCTTTAAGCAACCTTATTCAAATCAATAACCAATTTAAATGAAGCAGTTGATTGTAGGAAACAGATTGGGAGAAACTCTATCAATAATAAAGGAAAACATTTAAAACTCAATGTTATTGTGGTAGATGTGCCCCAACAAGCACATGTACTATCTAGTACACTTCCATTTGCTATGCCAAAATGACGATGTCTTGCACTAGGGGCATTGGGTGCTGCTAGAATGGACACCGTGTTTAGGTGAATTTACTGCATAAATGGGATACCAAGCCACATGCCCCAAGCACACCCTTGGAAAAACATCCTTTGTGCTAATCCAAGCAAAGGATATCCCGCACTGAGGGCATCGAGATGCAACTAAGATGGACTGTGTTTGGGGTTATTTTTTCCAAATAGAGAGCGCACCCAACTTCACACTCTATGCACCCAATATAAGAAAAATATTGATAAACTGAACAAAAAAATGAATAAGAAAGGACATTGCATGAGAGAAGCAAAAATGTCTTTCACATAACACATATTGCTTGAGTTTCATGAAATTGCAATGTGAAAATTGTAAAGACTCCAATTGTGTTTTCCATTGCAGGTTCAATATGCATTCATTTTGTTGGTTACAAAGCTGCAACAGTGGAATAGTTATGACAAGTGACAAATTATTTTATCAACATAATTGTCATTTCACATAGGGTGTAATAGTTCTACAAAGTATATAATGGTGGTCATATAACAGTCAATTAGAAGCTGACTTTGAGGCCTTTAACTGAGCATTTAGTAGTATTTTTTTGTGTTAAAAATATGAAACAACAACCTTAACATGGTCGTAGTGTTATGCCATTATTGGTATCCTGTTATTAACTGTATGCAAGTTATAGCAGCCTTAAGTTTCTATTCTGTATTGTACATGCTAATCAAGAGGATAGTAGGTTAACCAAATATAAAAGTAGATGATGCATATTGTTGTTTCTAGATGGATTTTTTAGTCAGTAAGAAAATAGTTAGTCAAACAATGGTATATGTATTTTCTTGTTTGAAAAGTACTACAACTTCTACAAGTGAAATGAAAGTAACATAGAAACCTATAGTTTTTACAATGTATGTGATCTGATAACGAAACATTCCTGAAAGTATTGTGAGGATAATTAGAATAGTTAGAGTCAACATGAGTTTTCAATGACACTTCTTGTCATGAACAAGGAAAGGAGTTGTCAACATTGACATGAATTTAGTCAGCATAGGGATGCTCATAGGCGATCCTTTGGACACTAAAAATCATTATTGGTTGTATAACCACTTGTAAATGCACGTGTATTGTTCATTAACGGAATACAAGATTTTCATTTTTTTGTATCATCTGATAAAATATTGTGGCTTATTTTCTAATTTCTCGTCACCACATATCAATGTGCTATTGAGCCTTCAAACTAGACCTACGAGTGAGAGTTGCCTCATATAGCTATCTACAAATGGCAGATCCCCCTTGTTGTGTACCTAAACACAACATATATATTTCTGTTTTCGCATTATTATATTATGTTATATTTTGGGTGACTAGAGTTAGTGAAGAGTTAGGTCATGAGTTAGTCATGGGTTAATTAGGGTTTTTGGTGGTTTGAACAAAAAGGAGAAAAGCCCTAAAGTATGTATCTTTTAACACTTGCAACATAGCAATACAAAGAAATAGCTGCCGTTGTGTGAGAGTTAATTTGCTTCATTTGGATTTTCCAGAGCAACCCAACCCTTGGTGTGCAGGTGCCCCCATTTCTACTATTTATCAATTATATCAAATTTATATTTCCAGTTCTCTTTATGTTGGTATTTTGAAATGCTACACCCCTCCAAGGAGCCATGTTTTTACCTTTAAGATAATTAACATATGGTTAAAGTGGCAATGATAATGCAATGATTGTCCTCAAATATCTCTACATCTTCTATATTTTGGTGGGATAACAGATGTGATCATTTCAGGAATTATATATTTTTGCAGCCTTGTCAAATTTTACCTCCATGTGCTAATTTCAAGTTTACAGAAAAGTGTTTCTATAAAAAAACTTTTTAAAAGGTTTGAAAAATCTATAGCATATATATCAGAGCATCCTCTATATTTTTGTCTTGTTCAATTAGATTCAATTCAACTTCCAAATGGTAGTTTTCAGGTTGCCTAGGAAAATGTGCTGAAATCAATGTTCTTTACTCCTGAAAATTTCCTAGCATTTTCTCTCCTACTATGAGAGGTAATTCGGCCTCTGGATCACATTTTGCATGACTTTGGATTGCATGCAAAATAAAAATATAAAATAAAATAAAATATTGGCTTGGTCTGAAAGTTGGTGACAAATAAGATTTCATAAATGTCCCTTCCGAAATGTTTTTTAATTCATTTTCTATATTGCACAGTTTAAGAGTTATGAAAATAGTGACGCCTATTTTTCTTGTAAGTGGTTAAAGTTATAAGACCATATGTTCTCTCAAGGTCTCCATTTACTTTGTCCATGGTTTCTTCTTTATATGGGCTCAAGGAATTTTATCCCTTTTTTAATTTATCTTTTAATCACCTTCTGAAGGACTCTTCATCTGTATTCTGTGAACTTTTTATGAATTCTTTTAAATCATTTTGTTAGCATATTATGAGTTTATGCTCCACTTTTAGACGCTTCTTCATATTTGTATGCCCTCTACGGGGTTTCCCATTTGACTCAAAATAACAGATTGCTCCACTTCATAAGGCTAATAAGGTATTACACCGAGAGGCATTCTACAGGGGTTGCGGCAGGGGCGTTGGTGACAGCTGTAACATTTGTAAGTGTGTTCACTTTTAATTCTGATCTTAAATTTGACATCCATTTGACCGTCACAAAAAAGTTTTTGTTTTTTTCTTGGAGAAGTCAATTGAAAAATTGTACTATCTTGGCCATACGATGAAGTTTGGAGCCCACTTTAGTTTCTCCAGAGTTTGTTTTGAGCCTTACACATTAGTGTAGCTAGATTGACAACATTTGTCACCATTCGGTGGAAACGCTTTGAAGGTGGTAATATAGTATTAACAATTGTGGTATGCTAAAAATCCAAGATAAGGGCCTTGAGATTGATATCTCTTGGTGTTTTCCAGATAGATGTATTTAAGATATCTGTACTAGTTAGATAGATGTATTTAAGATATTTGTACTAGTTCATCTACATTGCCTTCCATGTATTCCTTGGATTTCCATTGTCATATGACATTGTGTTTTCTTTACACCTATTACTCTAATTCTAGGTGTTAAATAGTTTATTATCCACCTTGAGTATCACACTATATGGAACAACTTCTGTATTTTGGCTAAATATTCCACTTTTTGGCCCTTTCTTCAGGTCTTGTATAGAATTTTGGACCATTATTTTGTTCATGGGAATTTCTTCCCACAAAGGTTCCATGAACACTTATGCCAAGTCTTTCACATCTAAGTCAACGAGTACAACACCAACATATTATTAAGCTCCTTCTATTGATTTGTATACATGGAAATCCAATGCAGCAACTGGAATGATTCCTGAGGAAATATTCCTCAACAACAAATTAAATGTAATATATGAAAATAATGACACTTCTTGCAATGCACTAGCATAGGGATTTTCAACACTGGCATGGGATTTTCATTAATTACTCTCAAGATTATTAAAAAACCATCACTGGTAATATCACCACTTATAACTATATGTGTGTCGTGTTAGCATAGAAGGCAAACTACACTGCATCAAATGAGTCGGGTGGGGTGTATTTATTATGAGAGAGGTAGTTACATTTGATCTTTAGTTACAACTGTTTACAACCTCCTAAACTGATTATGAACCGTACGGTTCATTATATATTCAACACCCCCTCTTAATGACTAAACTGGAAACAATACTAAGTTTGTCCCAAAATTTTACAAATGTCCTAAAACCCATATGTTTAGTCATTAGATCTACAGATGTGCCATAGGTTGTACTTCAAAATCAGCAGTCCATGATTGTGTTGCGGTTGTCGAATGGAGAAGAACCGCAAAACAAAAATTTGGTCATGTGAACAAAGGATATGGCAAGTGGCCCACAGGTTCTTTGTTACAAGATTCATTGACGAGTGATGAATCACCAATGGCTGAGAATGTCTACCCCATCTCCGAGTCCTGAAATCAGAACCTCGAGAGATGGATTGAAAAATCTATTTCAAGCTTGTGTAGCCTATTCGAATCTGTAGACAGAGACTATGTTATCCTACAATCGAAGTCACCTCGATCATGTCCTTGCAACACCATGTAGTGCTCATCCAACTTTTTCAAGAAGAGAAATGTGACCATCTGTGTAGTAGGAGTTAGAACCAACTCCACAATAGTAGGAGAAATAACCATCTCCATCTCATCCATCTCAGTAGTGGGAGAAATAACCATCTCCACAGTAGTAGGAGTGAGAACCAACTCCTTCTCATCTATTTGCTCATCTATCCCCCTCATTGGGAAATATCTTTCACAACACAATGAGCAAATTGTTCATGCTCTACTGTCCTTCGAGCAAGTACCTCTGAGTGAGTGGTTGGGCATGCCATCTCACCATGCACCGTCAGTGCATCTAGAATAGTGGAGTCTCCATCCACAACAAATTGTTCTTTAGAATGAGGAAATCCATCCTCCCAAGGCATGTCCACCTCCCGTACATCTGGTATAGTGGATACTCCCTCCACAATAGGTGCATGTAGGTTGATTGTATCCAAGTCAACAGATCTGTGAGGAATGGCTTCCTCCCAAGGCATTGCAGCCTCCTGCACATCATGTATGGTGGATTTGTCCTCCACATGTGCATCCATGTTGATCGTAGCCGGATCAACAAGCCGATACTGACCATCTTCCCCAAGACCAAGGGCAATTATCCATCTCTATTTCACATCGGAGACAACACACTTCTTCCCACATAAATCCACAGAAATATTGGGATTTTCAAATCAATTGAGGAATAGATAGAAGATTATTTTGTGAAGGTATATATCTAACATTCTACCAATAGTTTAGGAGCATTATTAATTACAATGCATATATCTCCTATCCCTTCTATCAAAAGTCATTCGCCATCCGCTAGTACTACCGATTCAAAACAGATATTTGCAAAGAAATGAAACATACCGGTCCTACGACATGAAAAGTGTGCGGATACACCACGAGTCGATGATCTAACAAACAAGTACCACTTTCATGCGAGCATGATGTCGTAAGACAATAAAGAGCATGCCCATCATCCGAATCTTGTTCTTCATAGAATCGCTGTCACATGTTCCTCATCACATGGTTTTTGTTTTGTTGTGAAAGATCATACTTACACTTCCGACAATCCTTAAGATGTCCAACCTTGTGACAAGAATAATAGCATGTGACCCGATACCGAGTGGATGATTCACCGGAATGACGCTTTCCACTTTCCCTTTGGTGAGTGACAAGAGCACTCTCTGATTGGTCACAATTAGATTCTGCCTGAAGTTGTCTCCGCTCCTTTTACAACAGGTAGGAACTCATCTTGTCAAACGTGAGTGTTTGACTTTCAGCCATTAAATGGAGTGCCTCCACAAATGACTCATACGAAGAAGGTAAGTTGTTCAAAACCAGAGCCACCATATCATTGTCATCCACCATTTTGTTGATGGAAGATAATTGGTCTCGAGGTCTTTCATCCGAAGTAGGTGCTCGACAATGATCAACCTTGTAATTTTACAGAAAAGAACATATTCTTCAGGTATAAAACCCAACTCTTTTCTGACGTCTGATATTTATCCCTCAAACTGGCCCACAACGTGCTTGTCACAAAGGGCATTCTACACTTTCGATCATATCATCCAACACTAACGCTTGAGGAGCAATAACGCTTCCTTGTGATGTTTTTCATAATCTGCGAAGTTTGTCACAACGGTCAACTTTCACTACCCGTGACTATTTTATCACAATCACGAAACTACGCAACTATTAAAATCTTATGACTCCAAACATTGAAATTAGTGCCTGATAATTTTTGTTAGGCAAAACAAGAATTGAAATATTTGCCATTTTATTATGCCAAATTAATGGAAATAATAAAAATGGAAATAAAGTATTTTGCCCACTTAATAAAAAGAAGTCACTTTATGCAAATACATGGCAAGGAGGAAAATTATAAAAATAGTTTATAAAATCTTTACTCCCGACTTTAACTTTGCCCTATTTTCTTCTCCACGATTTTGTTGGTGCTGGCCCACACGACTTCACCTTTTCCAGATGCCACGACTGGTCATTTTTCTTCTGAGCAGAGGCCACGACTTGTCTGCTAACTGGATTTGTGACAGGGCTTTCCTCTTATTTGCGGCACCACAATTTCTTTCACCACACTTTCCTCCGTGACAGACTTTTGCAATCGAGTGTTCGCTGTGCCCAGAACCAACGTACCACGTTTTAGAGACAAAGGGCAGCCCCAACCACATTTTCCTTACACACACAACAGTTCACGTGTGTCTTTTGTCCTCCAAAAAGACAGACTTGACCGGTTGCCTTGAACTACCCACGGTTTTTCTTGGTTGCCTTCAAACTGCTTCAAACTATGCACGAGTCCTCCTAAACGAACAGGATAACAACAGCGAACAGAATAAAAGTCTTTGTTGTCGAAGCAGCAACTCAAAGATCAGTTTTCTTTCCCTCAAATGCCCTAACCTCCCTCCAATTCGTGCCCTGTTAGGGCTTCCTCGAATTTTGTGTCAATCTCTCGTACCCTTCAAGGGCTTCCTCAGGAAAATCGCTTTGATACCAATGTTAGCATATGCAAAGAGAAGAAAGAATTCAGAGAAGGCAAACTGCACTGCATCAAATGATTCAGGCAAGGTGTATTTATTATGAGAGAGGTAGTTACATTTGATCTTTAGTTACAACTGTTTACAACCTCCTAAACTGATTATGAATCATACAGTTCATTATATATTCAACATATTGTTCCTTAATGGAATAACATGTTTCATTTTTTCTCATCATCTAGTTCATTATTGTTGCTTATTCCATATCATGATCATTGCTGCAATTACTTACAATTTTGAAGTTTTACGTGCAATGCATGGAGATTACATATACATGCATACGTATGTGTGAGCATGTATAAATAAGTGTGTATGTTGATGCTCCACGCCCATGCCTTGTGCACCACACACCCTCCAACCCAAATAACCATGGTAAATCAATGCGAAACTAAGGAAATATCATAATATGCATTAGAAATGGGGCAGGATAACCTTGGAATTGCATTAGTTAGAACACAATTAGAAAAACCATATAACAGGAAACCACTCTTAAGGGAATGTATCATTAAATATGACATAATATATGTAAAGCAGTATGGGCCTCAATGAAATTTACCTAAGAAATATTATAACTTTAAAGTCTTTGACAACTCCTAAACATACAAGGTGTCAGTGGAAGCCAAACAAGCTGCCTCCAATGTGACAGTGATAAATGAAAATACGTGAATGTTGTTGATTTATATCTACGTAGATTGTTTGGGACCACATAGAAGTTTTTCACAACATGTATTTTAGTTTTTGATCTGAACGTATAGAATAAATTCACGTGCCCTTGTAGAGAAACTGTAAACTTAGTACTAATTTTTTGATTTTATACTTTTGAGTTGGAGAACAAATATGTACCTCCCTCAAACATTCCACTTACAATAAAAATTACACTGCAAAAATTGTTTCAAAGACCTCAATAGAAGTGACATAAGGATCTTGCACCATACCAAACATCAAGATAATTTAGAAGTAAGTAAGGTCCAGTATTTGAAGGTAGAATTGAACTGTCTATTGTTGTGAACAAAGGATCAAATGCCAACATTGCAGCATCATTGGGCTCCTACAAAACCGCGTTTATAATTTTTTAAAAATAGCAAAAATAAAACAATGAATTTAAACCATTCTCAATTTGCATTAAATTTAATGCGAATTTGAAAACATAATCATAACTAGGTAACATGGTTTGCAATTCCTATAAGATACTATTTTTTAACATAGGCAAGGGAACATCTTTTCTTACGTATAAACTTACATAAATTATTGTCCATACATATACTTCAAGTTTACCATTAACAATGAAGTGCACTCCCATTTATATTCAAATAATAATACTCCCCAAACAATTGTTTTATTGTTTCAGAGAGGAGTTTGAGGCCAATGATAATGTCATAATAGGACAGTCAAATTCATGAAGCTTTCCATTCTGAAATGAAAACTACAGAGGAATCAATGTATCCAGCCACTCGAACATGAATGAAAATTAGCTTCGTACGCACTTTTAAAAATTCAAAATTATTTTAGATTGAAGAAAATTCTCCCAAATCTTAATGAATGCAAAGTTGCAAACCAATAAACAATAGATACTTCTGCAAATACATTTGTGAACTCAAGCCTAAACCTACAAGAATCAATTGTTCAGTTTGTGATCCAAATGAGTTAATTTGTAAGTACTATATTTTAATTTTGAAATAAAAATGTATGGGGCTTGCATCTCTTATGAGACACCCCCTTAATGAGTTATATTAATGTTAGTACTAGTAAAAATGTTTATTTTAGCATTAATTAGTATGTTAGTAGGTTAATAGATAGCACTTTACGTGGGGACGCGTCCCCTAGATTTTGGTGACGTCCCGGACGTCCCGAACGTTTCGGGACTTGGGGACTTGGAGGGGACATCCCCAATTTTTCTAAAATCTTTCAAGAGTTTTCTGATGTTTTTACTCTTAAAAGGCTGTTATTTTTACCAAGAGCATTCAATTATAATCTGGAAAGTACCTAAAATACGTTGAATACAGTTTAAATCCCTAAATGTCATTGAAAAAAGTTAAAAATATTGAAATATTAATTTTTATATATTATTTTAATAGCCATCCCCAAAATTTAGGAAATTTTTGCATCCCGAAACCCCATCCCTCTGTATCCCCGTCCCGAGACTTATGTAACTATGATAGATAGTTTTGGGTACTTGGGTTGCAGGTAGTTGATTCCTGTATAGCAACAGGTTTGTAACTTGCCATTGGCAAGAATACATACTTTGTTTCTCTCAATACTATTTTATATCTGCTCTTAATTATTTGAATACTGAACAGTAGTATCAACGTGCATGAAGTTAGGCTTGTGAAAAAGCTGCCATGAATTTTGCCTGAAAAATGAAGCCGTGAGGATTTAGTTTTGGTAAAGATTTCCAAGTTATTTTGATTTCCTGAATTCTTGGTTTATCTCAGCCTGGAGAGTTTTGTAAAAGTTTAAATAAAATATTTTAAAGAACTCCAATAAGATTTTATTTTATATATGCCTGGAAGAGTTGAAACTTGTTTGTGGCATTGAAAAACATTGCTCGAAAATTTTACTTCTGCCTGGGGCATTGAAAACTGTCATAAAAAAGGCATTGGGTGTGATTTTCATCTGGTTGGAACAGCATTAATTTTTTCTGAGGCATAAAATCTTCCTGCTGAAGCATATTTCTGCTTTCCTGGACTGCTATCTCTTCTCCTGGGACACAGAAAATCTGAATAGTAGCATGTAAATTGACAATCAAATTACACGGTAGCTTGACCTGGTGCATTGGAAATTTTCCAAGGGTTATTTTTTAATCTAACAAACTGAACTTGGTGCTGAAACTTCGTCTTTGGCACATGTGATGTGTTGGAGATTTTCTGAAAACTTTTGTTGGCGTTGAAAATGTGTATGCGGGCCCTACAAAAATTTGATTTATTTTGTTCTTGCATGAAAATTACTTTGATGGCCGTTTTTACTACGCAGGGCATGATTCTATATTGATGAGCATGAATAAACCTTTATTGGGCGTGAATATAAAGCTATTTCTGAGTATTTTTAATTCTGGGCATTTTATATAGTGTTTAAATAAGAGTTCTTGAATTATTGTTGTAAACAATTACTTGGGCGAGTTGGTTGAGTGAAGGCATTGTTAAAAGAGAGGTTGTGGGTTCAAATCTCACTCAATGCTTCTTTTTTTTGCATGTCGTTAAATTTTCCAAAACTTGCATGTAAGTAGGTTTAACAAAAAGTATTTTACTTTAAGTCTCAAGTGGCTGTCTAGAAGAGTTGGTGTAAAGGAATTTCATAAGTCATTTTGTGAAAGGTCGAATGTTCAAGTCCCACAAAACTCAAAATACAAAAATTTAAAATTCCATGTTTTTAGTGTCTAAACCCATGCACAAAATCATTTATCGGGATTTTTTTGTTTTCCACAAGGAGCTAGGGGTGTAACCATTCAATTTGTATATTGTTGACCTAAAATCCATCAGAAAATATTTGTTATTCTAGCATCTCCCCATACGTTTTTGAAGAAAAATGTATTAAAAATGGAGAAACAAGGTGGTTTTATGTTTGGTGGGTGCATTTTCAGTCAAAAACAACATCCTGCTTTTGTTGGAAGGTTGAAAATGGAGAGTATGTGTTTAAAAACCATAAATGTAACATTGTTTCCCGTCGCTTGTGTTGTTGGAGCCAACAAGGTCACACTGCAGGGCTTACAGGTGCCTAGGGATTTTACAAGCCGATAGAGCCAGCAACACACCCATCTTGAGTGAGTTGCTAACTCTGAGAACTGGTTTTGCTATAGTGGCAATTTTGGATAGATGGCAGAAATTTGTTGTTTTTGTCTAATTCTAGTTTTTGGTTCTTTAATATCATTGATGAGGAGAAAACAAAGCTGTTTGGTTATATTTTTTTGCTACATGGACTTGTCACCTCTCGCCTAATGGGGAGAAGAGACAGTATTGACCTTTGTTCAATTGTCGGTGATTTTACAAGTTGACAGGGAAGTTGCTAGCATCAGTAGTGTTAAGCAAAGTGAGGTCAACGTTGTTGAGCATCAGGGCAGATGTGCCGTACGTAGTACTAAATAGTCACTAGACGGGTTTCTATGTGAAGCCTTATGTGGATTGATGTGGTAAAAAAACCTTGATTGTGCTTATACTACAATACGGATACAAAATGGTGAGAGGGGATAAGTACACACATTAGGATGTTCATCATTTATGCCACAACTCGCGGACTAGAGGGCTTCTGTTTGAAGTGCTATCGGTTGATCATTACCACAATGTACAGTGTGCCAATTATAGGTGCAGCAAAGACTATTAGAAGACTTCACATACATATGCTTCATATCATCTTCTAGACCCCTTTGGATAAAGGGCGTGCTTGTTGCGTTTATGATCCAAATGAGTTTATTTGTTAGTACTATATTTCAGATTTGAAATAAATAAATGTACGAGGCATGCATCTCATAGGAGACACCCCCTTAATGTGTTAGATCAATGTTACTAATAGTAATTAATGCTTAGCGTTAATTACTAAGTTAGTAGGTTAATAGATAGTTTACGAGTAGTTGGTTTGTGGGTAGTTGGTTTGTGTGTGGTTGATTCCTATCTAGTAACGGGTTTGTAACTTGCAATTAGCAAGACTATTTTACCTTTGCAACCCGATGTTTTGATTTAATAAGAAATATATATATTTGTTTGTCTCAATACTATTTTATGTGCTCTTAACTATTAGACTACCAAACGTCAACTTTGGTGTGTAAACATTCACACTATAACTTGTGGCAATAACTTGCCTCTAACGTCAATATCTACAATGGCCATTACATGCCAAACAACAGTTGACATTCCATGGGAAAAAGGCCATAACTTAAATATACTTCAATGCATATTTATGCATATCAACATCAAACAGGTATTTCTTGTGTAGTATGATGGTCTTCAGTCTCTTATGCAGAGTACAGCCCTATTTAAGCATGGTGCTTATGTTTGTACAAAGCATGAATATAGAACAGTAATACCTGGATTCTCAAAGTTAGAGTCAACAATATTTGAGCCCTTCATAAAATGCACTTAATCACCAGCCTGTACTGACACTAGATGCAGAATGAATCCTATAAATACTAACCAACATTCCCCATTGACTATAAGATCATTACAAAAATCATTAAAATGTCTTTCTGGTTTTTCACCCAAACCACAATCTTTCAGATGCCTCTATTCCCCATAGTGTTCTTATCTACAAATTTTCTTTTCCTTATCAATACATCATTGCCTAATGAAACCAACTTCTAGAAAAGAGACACAAGTTGATATATGCACAATCCCTAACATCTGCACTACGGAACTAATGATCCATTAATACTATAAAGTTTACTTTTATCTCAAATATTTCTTTGGCCCCCTCCTCTCTCTCTATATATATATATATGGTATGGTCTAGTTTTTTTGGCAATATATATCATAGTTCACATACTCGTATTCAGCAAATACTTGGCAGACCAAAAAAATTTGACTCGGTAAAAACTCGGCAATACTCAGGAATACTCGGCAACTTAAAAAATACGCAAATTTCTTTAAAAAACATAAATTTTAAGCAACACATAGCTACTTGGCCAATACTCGCAATACTGGGAATACTCGGCGAGTTAACTGTGGCGAGTTTTAATGGCAAGTATTCGGTTGGGCAAACGAATGGCGAGTACTCGCCAACTTGGCTAGTACACGCCAAATTTTCTTACTATGTATTATATATTCTTTTGGCCTCCCCCTCTATAGAGTTCTAGTTCTAGTTCTTAACTATATGGAAACTATATACTATGGCGGATGGATAGAACTAGACCATACCACATATATAGTTGAGGGACGCACCCGGCAGTCAGAGATATATATATGTATAGGGCACGTTTGTCATTTCTTTCATGCAATTCTCTTAAATCAAAACGGTCTATTTCAAGGATTTCACCTAACTTATAGAGATTTAACCTATTTTATAGTGACTTCACCTAAATTACTGTCCTCATTTTCAATGTAAACACTCACAAAAGCATCATTTAAATCATTACATAATTAAACAATCCTGTCACTGCTAAAGTTCCTATGACCCATACGAGATTGGCTATCAATAAAAATCATGATCAGAACAGAAACAGGTAAGGAGAACAAAATATTAAATTCAGAACAGAGTTCTTTAGCACTTGTTTAACTGCTACATAATTTTAGTACAGGCAACTCGCAGTTTGTTTTATGCATGACACATTTTACTTCATAAGCCTAACAAAAAGTAACTTTTTGAATAACAAGTAGTTTGAGCTACAAGCAACTATTAAATTTTACAAACAACGTGATGCCTCTTGAGAGGCTGAGATTATTCATAAGCCTAGTATTTCCTCATCCTCCATGGTCGAAAGGAGAAGAAAATGGAAGCAAATTATGGAATTTACTCCACCATTAAAGCTAATACATTCAATCAGTAATAAAGTCATTAGCTTAGAAAGAAATCAAGGCAGCTACGTGTTTCCTTTATAATTTAGGCCTTGACAATCCTTTCCAGCAAAACTACCAGCAGGGAAATAGACAGGTGTGGAACAGGGATTGGAAGATATACTCTCATTGAACCACCCAACAAGCAACCCGCCTACCAACTGGATGGTGCTAAGTTCAAAAACAGATTTGGGAGTGGGAGTTTGCTTTAGGTATTCCCAATAAAACCATTTTCACTTTGCCTTCAGATTAGATTTTGAAAGCACCAGCAATGCCCTCCAAGGACAAAAAGCCATGCACACACAGATAACTATACATCTGAGGCAGTTAAGAGAGATGATCTCATTCAATTTTTGAAAAGGACTAGCAAATCTCGTATTTTTAGAAGATGAGACTTTGTCCCACCATTGCAGATGACTTTTTGTCTTTTATGGAGATAGAAAGTTTGGAAAAGGGTGACATGCATGCTACTCAGAGCTCCATATACTGGGCGAAAAAAGTAATGTTGCAAGCACCAACAGAAAAAACTTAACAGAGACTCCATTTCAACAATTTTAAGTGGGAAAACCATTCTTTATTATGGAATAAATACTCGGGGTTAAATTAGTTGAGTGCGAGTTGAATTTATTTTCATCAAAACGATAAAAACAGAAGTGAGTAACAAGATGGCTAGACCTAGTCCATTCAAAGACAATCAACAAATAACATTCATTGGAACCTAAAACAAAACCCATGCAGACATTGTAATCTGTGTAAGATTAGAATCACAGATGAGACCAAAAAAATCATGCAACATGGAGATGAAAAAAGGTAGGTTGAATAATCCAAAACCCTTTCAAAGATGCTATCTGGGAATATGCACCTTTAATGAGGGATATGTTCTCATTAAGGGCAGTGTGATTTTTGAAGTGGGGAAAGATATTACAGTCCCAGTGTTCAACATCACTGAGTCCAAGGTGACATGCCGAGAACCTCATTTGGTATTGCATGACTTTCAATTCAGAAATCCACGCTTCAATAAACACAGAAGGAACCAAGTTGTAGTGAAGATTAAGATTGGCAAAGGATAAATAGGGCAAGATGTGACATGTTCATTTAAGAACAAATAAGAGGACTCTTACCAAATAAAAGATGGCGCCTTCAGTGGGATTGAGAAGTCTTCAAAACATCTGAAACACATGGAACAGGGAAGTAAAGGCTGCTAATGTCATTAGGGCTGCAAGTAACTATTTCCAGGATTTAGAAGACTGCAAATCAGATTGTTGTTCACAGAAGGTCATTATATTTAAAGCAGGTTTCGAGTTGAACCTTTTCGCATACTTTTATAAAATTAGACCTATGTGACTTTTCTGTCCAGACACTCGGTTCCTTTTTCTGCTCTAACCACCCTACAAAGAATCTGAAATTAGTATGTCAATCTGCAGCCTTATTTATTCATGTACTTGAAATTTCAATAAAGGAATAAAATCCAATTTTATTTACCTCTTTCCAGAACTAGCTTAGGCTATAATTTATGATTTTATGGGATACTGTCCGCTCATGATCCCGATCCCAACAGATATTCAGGGGACAACACTCTAAATTGCAGAATCTAGATGTGTTATGTCGGTATGGAGAAGCAATAGTAAAAATAAATAGTTATTAACAAATGAACAATACTCAAAGAGTAGAACACAACTTTATTAATTTGTGCATACTATAAATGGCAAAATTTTGAGGGAGATGTATGGTTATCTATTTTCCACTAGCTACCTCTAAGCTATGATATTTGATACTAATTATCCATTTTGATATGTACACAATATGTTAGAAACCCACAAAGGATAAAGAAATGTTATGGAAGTTGAACTGGTTGCACTTCCATGTTGGGCTGAACAGTGTTAAAATGTAACAGTCAAAACCTAGTGCACGGGCAACAGGATGCCACTCAACCCCACAAGGGAACCCCTCCAATCATATGGGGGGCCACTCCTTCAAGAACAGAGGCAACAAGGTTGTCGGCACTCGGAGGGTCCACACATAGTGAGTAGTCCTTAGCAGTTTGGTCTCCAGGTGTCTGGGACCCTACAGAGCCATCGATAAAGACTGCATTAGGCTTGGCGCATGCATAGATGGTGCCACGTCCGATCTTCCCAAACTTCATTGCACCACTATAGAAGTGTATGTGGCATGTGGTGGGGATGGATTGATGATCTTGGAGATACTTCAAACCTCTGTAGGTGGTTTGGAAATACCATAGACCATAGAACATCAACCATGATTACCATAAGCTATGAAAATGGGCTTAGCGATATCTATAGAACTGCATTTGGAGAATCCACTTGGACAATTCACCACATCTTGAAAAGCAATAGTACCAATTGTGTTAATTCTAGGAAGCAAAAGTGAAAGACTATCGTCCAACTAAGTTCTGGTGAACCATTTTCCTTGGAGAGTGAGTTAACATGCACTGACAGCTCTGTATAACAGTATAGAACAGTTCTTTTGTGCATGGTTTCTAGAATTTGATATATTTTTTTCAGTTGAGATTATTCTGCGGGAGAAGGTGGAATTATGAATGCCAAGTATGCATAACTATATGGCACAGTCTTCTTAGGAGTAGGCAGCAAGATGATTAGAGCATGGAATCATTTCAAGCATTGTGTATCTGTTACTGCCCACTATTATGATGATACTTTGAGGATTGACTGTGTACAGACATTGGTGACAGTGTGTATATGAATGCCAAAGGATTACATTATAATTATCTATTGGCATGACATGATAGACTAGCTCCTCTCTCATAGGATGAATAGCATATGAGAAACAACATTTGTGAGTGACACATATACCTTTGTGTTGCAGCAACTGGCCCATCCCAATTTGTAAGGATCGGGTATCATTGGAAATTCAGTCTATTGGCAGTTGCTTCAAAGATGAGGTTCTATATGTTGCTACCATCGATCAAAAATCAAGAGGCTGCTCTTACACCCACCTTTGTGAATGGAATAGAACCTCTTCAACATATTACACTATTGATATAGCTTTTGTGCTGGCAAACATAACATTTGGATAGTCCATAAATTCTAAAGAGGGTTAGAATTTATGATCTTTTGTTTTTGCCCACGCAAACAACCTTTTCTAAGCATGGCACTCTGCATTTGAGTGGCTGCTTGTTTTACATTTGTCACACCATTTACCTGCCTTAAATGGCTGTTCCTTTTTGTCTAAAGAAGGTGATTTCTTCTGTGCATAAGATGTGTCCCAATACTTTCCCTTCATCTTAGACTCTTCCTCAATGGTTGTCGCATAACAATAGGCTTCTCCCAAATGTTTTAACCTTAAAACATTTGCCAAATTCAGTTTTTACCTAATGTATAGGCCTAAGCCACAGCAATACTTGAGAACTCTATGTTCCTCTGACTCGAATGAACCCAATTTCGCATATAGGTCATGGAAGGCATCGGTGTAGGCTTGGACGGATTCGTCATGTCCTTGGCACAATTGGTGCCACTGAATGTAGCAATCATCATAAACACCTTCAAGATAGTACTTGTCCTTGAAGGCTTCTAGAAATGTTTTCCAAATCGGTTCATATTCTTCTTCAATTTGATCCTTCTACCACATAGTATGGGCTTGCCACAACTTCTTGATGGGCAAAGAACCTTTCAGAAAAGCAACCTTAATCTATCTTCATCAAAGAACTCATCCAAAGAAAATATGATTTTAACTAATCAAGCCAATTATCTACTACATGCATTAATTTTACCTTCAAACACAAACACCTAAATGTTTTTGAAAGTTAAGGGGACTCGGCCTCCAAAATATTTACCTACCTAAGGATTGAGCTGATGGAACCACCCATTCTAGGACTTTAGCTAATTAGTTGAACAAAATAGTCTTTTGCTCTTAAATTGCTTTTGTGATTTCGTCATCTATCATCTTTTGATTGCATCTCATGATTCGTTGTCTCTCACCATATGAAATTGCTTACACAAAACAGAAGATAATATCATGGTCTCATGGTTTTATGCCAAGCTTTAGATGCCCTGACCTCATTTGACAGGGCATACACTACCAAGATGATCCACTCTAATACCACTAATTTGGACCCCAACAAATATTTGAGGGTCGACACTCTAACTTGTAGGAACCTAGATGTGTTGTCTCGCATATGTGGAAGCATTCATCCTCTTACAGCTCCACTCATCTCGTTTCCACCCTCTATTACTCCTACAGTTCTACCACAAGCTCTTAGGGTTATGACATCATTGAGTAGCTTAAGAATACACCAGCCAAAATATCTCTTTATGATCTCTTGTGTAGTGCACCTGATTGTCGTCATACATTAGAGGCTGCCCTTCATTCCATCCACATTGAAAGTAATAATTCTCCTATTGCCTTTACTCACCTCATTCAATCCCTCAAAAATCTACCACATGTTATATATTTTAGTGATGATGATATCCATCCCTTTGTTGCTGACAATCCCTTTGCACCTTTGCTTACCACCGCTACTATTGTTAGGGAATT
The DNA here is from genome assembly GCA_018340775.1 of Taxus wallichiana var. yunnanensis. Taxonomy (NCBI): domain Eukaryota; kingdom Viridiplantae; phylum Streptophyta; class Pinopsida; order Cupressales; family Taxaceae; genus Taxus; species Taxus wallichiana. Next base: position 755,384,942 of record CM031237.1, read on the forward strand.
TCTAGGATGAATAATGTTATGAATTATAAATCCGCACCAAATATTATAGTTTATGAAGTGCAGTATTTAAGAACATAGATTTAGATGATTATATTGCAGATTAAAGAATGTAAATATACTTGACACAAGATATAAGTGGGAAAACCATGGAAGGTAAAAAACCACTGAGAAATCACTTATCTTTATTGAGAATAAACTTTTACCCAGCACTCCCACTATTTCCACATGCAGTTACACCTTCAATAAGGTATTACAAACTGCCTCATACATTCTCTCATGAGTTTTACCTCATTCACCTCATGTATCTAGTAATCTTCTCACACATATAGCTTGCATACACATGTTACAACCTATGTAACCAATCTCTAATGAGATCACCTTGTTATATACAAGGTGGGTGGTCATGATCCACTCTAACGAGGATTTAGATGTGTTATGTGTGCATGAAAAAGCAATATGAACAAGATTCAAACATAGAGAAAATAATAGAACTAGAACAGAAAATTATGTTGATATGTGTGTTTTGCACATGGCATACTCTCAAAGGAGACGTATAACTACTTATCTTCTACTATTTGATTGTTCTCTAATGCTTCAACTATGTATACATAAATAAAAATGCCACGAGGGCTTCAAGAATTGTTATAGAATTCGAAACAATTGAGATACCGTGGAGACGTATGGCTACTTATCTTCTACTATTTGATTCTTATCTAATATTACAAATATGTACACATAAATAACAACACCGCTTCAAGAACTATTATAGAATTCAAACGATTGAGCAACCATGTGTGAGTCTCCATCTTCCATCGATTGAGTTAGCCTTATCAATGTGGCATGTACATGTCTATCACGATGAGGAAACGGTGGAATTCACATTAGGCTTGGCACACATATAGATTGCATTGTTTCCAATCTGCCTGAATTGTGTTGTGCCATTGTATAAGTGTGTGTGACATCTATTGGAGATGAACTAGTGACCTTGGAAGCACCATGAACCTCTAGAAGTGTTTCGGGTATTGCAAACCATCAAACAAAATCCACAAGTATCACTTGTCGGCGCTTTAACTCGGAGCCTCTTTTGGAACATTCCCTAGATCAGTGATGCATAAGTAAGATAATATAACTTTAACAAAATACTTTATTGATCTATGCATTTTGTACATGGAATACTCTCAAGAGAGACATGTGGTTTTTGATCTTCCTCTAACCACCTCTATGTTATGATATTTGATGCTAATTATCTATCTAGATATGTATACAATATGTTACAAAGCCATGAAGTGATCCAAAATTGGATCCGAGATATGCCCAATTCATGTAATTTACTTTGTAAGCACTTTTAGAAGACATTTCTTGTAAAATCACAATAGAACCTATATGTTTTGATGACATATTTGGATTCCTCTCTGAAAAGTACACACTCCCAAAAAAATGGCACCTGATTTCGAGTTCATATGCAAAAGTTAAGGTCTCTGGAAGATAGCGGACATTTGTTGGTTACACAACCGTCATTGAAGACAAAGCGGTGGTTTCTTAACTATCACTTTGTGATTGTGCAACAACCACAAAAGTTGTGCAATTGTCGGTATGTAAAAGGGGGCAATTGTGCAACCACCGGTCTACGTAAAGCAACATTTCTATCACACAACAACAAAAAACATTAGTAAGTAACAAATGAGAATGATTCGTCTTCCAAAATGGTTTCTTGGCGATTCTCATGGCAAGGGCATCTTTGCAGGATTGTTAGGTGTCAATTATCATAAAAGATGTAAGAGGAGTTATGGAATTTGGATTCCCATTGTTGTTGTAAACAAGTTGGAGTCTTTGTCCATGGTTACATAGTGATTTCCTAGCAGTGAGAGGTTGGTTCTTGTGAGTTGCAAGTTAGAGAAGTGTTGGAAAGGTGTTAAGCATGTTTTGTGCAAGATTTGGAGAGAGAGCGAGTGAAAGTTCATCTCCATGAAGGCCATTAATGGCAGTAATTTGTACATTTGAGTGAATTACATAGTGAAAGGGGAGTGCAGTTGCCTCACCCACTGGAGTTTTCTCCCATTTTGGGTTTCTCTAGGATAAAATTTGTGTTCACGTGTTTGCAACTTTCCATACTTCTCATATGTGTGTGTTTAATATTGTGCACATTCATTTACAACTCTTCATAGCTTTGTTTGGTATAAAAATGAGTTATTTTGCAATCTCTTTGTAAGCTAGGAATCACAAGGTCTATGTTGGTGAAGCCTAGTGTGGAATATCCACCTGGCTTACAAATCAGATTGGTATCGAGTTGGTTTATCCTTTTTGTCGTAAAAGGTTTTTCTAACACTTTCCACAATTTGTGTTAGTTTTTGTTCCTATGGTGCGTGGTTTGTGTGACTTGTGTTGCAGTTTTATGCCCAAGAAGCAAGTGCTTGTGGGAAGGGTGACTTAGCTTCCTTGCAAGAAGATATCTCCACCAAGAAGTGGAAGAAAGAAGTGAGAAGCATGGCACGCTTTGATGACAAGGCCCTGAACAGCTGAAGAACAGTTCTGCAAGTTGGAGGAGGATGTTGCAAGTATTTCTCTTTCATTGAAGAAGTTGGATAGGTTGGGGTCCATCATGGAGAAGCTTGGTGTTTCGATGGAGGTACTATAAGAAAATGAGGAGGGCACTCTGACATGAGAGGATCAAAGAATCACCCCATGCCAACCAAGCTCCACCTCCATTCAAGGTTGAGGCAAAGATTGAAATTCAGCCATATGATGGAGAGGTGAATGCGGAAAAGCTAGACCATTGGCTAGCTCAGCTTGAGGTATACTTTGGTTTACATCAAATTAATGAATGTCAGCAAATCTCATTTGCAAGGTTAAAGTTATCTAAACATGCATTAACTTGGTTTGAGAGTTATGTTCATTCTTTGGTTATGAAGAAGCTACCACCCCTTAGTAAGTGGGAGGAATTTAAAGTTTTGATTAAGAAACAATTCTATCCTATTTGCTATGAAGAGGAAAGATCTATTGTTTGGCAATATCTTAGTCAAGAACAAGGACAAAGTGTGCAAGATTATACCAGCATGTTTCGGAAGATGGCAGTGCAAATGGGACAAGACACCTTTGATCGTGACATCTTAATGAAGTATGTTGGGGGATTACATAGTCACTTGAGGAGGCTGGTGTTGCTAGCTAAGCCCAAGGATCTTGATGAGGCTTGTTCTCAAGCTCATTACCTTGAGATGGATGAGGACAAGGGTTCATTTACCTCTTCAGATGATGATAAGGAAGGTGAGTTGAATGCTACTTCTTTTTCTAACAGAGAATGTGTAAAGTATTGTGGGCATTGTGATATGGATAGTCATTACCAGCAGTCTTTGAAGGATGTGGAAACCACATTAAGAACATGGAAAAGGTGGACATCAATCCACGGAGCTGAGCATTCGTCTTAGCTGGTACCTCCATGCAAGGGGGGTTAAAGGAGTCTCTAGCAAAGTGTAGAGCAAGGCATGCCAACATGGATTGAGCATAGTTTCCTTGTTAAGGACAAGGTATGGCTGCACTTGAGCAAAGGAAGACTCAAGGTAAAACTAAGAGCTTAAGCCTCTTAGGATATGCTATTAAATTGGATATGGCTCCTCTTTATAGAATAATATTTTGTTTTTGAATATTGCAAGCTTACGTTTCTTTAAATCCTTCCATGCTCAACATTGAAGTAAAATCTTTTTCTCCTAATGGCCAAAAGGAGTTGGATAAAGATGTTGTGTTGCAGTTGAAGGAAAGAGCATTAAGAAGAGGAGAGCAAGTGGATGGGAGTTGGACTGAAATAAAACTTCCAAGCAGATCCAAATGGCATTTGATCAGAGATGGGGTTGCAAAGCAGCTCTAATGGAAGGCTACACAACTAGATGGTTGAGTTCAGTAGACCTTCTTGAAAAGGTGAATGTTGGAGTTCACAAAAGGCACCTCCAAGAGAGGGCAAAGATGTGGGAGGAAATTTCCTCACTTAATCAGTTCTGAAGCTTTTAGGGACTTAAAAGCCTCAAATTGGGGAGGTATGATCCAAAATTGGATCTAAGATATGCCCAATTCATGTAATTTACATTGTAAGCACTTTTAAAAGACATTTCTTATAAAATCACAATAGAAACTATATGTTTTGATGACATATTTGGATTCCTCTTTGAAAAATACACACTTTAAAAAAAAAAAAAAAAAGCACCCGATTTAAGTTCGTATGCAAAAGTTATGGCCTCTTCAAGATAGCGGACATTTGTTGGTTACACAACTGCCCAGAAGACAGAGCCAGTGACATTAATAGTTGCGCTTATAGTCACCAGGGTGGTAAGAAGTGCAACCGCCAAAGATTCATGGAGGAAACGGTTGCGGTTGCGTAAAGCGATGGTTTATTTGTGCAACAACGGAAAGCATCGTAAAGTAACAAATGAAAATGATTCGTCTTCCAAAATGGTTTCTTGGCATATTCTCATGCAAGGGCATCTTTGCATGATTGTCAGTGTCGATTATCATGAAAGGATGTAAGAGGAGTTATGGAATTTGGATTCCCATTGTTGTTATAAACAAGTTGGAGTCTTTGTCCATGGTTAGACAATGATTTCCCAGCATTGAGAGGTTGTTTCTTGTGAGTTGCAAGTTAGAGAAGTATTGGAAAAGTGTTAAGCATGTTTTGTGCAAGATTTGGAGAGAGAGAGAGAGAGAGAGAGAGAAAATTGCATCTCCATGAAGACCATCAATGGCAGCAGCTTGTACGCTTGAGAGAATTACATAGTGAAAGGGGAATGCATTTTCGTCACCCACTGGAGTTTTCTCCCGTAGGTTTCTCCAAGATAAAATTTGTGTTCACGTGTGTTTGCAACTTTCCATACTTCTCATATGTGTGTGTTTGATATTGTGCACATTCATTACAACTCTTCACAAATTTGTTTGGTATAAAAACAAGTTATTTTGCAATCTCTTTGCAAGCTAGGAAGCACAAGGTCCGTGTTGGTGAAGCCTAGTGTGGAATATCCACTGCTTACGGATCACGAAGGCTAAAGAATCATTGTGGAAGTTGAAATGGTTGCACTTCCACTAGTGACTCTTCACTTTACATTAGTTAGATTGAACGGTGTCAAAATGTATTGATCAAAACATGGTCTATTGTACATTTCCATGCACCCCATGGGGCACTATCCTTCACCACCCGAGGAAAACCCCGCAAAGTCATATGGGAGGCCTTCGCCTTTTAGTAACAAAGGTAAAAACATTGTCATCTAGCGACAGCAGGTGGTATAACATGTTGTGAGTAGATCTTAGCAGCTTTGTTTGTAAGTGTCTATGACCCTAACAAAGCCAAAAGGTGTGGCGTGTGCAAAGATGGCACCACATCCAATCCACCCATACTTCATTACACCATTGTAGAAGTGTGAGAGGTATCTAGTGGAGATAAATCGATGATCTTGAAGAAAACGTGAATGACCTACTTGTTCACTCTGTGAGAGCTTTCAATCCATTGGCTAATCAATTTTTTGCACACTTCTCTATCAACATTGGTGATAAGGTTTCTTATGCTCAAATAGTTAAATGTAATAAGGATCTAATGAACCAATTAGAGACTGCCTTACACTACAAGACAATGCTTACAAATATGAGTAATATACTTGCATGGATAATGAACTTAAGGATTTGTTTACTAGGAGTCTTTTATCTCCCTTACAAGAATCTATAATGTTCAAAAAATTGATCTTTTGATGAGCTATGTCATACTTTAAAAGAAAGAGAAGCCAAGCTTCTAAGCATTGAACAAGCTTAAGAATGGGTCCACCCACCTAATGCATCTACATCTAAGTTCCCAGAAAATATTATTAGAAAGATAAAATCAATGGAAACAAAACTAAATCTTTGGCAACCGTTAATGCCATATCTCAACCTACAAAGCTTTAGTTACAAGCTCCTCCTCGAAGGCAATTCACACAGTTGCCTTCCTCACCATATGTGATCTTACAAAAGTTGCTTGAATGTAACCTTGTATCTCTCCCTCCCCTACTAAGGTTGACAAAAGCAAGCCTCGAGCTAAATCTTTCAACTATAATGCCTATTGTGACTACCATAGATGTATTAGGCACTCCACTAACAAATGTTTTAAGCTTCAAAAGTTACACAACATCTTTTTGATACCAATGTTATTGAATTCAATTCCCCTCCAAAGCAATCTAAGCCTTAAGTAAATGAAGGTCAAGATCTTCAATGACCCACTTCTAAATCTAAGAGAAACCTAGAGATGCATCTTACATATAAGGCACAACCTCCTCTAGCTACATATGAGCATCCACTTGATTCGCTCATTGGTACAGTTACTTCTTTGCCTCCTGGGCCTCTCATTACATTTGATGATAATGACATACTTGATGATGATGTTATTCCTCATACACTTTATATCAAGGTTTTATTAAACAACAACATATCCTTGGTGTAATCGTTGATAGCAGTTCTAAGCACAACATGTGCACTCTCACCTTACTTCTTTGGGCTATACTAAACAACATATACAATCCAATGCACAATCTTCTAATCAGATTATTCAACACATTGTTCTCCCTCTTACAATGGGATCCGCTCGTGGCTAAATCTTTTTTTGGTTATTGATACCCTTAGGACATGGACATGCTTTTATAATACCGTTCGATTCATTAGCTTAGGGCTAGTACTTCTATTCTTCACCAATGTGTTAAATACATTTCTTGCAATCAAGTTATGAAAGTTAAGAGCATCCCTTACAAGGTTCCTTAACCCATTCCTTCATCTAATATAGCAACGGTTTCTACACCCATGCTATATCTAGATGTCCTTCTCCTAGGTCTCCTTCTAAAACCAATCAATCTCCTAAGTGTGTCCCACAGACCGCAGCTTGAAATGACACATCTTGCTCCTACTATGCATAATGTGTTATTGAGGTCCAATCCTCCTACACCGAAATATCCCTTATGGGATACTACTTAAAAATGCACAAAATATTGAAAACTTGCAGCCAAATAAAATATTGATTTATGCAGATTTTTACAGTAAGGACAGCAAACTAAATAAAATCAATATCTCCCAAGATATCCACTCAAATTACTTGAAAATTTAAAGAGAGCTTGATATTATTATAGAGGACAAAATAAAACTGTTTTTGGAATTTTACACAAATTAAACTGCTGCCAGAAAAAGCACAACGTGCCCTAGACAACTGGAAAACTTCTGAGGTTCATTACTCTCTAAATACAAGAGCAAAAATAAGGGTCTTTGGAAATAACATTGACAGATATAGGAAATAGTATTTCCACCTTTAAATCTGAAAACGGCCGACTGGAAAACCCCCAAATAAAGGCTGCAAGTTGCCTCGCTTGGAATGGGGTCGAAAAATGATGGAGGCACCTTCAACGTGTTGACTGTGCCCAGCCCAATGGCTGCCGTGAATCTGATCTAGAGCCCCTCTGATTATCTTCCCCAAATGTCCCCAAAACCCTCGGAATCCTTCCTCTCAAACCTTTGATATTGTCTCTGCCACACAGCCCTGAAAGCGGCTCCAAAAACGACAGACTAGGGTAGATCTCTCACCACCGAAGCTAGGGTCCCTGTGGGATTTGACTCCACAAGTTGTAGATGCGCAACAACAAGCGATTTGCACACGTGAAGGAGGCTAAAAATGTATATGACAAAAGTTCCTTTTCTTACTCCTATGGCTCCTTATATACTTCTCCTCAAAGAACGCAAACGAGCACCCATAACCCTAGGCGCATTTCATTCCATGGAGGGGCCAATAAAATAAGAGTAACTATAGTTACTTTTTCCTTTTTGAGTCGCCATGGTCCAAAAGTGACTCCCAAACGCAAAAATGGGATATTAAAACCACAGGGCCCCTTCCCAAAAGCTCCCAGTGTCCACAGCCCCCTGGGTCTGACCACGGTTTGGACTCGACTTGGCCCTTGGGCCATTTGGCGTAGGAAAAGGGGACATTACAGTCCTCCCTTCCCAAATTTTGCTTGTCCTCAAGCAAATGCAAATTAGGATGCTATGAAAATCTGCTCTCCCTCCCAAGTAGCATCCTCAAGTGGCAGTCCCTTCCATCGCACCAAATACTCGGTGATTACTCTGCTCCTGAGCCCCCTCTGTCTCTTTTCAATAATGGATTCTAACTTCTAACACCAACTTCCTCCCTCATCTAGTGGCGGTAACTCTGTAGATGGTACAATATGTTAAGTGCCTTCTTAAGGCATGAAACATGGAAGACATTATGTATCTTACTATGCTCTGGTAGCTCTAGCTCATATGCAACTGCCCCAACTCGTCGAACTACCTCGGTACGGACCATAAAACCGTGGTTTCAATTTCTCTGCACCCTTCTACTTCAGTGAGGACTGCCTATATGGCTGCAAACGTAGGAATACTAGATCCCCAACCTCAAAAGACCTCTCTATCCTGTGTCCGATCTGCATATACCTTTTGTTGATTTTGTGCCTTCTAAGATTCTCTCTGAGAGCCTTCAGAATATCTTGGTTCTCCTGTAACCAATCTTGAGCTTTGGGAGCTCGGCTATCTGGTAATACCAAATCTACAAATGTCATGGCGTCGTACCCATACAAGGCTCGGAAAGGAGTCATACCTATGCTCATCGGTAGGTGGTATTGTAGCAATACTCACCCATGTGTAACCATTTAATCCATGCCCGCTGATGTCTTGTCACATAACTCCGCATAAGTAGCCCTCTATCCACTTATTGACTATCTCCGTCTGCCCATCTGTCTATGGGTGGTAGCTAGTCTTGGGGAGTCAACTCTGTACCTACTAGTTTGAAAGATCTCCTGCCAAAAGGTGCTCATGAAGATCTTGTCCCTTTATCACTAAAAATGTTTTTAGGCAACCCATGTAGCCTAAAAATACCGGTATAGAAGATCCAGCCACATCCATTGCCTCATGCCCCTTGGGTAGGGAAAAGAAATGAGCATACTTAGTTAACCGATCAACTACAACATAAATGCAACTATGCCCATGCACCAAGGGAAGCCCAGTGATAAAGTCCATAGATATGCTTTCCCATTTTTGTTTGGGAATGGGGAGAGGCTGAAGTAATCCTGTTGGGAAAGAACACTCGGATTTGGTTTGTTGGCAAACCATACACTCTCTGACATGATTAAGGACATCGTCCTTCATCCCTTCCATGCAAATCTTTCCCTGATGAACTTGTATGTTTTGAAATACCCAGGATGTCCAACTAGTGGTGTATCATGTACTGCTCGAAGGATCTTCTCCTTCATTTTGGATCCTGGTACAAGGAAAATCCTATCCTTGTAGAAAATGAGATCATCCACTACTCTGTATCGGTCATCCTGTATAATACCATCCATGATCTCACATGCAAAAAACTAGTTTTTGGAGTACTCAACAAGTATATGAGCCTTCCAATCCGCTGAAATCTCAGACATAGAACTAAGCATAGAAGTGAGGTAAGGCCTCCTAGATAAAGCATCAACAATAATATTATTCTTACCTCTAGTGTACTCTATGTCAAAGTCATATGTTTGCACCTTGTTCACCCATCTTTGTTGGCGATCGTTGAGCTCTTTCTATCCCAAGAAGAACCTCAAACTGTTGTGATCCGTATGAACCACAAATTTGCTACCCACAAGGTACTGTCTAAATTTGGCCAAGGCATGCATGATGGCCAACATCTCCTTGTCATAAATTGAATACCCTCTCTCCACGGGTTTTAATTTTCGACTCTCATAGGTGATGGGATGCCTATCCTACATGAGAACTGCCCCAACACCCTCTCCTGATGCATCACACTCTAGAATGAATGGGCGGGAGAAGTCTGGTAATGCGAGGATGGGACACGAACTCATCACCTCCTTGAGGTGATCAAAACTACTGTTGTGTTGCATCGACCAAGCAAAAGCCCCCTTCTTGGTCAAATCGGTCAATGGAGCAGTCAACCAAGAGAAATTCTTCACGAACCTCCGGTAGTATGTGCACAACCCCACGAATCCTCTCAATTGTGTCAATGTCCTAGGTGGCGGCCAATCCAGGATTGCCCGTATCTTCCTCTATCCACCTTCACTATACCCCCACCAATTACATATCCCAAGTATAGAAGTTCGGTCATGCCGAACTCACACTTAGAGGCTTTCGCATATAACGAATTAGCTTCTAATATCCCCAATATCTCACCCAAGTGCCTGATATGGTCCTCCCAAGTCCTGTTGTAGACTAAAATATCATCAAAGAAAACCAATACAAACTTCCGCAAGTGGCGGTTGAACACATGATTCATGCAAGACTGGAATGTAGTCTGGAGCATTAGACAATCCAAAAGGCATCACCAAGAATTCAAAGTGACCGTAATGGCATCTGAATTGTCTTATGCACATCCTGCTCCCTGACTTTGATCTGATGATATCCAGAACGCAAATCTATTTTCAAAAATAGATTGCACCATGTAGCTCATCCTAGCAACTCATCAATGCGTGGTATGGGATACTTGTTCTTTATTGTCTTCTTATTCAAGGCCCAGTAGTCCATACACATCCGCAGGGTCCCATCCTTCTTCTTCACCAAAACCACCAAAGAAGCAAAAGGGGAACTCGGTCTAATATGCCCCATATCCATGAGCTCCTGTATAGTCTTCTCGATCTCATCCTTAAACCGTTTGGGGTGACGGTAAGGAGAAGTGACCACCGGTCTAGCATCCTCGAGCTCAATCACATGCTCAAATCCCCTATCTGGAGGTATGCCTGGAGGTATGTCACCAAAAACTTGCACTATGTTTGTCCAATAGCCATGTATATCCACATGGTACTCCTGTTGTCCATCCTTTGATTTCTTGGTCGAAACCAAACAATGTACTTCCCAATCCACCCCATCGTGCCTATAGATCCTCTCGATCCTCTTGGCCGTAACAACTCGGGGTGCCCCTGAAGATAAGCCCCTCAAGATCACATTCCTCCCTTCGGACTTAAACTTCAGCTCCATCATCTAGAAGTTAGTCCGAAACTCACCAAGGGAATGGAGCCACTGTACCCCAAGCACTATGTTGGTCTCTCCAATACCAACAATATAGAAATCATTGGTAATTGTATAGTTACCCATCGTGATGCTCAATTGGGAACCCGCGTGTGCATCTCATAGAATCTCCATTGGCTTCTGACCACATTGAAGCCCTCAAATTCCTCTGTCTGTAACCCTCGCCTCTCAACCAATGAGGGCATCAATAAAGTTGGGTTGCCCCACTATCATCAGTGAGTACCACCACTCGTTGTCCCCTGCAAAACTCCCCTAACTCTCAAATGCCTTGTACCTCGGGTACTAGACAAGGTGGCGATAGTCTCCTGGGGGAAAGTCTCGCTATCCTGCTCACACCGCACACTATCTAATGCCTCATCATCATCATCCTCTAATGGTTGTGTGTCCAACTCCTCGTCACCATCACTCTCCTCGAAGACCTCTATGAATTGGGCCCTCCCTCTACCCTTGCAATCGTGTCCTGGAACCCAAGGTGCGCGGCAATCGAAACATAGTTTCTTTCGCCTCAATTCCTCCTTGTCCTCTCTAGATCCGAATGGTCTCCAGGTTGTATCTTTCCTAGGTGGAGGTACCTTCGGCTACGAACCCTCGGTTCTAGAAGGGAAACCCTTAGGTTGCACTCGAGGTGGAAACCTCGACTTAGGAGTGGATAACTCCAAGTCACGAGCTCTCCTAATAGCCTCATGCAACGAAGAAGGCTCAAATGCCCTCACAAATCCAGCGAGAGCATTCTGTCAAACCTGCTATGAATAGGGAAATCAACCTCATCTCTATAACATCAGGTACCATGACCGATAGTCTCTAAAAATCTGTGATATATTGATCCACGAACCGGTCTGCCTCAAATGAGTCAACTCTCTAAAATACCTGTCGGGTCCCTCTTATCAAATCTACTCACTAGCCTCTTTGTGAACTCTGCATAAGTCGTGATGTATATGTGTCCCTGTGTAATCAACCCATGATGCCACCAATCATGAGCGTCTCCCTCTAGATGTAAGATTGCAAACTTAATTGCATCTTCCTCATGCATAGGATTCAAGTCGAAGTATGTCTTCAACTTCTACCCAAGATTATGCAGTACACTTCTTAGAACCGTCGAAATGTGGAATAGAAATTTGTCCCAACCTCCTTTGCATCTCTGGTACTTGTACAGTAATCTCTCCTAGGCCTGCTGCCAATCTTCATTTTGCAATATTCCTGGAATGGCATGTTGTCACGAAAGCCATCACTTAAGGTCTGGTACCTTTCCCAACAAGACTCCTCATCTATAATATCCCCAGCTTGCCGTACCTGTGAAACTTCCGGATCCTTCAAGAAAGAAGGTTCGTGAAACCCCAGAGGCCTGGTAGAAGAATGGGGGGACCGCTGTCCTGAATGTCCACCCTCACCTCTTTGACCATATTGTCCCATATTGCTATTTTCTCCTCTTTCCACATGAGTATCAAACCTATCATGTGCTAATCTCTCAGTGAGCTAGCTCAAATAGAGATTGGTAGTCTCCTGTTGCTTTACCATGTTGGTGAACAATTGTTTCATCAGATCTACCCCTATATCCTCATTGTCTTTGTCCCCCATCTTTCAATCCCAACAGGATGGAGAAACAACTGCTCTGATACCACTGAAATATCCCTTGTGGGATACTACTTAAAAATGCACAAAATATTGAAAATTGCAGCCAAATAAAATATTGATTTATGCAGATTTTTACAGCAGGACAATCAACTAAAAACTAAATAAAATCATATCTCCCAAATATCCACTCCCAAATACTTGAAAATTTAAAGAGAGTTGATATTATTATAGAGGACATAATAAAATTGTTTTTGGAATTTTACACAAATTAAATGCTGCCAGAAAAAGCACAACGTGCCCTAGACAGCTGGAAAACTTCCGAGGTTCATTACTCTCTAAATACAAGAGCAAAAATAAGGGTCTTTGGAAATAACATTGACAGATATAGGAAATAGTATTTCCACCTTCAGATCTGAAAACGACCAACTGGAAAACCCCCAAATAAAGGTTGCAAGTCACCTCACTTGGAATGGTTTGGAAAATGATGGAGGCGCCTTGACGTGATTTGCCACGCCCAACCCAAATGGCTGCCATGAATCTGATCTGGAGCCCCTCTGATTATCTTCCCCAAATGCCCCCAAAACCCTCAAAATCCTTCCTCTTAAACCTCTGATAATATCTCTATACACAGCCCTGAAAGCGGCTCCAAAATGATAGACTAGGGTAGATCTCTCACTACCGAAGAATGCCTGCTAGCTAGGGACGGGTCTCTCACCACCGAAGCTAGGGTCCCTGTGGGATTTGACTCCACAAGTTGTAGATGTGCAACAACAGCAGTTGCACACGTGAAGGAGGCTAAAATGTATATGACAAAAGGCCCCTTTTCTTTCTCCCTCAACTCCTTATATACTTCTCCTCGGTAAACGAGCCCCATAACCCTAGGCGCATTTCATTCCATGGAGGGGCCAATAAAATAAGAGTAACTATAGTTACTTTTTCCTTTTTGAGTCGCCATGGTCCAAAAGTGACCCCCAAATGCAAAATTAGATATTAAAACCACGGGGCCCCCTTCCCAAAGCTCCTAGCGTCCACAACCCCCTAGGTCTAACCACGGTTTGGACTCGACTTGGCCCTTGGGCCATTTGGCATGGAAAAGGGGACATTACATACACCTACAAGTCCCTCTCCTCACCCTCTTGGTCAATCAAGGCTTGATGGGACTAGCACCTTTTTACAATACTTCCTAAAGCTAAAAATAAAACATTCAAATATTTCAAAAATACAAAATCAAGATCTGAGCATGTTATTGATTTACTAGTTTTTACTTTAGATATGTTGTCTCATGGGTCATAGAGATTTAATGGATAGCATATTTTATATTCTATACACACATGCCTTTCACAAGGTATGTAAGCATGGTGCGATATATCGCTTGAGACTCTACATGGTCACGGTGTTGACTTACCCTTCACCTAATGGGCCTTGCTAATTTGGGGGCATCTTAGTAGTATCCGATAAATTAAGATGACAATAAAATTAAAAAAAAAAATATGAAGTATTTCAATGGGAGTGGGTGGACGAATGATCGATGCACGTGAAGGCATGTGGTCTTCCTAAAAATTGTAAAAACATGGGCGTCCTTAAACCTATAAACCTATCATTTCCCTGGCATAAAAATAATTTGATTTTATTTGAGATCCGGTGACATGGACCACACGGAAACAGGTGATTAAATGCAAGCAAGTATTTTGGTGAGCAAATATGTAAGTTTAGTAGTATTTGGATAGTCTTATCATCCTATGAAATCAAGGATTTGAATACATGGGTTTCCCTCACGAGATATGCGAAAAAGGTCTCCAACGTGGTCAAAACATTTAAGACATATTTTCCTTACGCACTCCTTATGTGCCAAAATGGAGCGCTAGGGAAAGATATAAACATCCGCCTAAGCATAAAAGTTCGAAAACTTTAGTCAAGTTTAATTATAAGCGCTTTCACGATAGACATGGGTACAAAAATGGGAGCATAACATGTCTCCAACGATCATTTTACAAAATGCCTTGAAAAATGCATGGCCAAGTTCTTTTTCCAATCTATCAATGCAGCCATTCGAAAACACTTCTGCGTGTGAGATGAAAGGTGAATTTTTACAAATGAAGCCTTCGGTACTTAAGGTTTCAAGAAAGAGTTTAGACGCATTCTCCCACCGTTCTTCAAAAGGAGCCTAAGAGTTGCGTGTGGATGCCACAGCTTGCATGTTCAAAGCCGAATTATGCAACCTTGACGCAAAGATGTGAGTTGTTTGTTTAAACGACTCATGTTGAAAGAAATGGCATGTTCCTCTAGGAAAATCGTATGATGTATTCAAGGGCCAAAGACATTGAATCTTTTATCGATAATTCATTGGAAGTTGTGAAGGCTTCATGCCAATGTCTCATCCAAAATGAGAATAAAACGATAAAGAGAAAATACACTTGTTGCGGATCCATGCCTATCTGAAACCCGATAGTTCTAACCGTAGTTGAGGAAGATTTGTGTTCAACTCAATTTACACTAGGACATTTTTTTATGTGTACTTATGCGATGTCAATGTGATGAGACTCAAATAAAAGTCTTGTCAATTTAGACATCATAAATATACAAAACAAACCTTTAGAGATGCCTATGAAGCCAGAGAAAGCTCCCTTCTATTTGCAATCATTTCCTACACTCTCAAGAGAAAGGATTTTTTCCCCTAGCTCCGTTAATTACTATGATGATAAAAATGAGGGTGTTACATGGCTAATAAAAAACAAGGGTGGAATTAATCAGAAATAATTATGGCGGGCGGGCAATTGATATTTCAACTTTTATGCATATTTACATTCTTGCATTGTCTGGAATGATTCACTAAAGACTTTGCACCATAGTTTACATTACTTGAAGAGCATCTCTCTCAATGTGGATTTGGAATGGTTAAGCTTAATTATTGATGATGAAAATATAACAGAAAGTGAAATGCTCGTTTGAATGCCTCTAAAAATGGGCCTCGTGGACTACATTAGTGCATAGGACACATTTTGGTTGGAGCTTTGAATATACCTCGATCGCTGCAAGCAAGTGTGTCCTCGATTGGTCTTCATCAACAATATCAAACTTCTCGATCTCCACATCACCCACAATTCATGGCATGGTCTCTTTACCTTTTACTCTTTTATAATTTTCATATTTTGGTTCTTCATTTTGCAATATAACAAAAATAGTAAACCAATGGATAATTATACATTTGGATATTTAACCAAACTAGATAGTTTAAAACAACAAAACTCCACCTTGTGATTTTTGAAACCAATTTACAATTTAAACATTAACCGTGATCGCTCCCATAACCTCATAAGTGATACTAGAATATCATAATTAGGTTCTCTCGTGTCCGCCAATGGTTCATGAGAATTAGATGATGTCATAAATAAAACAATCCATTTTCCTACCTTGCAAAAGTTTGAAAAACACAATTTCAAAGACTCACAAAACAAACTTCGTAGCTCCGGAAAAGAGACGTCAAGTTTCTTATGTGTTCCTTGTTATGCAAAGAGTCACTTAAGCCATAGATCGGCAATGATTGATCGTCATTTTCATTTCTTCGCGCTCCTCAGAGCCATTTACCTTGTTTTGCACTTTTATGAAGTTGTTCAAATTAAAAAGTTGGGTTTCGTATCGACTCACCATTGGACCCTTAACAACAAAATGCTTATCCGCCTTCACAAACCTCTAGTATTTTTACTAGACAATTTCCTAAAACTTCAATTTGGGGAAAATCACTCTTCTAGATAGTTTGGAAAAGGGCATTTTGTAGGCCTCCGGTCCCAGGTTTGACTAGGTCAAATTGGACCAATTACGACCGGTGGCTCCGGAAAACCCATCACCTTTTGAAACCCGTTTGTCAGTTCTCAGTCTCGTTCGACTCTGATGAATTCTCCATATATAGGGGAACTTGTAAGAAATTTCTCCTTCCGCGTTCATCATCGAACGCTAGTTTTGGACGTGGTTTTTGAGCCCTCGAGCTAACTTTTGATCATTTTCATCTGCCACTAGACAATTTACGACCGATGGCCCCATCGAAAACTAGTCGCCAATCATAAACCGTTCACCAGATTCCAAATTTCGTCAGTTCTGTGAACTCTTGGTATATAGGTGGACACGTAGAAATTTGCCCATCTTGAATTTTCTTATCAGAAGACAATTTTTAACGCACTCTCTTAGCCTCCGAGCATAAATTTGAATGTGTTTGCAACTAACAGGAAAATGTAAAAAGAAAGTTGTAGGACCCCATCGGGTTACCAAACCATCGTGGAAACTTATTGACACTTGTAAATAACTATTTGAAACTCTATCATGTGACTTGTGTGAAATTGAACTTTTGGAAAAATAGTGTTTCTCTCTCTTCCTATCTCTTTCTCTCTCCTTGGTTAAGAAATGAAGTGAAATGAAATGAAATCAATACATGTCTCTAACCCTCTCCTTTCAAATGCAAATTATTATTATTATTATTAAATGGAAAATTGAAAACATTAATTATGTTAGATTTAGGTGGATGTCATGCCAACGATTTATCATTGATTTCATGCTCACATGGTTTTGTAGGATGCGAAAGATGGCGAAAAAGGCAAGGTGTGTAATTCATTGTTTATTATTGTAATTTATATATGTTATTGGAAAATGTATATAAGTATAATGTATTGCCATGTTACAAAAAAGTTATATTTGAAATTTGGTAATATGTATGAGATGTTAGTTTAAGGATGCCTTGGGAAATGTGCATTTAATCATCAGTAATTTTTGATTCAGATTTACGTATGGTAAAAAGGTTAGATATATATATGTTAAATCAATTTTAATTTAATATCTTGCGATTTCATTTCCAAATATGATTAATAATTGGCATGTTGTGTTTCTTGCCTTGAAAATGTAATAAAGGAATCTAACCACATAACCCCTAGTATAAGATTCGTGGATAACTCCTTCATGCAAATCCTTCTTAGCATAGAAGAAATTGAAACCGTAAAATGAACTTAAACTTTTGCACTCGATGGCACCTTCTAACTTAAGTAAATAAGATCCCTAGTTTGAGTTATCGCCATAGCCTATATGTTTAAACACCGTCGTGAACCCGCGACATGGTTAAACTTTGTCTTGGGTATGTGGTTCCCTTCTAGGATTGGTTATCGTGTGTGTAGTAAGGAGAATGTTTTCTCTTCAAGTCCGACTTATGTGTTAGGTGGCAAAGATCGCCAACTACTCTTGAAAGTCACCTTTAGCAGTTGGGATTATTAATGAAGTTAATATTTAACACTTATTGTACCCTCCCTCTCATTCTAGCCACATTAGTTTGCAAAACGCTATCGTCCTAAGAGATAATTAATCCTCACAACTAAAATTTTTGTTACACCTAAGAAATGTATTCAATAGATCATTTATATAACTTAGAGTCATTCTTGAAGCCACGACTATGCGGTGTAACCTTACCATATATGAAGTAAAAATAACACTTCCTTAGTATCCTAGTGGACTACCAAGTCTTACGAAGTTAGATCTAGAAATTAACTTCATCATCGAATGAATTCCTTGTGGGATCCAGATGACACAAATGGAGCTAGTGAAATAGTTGTACTATGACTTAAACTCTTGTTAATGATCTCTTTAGTTCCTCACAACTAAATGTGTTACCTTGGCTAGTGACAATATAACACCTTGGTCTTTTACGGAGGCTTTATAGGGTAAATATGTTTTCACACCTTAATCTAATCTATAATAGGGTAGAGCCCTGAGTGCATATTGGAATTAAACTAAACCTCAGTTGATTAGGAGGTTAACTTGTGGGTAGAAAATTTTAAGTAACTCTTTGCAAACAAAATTGATTTGAAAGATGTTGACTTAAGAGAAACCAAGAAACTGAAACTTGGTCCCGTAATCCCTTGTTATGCCCTTTTATGACATTAAGAATAAAATAAATTTCACATGCGAGAATCGTGAAATGCGGAAACATGGGATCTTACCTTGAAAACAAATCACTTGTGGTTCATGTGTAGTTATAATGCTTCCAATCATGTACTTCTTCAAGATGTTAGACAAGTACTTTCATAACTCTTTTTGTTATAAAGTGACGCCAATAAGAGACCTAAGAAACAATGTAAACGAGATGAAAAACAAGAGTATATGTGATAATGGTTTAGGAACAAAATTTCACTTGAAGTCCTTATGGTTGATTTAAGCATTGACTTTTTTTAAGAATGGATACAAATTGTTCTTGGTGGGACTAGGCATTTGAGCCAATATAGAGTCCACTAAAAATAAAAAAATAAAAATTATGATATGTAAATGCTAAATTGACTCAAACTAAATTTGAACTAAAACAACCATAGTAAACAAACGTTTATAATGGGAGGAAGTTTATAGGAAAACTTGAACCTTCACCTCCTTTGAATCATAATATTGTTTTTCCCCTGTCAACTTCAGATTGGTTCCCTTGCATAATGAGGGTAAAATTAAACGTCAACTAACCATATTTTGAGAAACAAAACTTTAACGTAAGAACGAGTTATTATTGGGAGACTCATAGTTGCTTAAAATTGACTTTAATTAACAAATGATCTATGGATAATTAATGGGATTCAATAAAGGAATCAATCGTGCATTCTCCTTTAAAGACTATTGCCTGCAAAGTAAGTAATTGAAGATTGTAAAGTAGGAAATTTTAAACCTTGTGTTTAATTCTCTTGAAAACTATAAGGTCATACAATGGAAACCTAAATTTAATGAAGATGTAAACCATAAAAAGGCCATGTCGTGGAGTATGCCTACCCAACGTTTCTTACTATAATTGGGTCATTATCCTGGTTTATGTTGTTGAGTATGACATTGATGGGTACCCTATGTTATCCTATTGTATGAGTGGGTTCATGTTTATGTAAGTGTCTTATGCGTTGTTGAGTTTCTCTACTTGGAGCCCTTGTGGTGTTGTGTAGTGAGAAATGTAAGTCAAAAAAAATTATTCAGTATTTTTACTTGTTGTCTCTGTGTGTAAAATGTGGGCATTACACTTCTACACTATCGGGGCTATTGTTTTATTTATTCAATGTTGTTTTTTTCGCATCATGATTATGCTTATATTATATGTTGTGATATATACTACTTATCTAAATTATTGTGAATAACACATGGACAATATAGGACTAATACATCTTGTTCTATGCACCTATTAGCTACTGTCTAATTTTATCTTACACATTGAATTGTTTATCTGCTTGTCATGTGTGTGCAGCCCTTGGCCTTCTCTATGTGTATGCAACACTTAGGTGTCCCTTGTTTGTGGCCTCTGTTGCCTTTGCTAGTGCAGCCCTTTGGCCCTTGTTTGTGTGTGCAACACTATTGTGTCCCTTATATGCAGCTCTTGGCATTTTATATGACATTATATTTGACATTGATTGTTGTACTTGAATACTTATGTGCTTCTATATGTGTATACTTGTATACTTATTGTATATCCCATTTCTTTGTCATTATTTGTATCACGCATTCTCTTGCAGGGTCAGGTTCTCCATGGTGAGCACCTACAATTATCTTTTGTGTTCCAAGGATGCATATATGCTATATTTGACATGAGAATACTTCAATTCTTTTGAGCCAAGCAAGCTAAAGTCAATCTCACTCGCCTCAAAACAGAGGGCATTCAGTGGGGTTGTCACAAGAATATCAATGCAATTCATGCACATAGGCAGAATTACAGATTACAAAATACAATGGGACAGGTTACAGGAACACAATTACAGGTACAAGTAAAAATCATTTACGAAATTTCAATCTAAACAAAACTGACCAACAGAGAGCGAGGACCATCAGACATTACTATCCTAATGGACGATATTTGTCCTGGGCAGTTTGTGACATTAAATTTTAGAATTTTCTAGAAAATACGGGTTTTCACAAGTCTCTGATATAGATTCAAATACATATACACAGTTTCAGAACAAAAATCACTGCATTCTTGTACAAAATGCAGAGAGCATGGTGACATTTTCAATCCAATATCAATTACACACTTTCTATTTTGCATGCATACACATTTTCAATTTGGCATGGTAGGGGCATGGGCATGAGCATCTTTGTTTCTACATTTTTCAAAGTTTCAGAAACACTAATATAATACACGATGGGGGCATGAGTGCACTTCATTCCCTTTCAACTTTGCACATTTGGAATCTAGATCCATCTGCAGCGGTGTGATTCCTTGGGTGGACAGTTTTATTTTGGGCATAGTGACACCCGAGGGCACCATCCTTCTCGCTCCATTTTGAGGACAGTTGGGTCTAGTGAAACTCAACTTCTTTTGTTATTCTTTGCAATGGATAACCCCTAAGCTCCTTTCAATTATTTCTATGTTGGATCAAGTGACACCTATTGTCCCCGAATTTGAACTTAGGTGAAAATATGAGTCCACCAAAAAAAATTGGCCAGAATCAATCAAATTCAATCAAGTCAAAGTCATGAAATGAATCTTATAGGTCTTCAAGGCTCGTGAAATCAACAATTTGGGTTAGGGGGGGTTAAAATAAATAGGCAAAAGTGGGCTTGCAGTGTTTTCAAGCAGTTTTGCAATTAAATTGCACATCACTCCTCAACCTCTGCATTCTGATCCCCCACCTTTATCGAATTTTTGACCCTTCACCGCATAAGTATTGGATTCAACCGAAAATGCATCCCTTATATATATATATATATATATATATATATATATACACACACACACAATGATAAGACACTAAAAGACTATTTTGACACAGACTGACTTGTCACTTCTAATTGACAATTATAGAC
The DNA here is from genome assembly GCA_018340775.1 of Taxus wallichiana var. yunnanensis. Classification (NCBI taxonomy): domain Eukaryota; kingdom Viridiplantae; phylum Streptophyta; class Pinopsida; order Cupressales; family Taxaceae; genus Taxus; species Taxus wallichiana. The sequence goes on from CM031237.1 coordinate 755,406,338, forward strand.
TTGCAAAATGACACCTCAACTAAAACCACATAGTCAAAAAATTAACGGATGCTTTAATAATAGACTCATTTCTAATATAGCTTAAGGCTATTATTGAGAAATTAGTCTATAAATCTAGACAGAACGCTCAGAACAAGATTATTGGATAGCAATTGTTGTGACTAAGAGGACATTGAAATATAACTAAGCCAAAATGCTAGTTATTGACAATGACAACATTTTGTCAATAAACAAACTAAACCATGACTTAACAAAAATATTTACAACCATACCTAAACTATATAGACACACACGAATTCATTTATGTTGAGTCATCTCATAATTACAGGTTTTCGCGGTCTTGACAGAGCTGGCAGTAGAGTTTGACCATGTGATTACTGATTATTATCAATACACAGCCATGTGAACCTGAGCATAGATCCAACTGAGGTATGACAGTAAGTACGAGGTCCAACAACTTAGGCAGAACAGTAAAGAATTTGTTGGAATTAATGTGTACCTGGATCAAAATCTCCAAAATCCAAATCAATGCAGTCCAGACAAACATATCTCAAATTCTGCAATCATCATTGATTCATCAATGCAAAGAGGCTGTCTACCATGGTAGATCCCAATGAGCAAATAATGAGCATAACAAATCTGCTAACCGTGTAGGTGGATTAACTTGGTCAGTATGTGGGTCGTGAGTGGACTGTTTAAATTTTTTTGGTGGGCAGTTAGATAATGACCAGGCAAGGCACAATTTGAAGACTTATAGAGATAATGAACCAAGACAATGGCATTCAATGTGTCAGAACCCACGAGTGACAAGTAAGTCCCTCACAAAGTGCGAGAGTGGCAAGTCTATAAGTTATCCAGTCAGAGATGCGTGATTTAACAAATCTGCATGAAATGAGATTTGTAGCATGGGTATAAATGCCAAAAACATCCAAATCTCTGATGACACAATGCAGAGTGTGACATGATCGGGATCCTTTACCAAAGAGCACTCGCCACTTGCCACAACACATACAAATGGGGACTCATACATAGATGCATGAGAGTATGCACGTAGGTCAACAAGCTATAGTATGTAATAACCCTTTTGAGGGTTTTATCAAATATTATATATGCAAATCTGAAACTGAAAATTGCAGCAGACTGAACACTAAAACCAGCGACTTATACTAGCTTAAAAAGATGCCAAAAATACCATGAAACACATCCACACAACTCGCCACTATATTTGTAATTTTTAGAAGCCAATACAATCAACAAACACTGAAAACACACTGCTGGAAATGAAATACACACTGGAAATTGCAGCCACGAAATAATTATGAAATATAGATATAGAGGTCTCCAAAAATCATGCAACTCAAGATTCCGGCCTTTAAAAATATGGCAAATAGGAGTACAAAACCAGATTTATCAAATTCCATGCCAATGTCTTCAAATCCTACCCTAGGTAGGTCACTCCACCCTAGAAAAATAGTATAACTGCTGGAAATGCCAAAAAGATCTTCAAATCAGCTTCATAGTCCTCTTGAAAACCTGCTCCTTTTGCACTCATGTTCAACTTGATGCAATTAGTAGGCACTTATACTTGCTTAAAAGATGCCAAAAATACCATGGAACACATCCACACAACTCGCCACTATATTTGTAATTTTTAGAAGCCAATACAATTTACAAACACTGAAAGCACATTGCTGGAAATGAAATACACACTGGAAATTGCAGCCACGAAATAATTATGGAATATAGATATAGAGGTCTCCAAAAATCATGAAACTCAAGATTCCGGCCTTTAAAAATATGGCAAATAGGAGTACAAAACCAGATTTATCAAATTCCTTGCCAATGTCTTCAAACCCTACCCTAGGTAGGTCGCTCCACCCTAGAAAAATAGTATAACTGCTGGAAATGCCAAAAAGATCTTCAAATCAGCTTCATAGTCCTCTTGAAAACCTGCTCCTTTTGCACTCATGTTCAACTTGATGCAATTAGTAGGCACTAATAATTTGTCAAACATCAAAAGATTATTACCATACAATGAATGCTTCAAGATTTCTTCTTTTTGCCACATAGAAGTAGACACAAATGATGTATTATATGAATGAGTATACCCTTCTATGGTGAGATCATTGACCATGCCTTCTCCTTGCCCTTCAAATGGCTCATGGTGGGGTTGAACAACTCCCCTCAAATCTGATTTTTCCATCACATGTTCCTTTGCCATCATTTCTTCTTGATCATGCATATGCTTAACACTAATATCCTCTTCATGCCCATCAACCAAATTTGATTTCTCCTTGCACCCATTCAAACCCATGCAATCATTAGATGCAAAAATTCATCATCAAAAACAAAAGTGCTCATACCTTGGATGCATGTCTTTACTTTGCTTGCACATTGATTCACAACTCTTCTTGCTAAGGAGTGAGCAAGACATGACTCCTTTTGTTCCAATCCTTCCACAAGTATGGATAACAAAGGTTGTGGAGGTTCTTCATACTCATTCAACATTAGAGACATTATTGTTTGCATAGAATCCATTACTTCATGTGAATGTTCCTCATGTATAACATCAAAGAAAACCTCAAACATGTGCAAAATGACGTCATTACAATCAAGATCTAACATTGGAATGCAAGACCTTACCTGAGCCATGTTCTTCAAGATCTTAACCCTCTTATCAAAGTGAGGGTTTGTGATGTCCCAAAGCTTTTGAAAGCTTCCAACCATGAGATCATATACCTCCTCCATAGTAGTATCATCATATGGCAAACTTGGGGCTGCTATCCGTGTGACCTCACTAATGCATGCAATGACCAAAAGTCTCACATCCACCTCCTCATGTCTCAACAAATTAGTTCTAGCCAAGTGTGTTACCAAAGGAGCTACAACTGAAAACATAGAGCTATAATCAGATTGCTCTATCAAACATAAACAACTCACTATCTCTTCAAGAGTGTGGAACAATACACTCTTCTCAAATGAAATCTTTTTGAGCCATTTCCCAAGCTTATAGAGCTTGGTTCTCAAACCTCTGTCACTGGCAATCTCCATGATCTGCAAAACAATACCCGCTGGAAAAGAAGAAAACTGCTCTGATTTACCTCAAACAACTTGCAATAATTCTGAAATATTTTTTTCCAATCTGAATATGCCAAAATAGAATTTTTCTAAATCTGAAAATGGGAGACTTACTATAAATAGTAAGTTTGTCACTATCCCTAGCTGAATTTAGAAAAATGACATAACTTGCTCAAAACACCTCGGAATTGCATGAAACTTTGGGGAATGGTAGATAATATTATGGAGCAACTTTCCCAAAAATAATTTTCTGAAAATAATTGAAATCTGATTTTTAAAACCCGAAACACTGCAAAAAATATAGCAACTTCAAAAATCCGTATCTTTGGCTAGGAAAGTCCAAAAGAGCTGAAATTTTGGATCTTGGGTCACAAAAATATGAGAAACAATATCCCAAAACCAGATTTTGACTAGCCAACACCAAACCCTAATTTTTGCCCAAAAATTAGGTCGCCCAACACATTTAGGGCACCAATTCAACTCCAAGATTTATGAAATTAATTTCGCCTTATTCCTCCTTGTTTTTGCCACACAAACCCCCACAAGAGTAGAGGAAAGAAGCTCTGATACCACTGTAATATCCCCTTGTAGGATATTAACTGATTATTATTAAATACTTGTAAAAATAAACACTTAGAAGATAAACCCTCCTAGGTTTACCTCAACGAACCCTAGTGTCAGCTTCAATACAACCCAAATAGGGTTGGAGTGAGCCAAGGTGAGGGTTTGATGGGCAATCCAGTTGGTATTTACACTCCTTTATCCAATACAATTTATGAAGTAAAATAATAAATAATAACTATTTGAAAAGTAGTGAAACTTTGAAATTAATAACTCCCAAAATACTAACTCTTTTAACTTGAAACCAAATGCAGTAGAAAGGGAAAATTATGAGCTTCTCATCAAAATAAATATCAGATCTTTGCATGCACTAGAAACCACTCAAATCAGCCCCGAAATCCCAAACCCAATCGTTAGGGTTAGGGTAAATTGCATAAATAATTTCCAGCACTTAGAACCCTTCAAAATACTCAATAACATGCAGATTTTACCCTCAATAAAATGCGCCAATACCCTAGACAAGTCGCCAAAGCTCGAGAGAAAATATTATGCACAAGCACCTTCAACACAAGAGAGCAAAATGGAAAGAACAATAGAGTCTTCAATAATCTTCAATAATGGATCCAAATAAGAGAGAGATCAATGCAAGAACTAGGGCATACATCCCAATTCTCCAAGCATGGAGTGAAATCAATAATTCATCAACATGCCCTCTAAGGAAATGCGACCTCCCTTTTATAGAACTAAGGGGTGCAATATCCAATAAAGACCTACCTTTCCCTTTTGGAGGGAAAACATAAACTCTCATTAAAATATTTAATACTAAAACTACGTGCACTTTATTTTTTTAATTAAATAAATAAAAGTAACTAACCTATGTGCGCATTAAACTAACTAATAAAACTCCCACTTCTAGCGCTAGGCATGCCAAGGGGTTATAATGCAAATGAAAATAAATATTAATAATGTCTTGAAAAAGAGACATTACAAAATATTAGAAGAATAATGCAAATAGAGGCTCAAGATTCTCCTCCGTCTTCTTCACTTCCTTGCCATGGAGAAGGAATGGCAAGAAGACCAATTAGTAGCTCTCAAATGGGGAAAAGGGACATTACATAGTACTTAAATGAATATCCTCTCGTAGCCGAATATACTTTCACACCAAATTAATTCCAAAAATTGCATGAGCAAACTAAAAGTATAAAGAGAATACAAAACTAGAGAGGGCTCTCATTTGGACTAAACCCGCTCTAATACCAAATGTTAAATTTGGTCAGAATTAAACAAATAAAACTCTCAGTTCATTCAAAAATTACAAATATATAGGTAACTAAACTTATACATACGTGGAGTTGGCCTTATCATTGCTAACAACACAATCCCTCAAATCTCTCACACAATTACCTCCTCTATTCTCTCTCCTAGAATATCTCTAGTGAGTTATTATCACACCGACGCCTCATGCATAATTGATACACACTCTCACTAATAATAATAATTATAAATATTACCTTGCACTATAATGTATTGTTACACACACACACACACACTAATTTAATAACTCACTCTCACATGAGTACTAACAAGATATTTCTAACAGTTTTTCTTCCAAGTTGTAACTGAGCAACACATCTTAGATTTAGGATTCCTTCAAGCAAGAGTGCAATGTTGCATGTCCTATATCACCTATTCCACTCATCTTGCTTAAACATTTGCAGACACATACAGGGTTTTTGCATTACTCAAGACAAAACAAAACAAAACAAAAATCGAATTCGACAAGAAAACAAATACCTGCTTAGATTATTAATGCTAAATGGATTGGACATCTAATATATTGGTTATCTTTGATAAAGTATGATGTAAGAATTATATCAGAAGCAAGAATTCAAAAGAAAAAGCTTCCACTAACCTTTGAAAGGTCGCCACTTTTGGAAGTAAGAACATAGACAGGATATTCGGATTCCTCTCCTTCCTCATTTACACCAACACACCCGATAACTATGCAGCCCTTCTGTATCCACTTGAGTGAATCAACTAGAACAATTTGAGGGGAAAATGCATGCAAGACGTTAGTCCCCATTCTAATTCTGATACAAGGAGGAAAAAACTATGTATGTAATATCTTGTTTGCTTATGATAATATTTACCTAAAGAAAGACAAGCGCAATATACATATTACATATCACATCCCAATGCTTTCGTAAGAAATAAGTGGAAGGGTCACATGAAGTTTGACAGCAGTAACAGATTAAAAAATTGAACTACAATCAAACATGACTGCACATTTGTTCTAAGAACCCCATGATGAGAGATTAATATTATGTTCTCAGTCATTGACATATTATGCTAGCATCAACATAAATAGAAAATTATAATCTCAAAAGAAAGCATGGATTGTATACTTTGATAAAATCAAGAAAAAGAACAAAACCTGACAGAACAAGAAATATTACTCATCAAGAAAAAGACTCAATGTTTGATCTTGTTAAAATCCAACAAATTTCAATACTGTCTTAATGGCACCTATAATAGGGACATAATGTCTTACTGCATGAAGACCTACTCAGGTTGCACAGCATTAGTAAACTTATAAGACTCCACATTGAGGCTTATGGCACAGAGGATGGTCATAACTCAACCAGGCCAGTTGATGAGCACCCCTCAATTCTTTTCACTCTTAAGGCTAACTAATTTGGGACTCCAACAAATTTCTCTCCCCAGCTATCCTTAACTTAAGAACGTAGATATATCAATCTTACCCAAAATCAGCTTTTATTCAAAGTACAATAGCCATACCTGATCCAATAGCTAGGCTTGGACTGGTAACAGGACTTTTGTTCAATGTTACACCACAATTTGGGAATGGAGAGATAGGGGGATGTTATTTTTAAATAGAACATTTTTTTCCAAAGCAGGTTTAAATCTCCCCGTCACAAATAGGAAGCCAATTGATGTTAAAGATGGCCAATAACCTCACCTAATGTTTACACCAGATATGATAAATCGTGGATTCACCATAAAATTAAAAAAGGAAGATGTGACCCTTGGTAAAATCTGAAAATACCCATACCGATAAACATGAAAAGACTTGAGTTTAGGGATGTTTTGGCATCCCTAGACAACTCCAGCATATCCCCAAGGTTTCAAGAATGTTGAAGTATGTTTCCAACACATCCCCCTGCCCCCAAAACATAGTGAATGCAAGAAATACATACTCCACCCAAGGGAACACGTACCCATGTTACACTGTTTTTATTTAATATCACCCAATAGCAGGGTCCCGATAACAAGACCTATTATGGTTCAACAACCTAGCTTCACCCAATCACAGGACCTGGTCCAACAACAGGCCCTCAATACAGTCCACCCAATCAGCTTGACAAAGTGCAGCACAGATACTAGAGCGTTCAATAGCATACATGAGCATTCTATTACGTTCAATTACACTATTTGTGGAAATTGAAGACTTTAAATACAGTCAGAGAGCATTTAAATTAGTTAAAACACCATCAAAGAGTCAAAAAAACCTGTTCACACTTACCGCATGATGTCGCAACAAGTTTCACTAATGTTAACAATCAAACAGTCCAATGGCAGCAGATGTCATTGCTGGCTGGTATAACTATCCAAAGTTCCAAACAAATTCCATGTGTTTTTAACTATAGTAGCCGAGGTCACCAGTGAGCTCATAGCTGGTTTCTCGTCCCTCAATGTGAGGGTGTCCTCTGCTACTAAAGTTGAATTGACTGCCTAAATGTTGATAGAATGTTGGAATATGTCATGTCACACTTCAAATATCCTCTTAGCGTTGTTGCTTTAATATTTCCTCACAAGTGACTACCTATGTATCTATGTCTACTTTAATGTTCTTCCAAAATACATATTGTCATGTGGCCTCAGGTTTTGTTCTTCTCTAGATGACTAGAAGGGGCTATGATGGAAACTCCAAAGATATTTTGTAGTTTAGAGGGTCTTTGTTGTGTATGAAAATTGCTTGTAATAGATGGTACAATAGTCTAAACTGTAGTTAGGCATAAATTTGTTCTGAAATTTATGATATTTTGACATTCTTGGCCATTTGCTTGTTTTGTCCTTATTTTCACCTTCAAGTTTTCTTTCCTGGTTCTTGGAAAGATTATGGTTTGAACATGTCAAAATCTAACATGCATTATCTCATAATGGCTGACATTCCGTGCTTAATTCAAAATTGTTATTCTTAAAATAATGCTTGTAAGTTTGATCTTGCGATAGATCTTGATCAAAAATAGGATAGCCGCATTCAGCATAATCTAGTTTTCCTGCTCTTATAGGGTGCCACTTTACCATTTTTGGATAACATAGCCGCTATGGCATGTCCACTAGTGCTTCATCCATAACCTTAGTAATGCTTGCAAACATTCAGCTATTCTAGAGAACCCATGTACAAATATTCTACGTTGTCAGGATATGCCCAGCCCCCTGATGCGTATCAGATACGGATACGTTGAGATATGGGTACAGATACGTACTGGTTACGTACAAGAAAAATACGTCACGGATACATACAGATGTATCCATGATGTACCCTAGAGTACCCTGTACGTATCCAGTACATATCCCTCATTAAAAACGTCTTTTTAAAGCTTTAATTCATTTTTTTTCTGACTTTTCTATTCCCATATCATATGTATGGCAGCCACATGAACAATGAAATGTAAAATCTTAAGTATATTACTATATTGTATGTTTTGAAAATTTGAACATGGATCCTAGTATATTTTTCAAATTTCAAGTTTTGTTCGTATTCATGTTGACATGATATTCGTAAATCATATGTATGGCAGCCACATGATCAATAAAAATGCTAAGTCTTAAGTATATTAAATGTTTTGAACATTGATTCAAGTAAAATGAGTAGATGTACATAAATATATAAATATATATATATATATATATATATATTTTTTTTTTAATTTTTTAATATATATGTACGGACGTATCCAAGACGTATCGTACCCAAGGGTTTTCTAAAATTGACGTATCCACGTATTGTATCCGCACCTGCATACTCAAATCGCCGTATCCCGCAACGTAGCAAATATTCTATAAACTCGTACAAGACCCATAAAAATTCTTAATCTCAAGTATACATTGTGATGTCCCCGATTTCACCTGAAATATGAGACTACCCCATGTAAAAAAATTTCGTACTTTTAAAATTATGGGTCGTTTTGTGTTTTTATTGCCAGAAAGTTCTTGTATTGTGTCAAAATATTCCCAAGAAGCCATATAAGCCATTTTTGCCAAATACACAGATGCTCAAAATTGTTATATTCTGTCGTTGGGATTTACCTGCGGGAAATTTGTATTTAATTATTTTGAGCCCCGTTTGAGGCAATTTGTGCTCTGGTTTAACTCTGTTGTGATCGTACATATCATTATTCCAATATACCAGTAGGGTTTTAACCAGGAATGAATCCTAGGCTTTATTTGTAACTTCTAGCAACATTTTGTGTTTGTGTTTTTCCTGTTTCGTTTTCTGTGAAATTTCTCTGGATCAATTCCCTTGCCGGTTTGGCCTGATACTTGGCCTGGAGTATCTGGAGATCACATATGCATGTTGTGCCAGAAGGAATTCGCCATCGGAGGTCTAGTCCTCTGGGAAAAGACAAAGTCATGCACCAAAAAGCCTCTTCTGGGCTGGCCGCATTTTTGAAAAAGAGGGTTTGAAGTGGATCATGGGAATTTTGGAAGCAGCAGGGAAGCAAGAATTTTGTACCTGCCTAGCAGAGTACTTTTCCCATGGAAGCAACGTCACTTAAGTCACAATGGGAAAATTAGAGGCAACAGGCAGGTGGGAATTTCTTACTTGCCTTGCAGGGTAAAAATTCCCATTGTGGAATAAAAGAAAAATCACTTAAGTGAATCATGGGATTTTATTGCCTGCCTTGCAGGGTAAATAATCCCATTATGAAAGTCAAACGACTTAAGTGAATCATGGGATTTTCAGGGCTGCCTTGCAGGGTAAATAATCCCATTGACATCTGACTTTTAAAAATAGAAATTCTTTATTCCAAAAAGTGCGACCCACCTTGGGTGAATAATAAATGCATTAAATAAATATTTGTTAATATTTATTCACCCAATTTTGGCGCCCAGGCTTGTGGAAAAGTCAACAGAGGTAAATGGACAAAAGGAGGTTGAAAATAGACTGTTCTAAAATTAAATAAATAATATTTATTTAATGCAGCCCCTTTATGTCAAAAAGTGCGCCCCTTTTGGGAGAGAAATAATATTTTTTAAGTATTAAATGATTAAATTAATTCCTATTTTCAGTGGCTAAGGTCAAAGCACACTTGTGAGGCTTGAGTTAACTGGAAGTAGAAGTCTAAAATTAAATAAATTTAATTTATTTAATGGCAGCCATAAGCATGCACAAAATAGGTGCCCCATTTGAAGAGTGAAGCTTATTAATTAATTAATTAATTGTCAGGAATAGGAAAGGCATTAATTAATTATAGAATCATGAGGATTATATAAGCAGGGGCTGCCATAAGGATGAATTAATTAATTCACAAGCAGAGAAGTGCAGCCCAGAGGAAAAGTGCGCCCCATTTGAAGAGGATTTTTGCTCAAAAGAAGGTGAAATTAATGTTAAAAGCTTCCAGAATTGGGCACACAGGTTGAAGGAGGTTGATTTGTGTCTGGATAATTGTTTGCATAAGTGATACAGGTGCTCAGGTGAAGTTGGTAAAATTCATGCTTGCTTTGCATGCAAATAGAACATCAAATTTGGGGCAGCAGGCTTGAATTATGCAGATTTTTATGATTAAAATCCACTGTTCATGTTCTGGTTGCCATCTTTGTCTGAATTAATTACAGAATTCGTTACAGGTGCTTTACAAAAGAAAAGGAGCTTAAATCAATGTCCAATACATTGAACATATCCTCTCGAATCTAAAGAATTATCCAGATCTGCACTGGTTGTGAAGAATTCGACCGAATAAAGAGGAAAAGAATTGTTCAGACAAAGATTGCTCCAACCATGGCAAAGCGGGATGAATGAGAAAGCTCAGCGGAATCATGCATTACTTCCAGATTTGCTGACATCGGAGACACAAATCTAGGCCCAGATCCAGATCCAGATTCAGATCCAGATCTCATAATTGCAAAAGCTTCTGACAAAAATTCATCCTCTTGTTTCTGATGCAGCCCGTGTAGAGGAGAAGAACTGCAAAAGCTTCAAGGATAAAAGGGAAAACAAGGCGAAGGCAAAATTCTAGATCCAAACGCTTCCAGATCCAGCTTAGGTGAGAATCAAAGGCAAAAGAACAAGACTGCAGCTTTCCTCTTCCTTCTTTTTTCCTCGGACAAAGTAATTGAGCGATCAATTAAATTATAAAACTCAAGTGATTGGTTTAAAAGCCATTACTTGAAGAAGTCAACTACTTGGAGATAGGTGGCTGACGTGCAAAATAGAAGGTTCTATTTTCAGTTGCAAATCATGCATGTCATGCAAAGAGGAATTTCAGGAGAGATTGCTAGTTGTTCCTTTCCGACTTCCACATGTGCCAGTTCAACTAAAAGCTTCCGACTTGTAATTACCCCTCTACATTCTATAAGTAGAGGAAGAACCTACGGGTTAAAGAATGAGAATTTGTAAGCAGCATTCTTGTGTTCCAGACTTTGTGCTGAAACCCTTGATAGCCACTTGAAGCAAAGGAATATAAAGGAGCAGATTTTCGGAGAACTTTGTGTCATGGTGCATTTTGTTTCTAGTTTTTATCTCAGATCTTCTAATAAACTGTGTTATTTTAGATCTAGATTTAGAGTTGTCTTTGCTTATAATTATGTGTGTTGATATCTATTGGTTTCTTCTATGTGCATGCAATCAACTCTGTTATCTATTGATTGGGTTGCACATCTTCCCCATTTCTTCCCTGTGTTTTATTATTTCCTTCTTCTATAAATATTTCCTTTCTTAAACAATTGCTTACTTGCTGCAGAATTGTACAACTATGGTTCATGAGCTGAACAGTTAAAGTAAAACCCCATATAGATACTAGCATATTTTAATTGACAAATCTGACACGAGAGCCTCACCGGTAAATGAGGGAGATTTATCTCATGACTGCCTAGGTTTTATGCTATGCAGAAAATCTAGCCAACACATTGGTGTACTCCAATAAAAAAGAACATTGATTTTTAACGGGTAAACAACTATATCTGTTCGAAAACCACATGTCCCAAACACCCAACTTCATAAAGAAATCACACTTGGATAATTTGACATGAAGTTTATATTTGTTTAAGTCAACTCTATTTCAAAAAGCTACTTGTGTTCTTCATTTGATTAAAGTATCATTTAAGAAAACAATGGTAAACTCACCATAGGCTGAAATATGTTGTTCATCATTCTCGTGGATGTTGTTGTCGCATTTACTCTCAAGGACATCACAAAGACCTTGTAATTATCATTTTCTATTGTGGACATTGTCTAAAGTAGATTAGGATCTCTAATTCTTACTTGAGTGATCTATGCAGAGTCTAAGAGGTTGCACATGCGAGGAAAATACTACATGTTAGGAAATATTAGTTAGTGAGAACATTAAATAATGATATTTAGAGATTTTAAATATATGTAATTGAGTGTCATATAATAATGTAATGTGAGTGTGTGATTTATGAACATGAGTTGTGAATATAACAAATCACTAGAGATATTTTAGGAATCACGTGTGAGAGAATATCAGCAAGAGAGATTTGAGGGATTTGTTTGATAAGCCTTATCTCATAGTCTTTAGAAAATGTAAAGGCTATATAATGTAACCTCTTACATGAATAATATGTCCCAAATGAATTGAATTGTATGCGAATTGAAGATTATTATTGTGAGATTACTTTGTGAAAGAATTATATTGTCAACAAATAATTTGTAAGTAAAGTCTTGTAATATCCCTTTTAGGGAAAATCTAAAAAAATGGATTTCCCTTGACACCCTTATGAGTCAAATACTTCAAATTCAATGTAATGTTCCCTTTTCAATATAAGAGCCTAATTATGGACTTCTTTCCATTCCCTTTTTGTGGCAACGAAGTTGGATGAGCTAGGAAAGGAATTGGGTTCTCATTGCATCTTTCTTTTCTAATTTTTAATGTTTTTTTTTAGTGTTTTCTTCATTTAAGCAGTGTCGTCTGGCTTGGAAGAGTTTAAAGGCCGATAAAAGATTAAATAAAGCCCAAAGGAGGTTGGCCATGCATGTTTGGTCTTTGGCGCCAAGATTGGGTTATAAAAGTAGATTAAGGACTTCTTTTGTAGGAATCTACTTTTGACAAATTTATTCTAAATTGATCTTTGGGCTGGTTGCTCTTAGTTCTCTCCACTTTTGGGCAAAAATCCAATTGTGTGGTTCATTCCAAGAAAGATGGAAACCCTTCTTGTGGCTGGTTGGTGGAGGAAACCCATCATCCTTGGTTGAAGTGAAGTCATAATTGCAGATTTGGGCATTGAAGGATAAAGGAAGTCATCTACAATCATTTGCATGCATTGATAAGCCTCTCCTAGTTGGAGCGACTTGTATTAGGGTGTGATTTGGTGCCTTCTAGGGCACATAACTTCTATTTTCTTCTATATTCAGATTTGATATAATTTATAAGGCTGGAATCCATAGTTTTGTGATTTTTGGAGTTCATCTAGGGTTTTCAGCCCTTGCATGAGGCTGCCTTGTTGTTGTTCCAAATTTAATTACAGCAGTGTGTTATCTTTGGTTTTCTCCATTTATGTGTTGCAAATTGAATGGATAAATATTGTCATGCATGAAATAATTATTTACAAGTGTTTTCAGCTATTGTGCATGGTGCATTTAAACCCCTTTTCAGTTTGTTGCTAGGGTTTATATTATTGTGGGAACTGTTGTCATAAAAATCAATTTATATTTCATTTGTGGTGTGGTGTATTTTCAAATCTGATCCTTGGGGTTTGTGGCCAAACCCATATCTTCGGTTTTTGTCCCAAAAAGGCACACTACATTCAACTAGCAAACTGAAAATTATCTTCAAACCCTAACAGAGATCTGATTTTATTTTTTTATGATATCATGCATGCAAAAATAGCTGGAAAATAAATATAGAAACCCTCCAAATTATTTTAATCAAGATCCGGAACAAACACAACACAAGATAACATCGACAAATATGATTTTTGTACTTTTCAGACTTGCTGGAATTAAAATATGACAACAGCAAATATACTTCACCAACATGGATTGAAGTAACAATTCCAAGCCCAAACACAACCACAAAAGAGAGCAAACAACTCCAAAAATTATGAAGAAGCCAAATACAACTGAAATTTGGGTTTTCATGCCCTAGAAGCCCACAAACTCCTCCAAGATGCAAGTTGCCACCCTAGGAGAGGGTCTGAAAACTTCTGCCAAAGCTCTAGCAGCCCTTCTACCCCTTGCGCCAGCCAATGATGGAGCTTTTACCCCTTTTTCCAGCCAATGATGATGCCCTAGCCCTTTCCAGGTTGTCCTTATGCACAAATATGACTTCTGAGTGAAGCCACCAACAGAAATTGAGGGTTTTCATCCCCAAATTCTGATCACAATGAGGGTTTTCATCCTCAAGTGATGAATGCTAAGAGGGTTTTCGTCCTCAATAGTTGAAAGTAGAAGCACAAGTGCTCAACTCCTAAAATCAAGATGATAGATGCCCAAATGAACCCCTTCATCCTCCTTTTATAACTTCTCTTTCCTCTTTCTTTCAATTTTGGTGGTTGACTTTATTTAAAAGTCACTTTTATTTTTAATAATAAACATAAGTTGCCTTATAATATAACATAAAGTTACATTTGGCCAACTTAGTTAAATCATTAATTTTACTTTAAGTATTTAAAAATATTTTTTATTTTAATAATAATAATAATATTAAGTTGCCCAAAGATTAGAAATGACCAGGCCCAACTTAAATAATATTATTAATCATCTTTAATTTAGAAAAGGGGACATTACAAGTCTGTCCAAAATTTATTATTTGGTATCAAAGCAAAGCCAATCCGAATGAGAGTCCTATGAGAGAGAAGAGAATGATTATTATATAGCGTTGCAGGATAGAAATTGCATTTATCTAAATGCAAGACTGGTATGTCTCATGAAGCATTGGCTGAGCATATATTTTCTTCGAGTGTAAACTTATGGTGTAAGGTAGGAAGGTCCAACGAGTTGCTTACGATAGTCACAAGACTGTCAAGATGCACTTGTGAAGAATAATATCATAAGCTTCTAGTGAATTGGTTGAAATCCATCCAATACTATCAGAGGATGAACCTACATGCCAAGAAAGACGTGGAAGTCAAAGTCTACTATATGATGTTGAGTTATAGTCAAACCTACATTTGTATTTGGTTCACCCACATCACAATTTGTGTCATGACGTTACCTATCGCATGCACATGTTTGCATACAATCTTGCATGATCTAATCAGTGCTTATATCTAATGTCTCTTTGCGCCACGCCTTTCTCGGTGTTCATCTCTTCAACTACATATCTAACTTCATTTCCTCGGCGCAATAATTTCGTTTCAATATTTATTGTGTGTGCAAACTGATTGCCACAAGAACATTCACGAATTTTGCATGAGGATTGCTCACGCTGTTCATTAATGTTTTCGTAAACCATTCATACCTTGCCACGAGTTGAGATGTCGGTCATGTAACGTCGACCATTACCTAGTGGAGAATATCAAAAGCCCGAAGGTCGTCCCACGTGGAGTATATTGAGAAAAAAATGTGAAAGCCATTCTTTCCATTTTAAGTTTTTCTATATTATAGGTGTGTCGATTACTTTTGTTTATCTAGTCTTTAAATATATGTGCATGTCAAATCAATAGTTTGTTCTTATAAATAACTTCGAGTCTTATAATTTGTTAGTCCTTGACATTATGTTTGTCACAATTTAATTTTTAAAAGTCATCATCTCATTATGTATTTATGATTTTGCTTATGGTGTCATATATGTTTTTTAAAGTCATTAAGAATCTTGTTTATAGTTTATTTTGCATAGAAGAGAGTTTATAAGGTTTAATAATGTCTATTTAGGTATTAGTTATTTGTATGTGTCTAGTTTTAGATTTTAATGTAATCATTATTTCCATATGGTCTTGTTGAAAAATTATTTTAATGTTATGTGATGTAAAGTAATTGTCAATTTTTGGGTCATTTTGTTTAGTCTTATAGTTTTGTTTTATACGTGTTTATATTTATAAAATTAGGTATGTCTTGTGTGGGTCAAAATATTTATGTATGTCGTCTCAATGTGAAAGAGTCGAAAAATAAAAAATAAATTGCCTTACAAAAGCATTTTCGGTGGAATCCGACATCCATTTGAAATGGATATTTTCACCTTGTGGAGACATTTACTCTTCAAACTTGCGAGATGAGCTTCAACGTCCAATTGGTTGAGTGAGCAACGCCACATTGGAGGATGGAGGCAACAGAGGAAGAAGGTCGATCAAGCAACCTCTCGTCGGCCACTTGAGCGATGGGGCCGCATTAATAATTTGGTGGCATGTTTTCAATGTTCATTTGCTTTAAGTGTGTTTGCTTTCCGTTATGTTGTATTTCATTTGAGAGTTCATGTTTTGGTTCGTGTGTTCAATAAAACCTCTATTGTGATTTAAGAAAGAGGGACATGTACCTGCAAAACTATTTTTGGAGGGCAAGAAAAGATCATGCGAGGTAAACTCAATATGGATTGTTGTCCAGATAGTGCATTGGCTAATGAATCCAAAGTAGATTTGGAATTTTGTGGGTTTCAATCACCTTAAGGAATTTTTCCCACATTGTATACATAATCTAAGGGTTGTGGACCTCAAAATCGGCTCTGCAAAAGTACACCTTTCTCAGGGTTACAAGAGAGCTTGATGGATTCATTACCTAGTCTAAGCAGTGTTTTCAAGAAGCAACATTTGCAAGATATATCTCTCTTCTCCCATGTTCACACTAAGGGGGTGAATGTTAGGAAATAGTAGTAAGTGTGAACATAGAATAATAATATTTACTGATATTCTAAATATATGTAATTCAAAGTGTGAAACAATAATGCAATGTGAGTGTGTGAGTTATGTACGTGAGTTGTGAATATAACTCACTAGAGATATTCTAGGAATGTGTGAGAGAGAATATTGCAAGAGAGATTTGAGGGATTCATTTGATAAGCCTTATCTCCTAGTCTTTAGGAAATGTAAAGACTATATAATGTAATCTCTTACAAGAATAATATGTCCCGAATGAATTGAATTGTACGTAATTGAAGATTACTATTGTGAGATTACTTTGAGAAAGAATTATATTGTGCAACAAATAATTAATAAGTAAAGTCTGTCCAATTTTATTACTAAAACTATTTAAACTAGACAGATTCGATCAAACAAAGTTGCATATATTGTAGAACATGCAATGGAATCTTAAAAATGGATGCGAAACAACCATAACACATTTAACCCATGAGATTGCGAAATTGGACCACTTGTACCCAAATGAAAGAATAGGATAAAGTACATATTGTAAAATGCACAATAATACTAGGAAAGTAAGCACCTGCGATGAGAAGGGGAATTCAAGCACAAGCTACTTAGTGCTGAAAACGATGATTTTTCTCTCATCGGTTTTGGTGGGAAATTGAATATGGCTTCATGGAATTTTTGTATAAATATGAGGGTCTGTCCTCATATCAAAGTGGGGTGGTTTTCTTTGGTGAGTTAAGAGAAAATTTGTGTAGCTTTGGATTTCCATTCCTTCTCTGGAAAATGTATGAACTTTGAGTTTTAAAGTCCTTGCACCAAGGTGGTTGACTTGTAGCACCATTGGCGCGTATTGAAGGTATGTAACTCATGTCACCTTGACAAGAAATTAAGATTCAAAGGGAACGTGTTTGCTTATGATTTGGTATGTGCTTTGGTTTTTGTATGTTGAAGGTTGGCTAATGAGTTATAACTTTAATTGCAATCTTTGTGTTCATTGCATCTATATCTAGTACACTAGATCAATCTCTAGTCGTTGCATCCTTTGGTCACTAGATCAATATTGTTTTGCAATCTTTACTCTGCAATATTTGATATAGTTATAAAACCCTTGTTGTAATCTTCTTATTGAATGGATTTTGTTGGCCTTAGAGTGTATCTTTGGCATATGAAAATGGGAGCAATGAACATTTCATTAAAGCTCTTACATAAGCATTTGTGTTAACCATTTTGAAGGTAGTTTGGAAACATTTTTGTTGATTGAGCATCAATGAATGCAAATTTCTCTTTAAAAGTTGTTATTACTTAATCTCATGTTCTTTACATTCCAGAATAACAGGCTATCATGGTAGTTATTGATACTTTGTTACTGAAAATTAACCAACATTTACTCCCCTTCTTTACAAAATAAACATATCTCACTCCCTTCCACCATCACAAACATATTAAAGATCCATGCACCATACTTATATGTTGCTCAATAGCATCATTGAGAAACCTTTTTCACTCAAATTACCATTAAAAATAATGTATGAGAGTCATATTTCACTGTCTTTAATAACATGTGTCTGATTTACTGAGTATGTGTGATATCTTTATGACAACTCTTACGAGTGGATATTACATTCATGGCCATACTCAACTCAGATTGAACCACCAATAAAATTGAGGGAAATTGAATGCAAAAACATCTTTCCTTCATTCAGGTTACCTCATGGGTTCTCTCACCCTGGTTTAGGCAGAGCCAAAAGTAGCAGGAACCGTCCATCACCTTTGTATGTGCATCTTAGTCATCCCTAAAACCTGGTATAAAAAGAGTGTTAGATATATCCCGACTACAAACGACATACCCCCAAAGATCGATCATTCTCTAAGCCATCTTGCCCTTTGAAAGTTGTTGCGCCAGTCCCAAGGGTGTAAAACTGGGAACCAACACATGGATTTGTCTTCCCGATGCAAATACCCCTTGCTCAGAAGATATGATCTTATGCAAAAGAGGTTTCATCCGATCTGCCATAATTTTCGTTATTATTTTGTACAAAATATTACACAAAGCTATAGGTTTGAATCTTGAAATATCTTCCACTTCTGAAGCTTTAGGAATCAGAGCTATGAATGTTTTATTGATTTCTTTTAACATAGTTTTGGCAGATCTCACCTCTTCCACAACTTGGAGAAGCTCAACTTTAACAACATCCCAAAAACTCGATAAAATTATATCGGAAACCCATCTAGACCAGGTGTATTTCCTTTTATCATGCTAAAGACAACCCTCTGCAATTCACATTCCATAACTGGATTAGTGAGCCCACCGGTGTCCTGTGCAGAGAAAATTCTTGGAATATTTGCAAGAACCTCATTTTGAGTTTGCTTTATCTAGAGGTTGAGCTGAAAATAAATGGAAAAGGTAGTCCCTTTTAGGGCTGAAAATGGAGAAAAGGGGTTTACCAACTATCCCCAATAAATCTGATTTGAAAACACCTTCAAGTACACACACAACAATCTGAAAGTAGCTAAGAATAACTTAGAATGATTAACCAATTCAAAATCAGCAGTCTCCTAGGGCAGCGAACTGCCTATGAGATTCGAGTCCACTTTTCACTATGCAAATCAATGTAGAATGCCACGAAATAATTTATCTAGCCACGACAATATTTATACATCACAAATACATCAAAAGATTGAAGAAATATCTGATTAGCACAGCAGAAATTAATTATTTATAACAGCAGTAGTCCCGCCAAACCGAGGGCTAGGAAAAATAGTAAATCTCCACCAAAATTCACCAAAGTTCAGATTACGGCCTTATAAATTATGGAGATTCAGAATATAAAATCAGATTTGAAATTTGTGCCCTAGAAAGCACCAAACCAGCTTCAAACCCTAGTCGCTCCCCTAGGGAAGAGCTCCAAAAATGATGTAAAGCCTTTGCAATCCTTCTTCTTGATGTCTCCAACTCAAAATGGAGGGTTTTCGTCCTCCACCAAGCCACAAGGAAGGTTTCCGTCTTCCTTGGATGCCACACAAGAGGGTTTTCATCCTCAAGTGGAAAGGTAGTGAGCAACTAGCCCAACAAACCAATTGTATATGAAAAATGCGCCAAAGATGATTGCAAATGAAGTCCTTAAGTCCCTTTTATATTCTTCCCTTGGTGCCAAAGGCCAATTAGAAGAGGACCAACCTCTTAAGCCTCACTTTATCTTTTAATTGCTTCTTTATTTTCTCCAAACCAGCCAACCTTGTCTCCTAAAGGAAAACAACGAAAGAAAGCATTAAATCTAATAAAAGAAAACTGAAATGAAATGCAATTCCTTCCCTTGTTCAATAATTCTTCTTTGCCACGAAAAGGGAATGGCAAGAAGTCCATATTTAGGCCTCAATTTGAAAAAGGGGACATCACACTTTAGCTATATTTTGCATTCCTTCCAAGGTATATGTTGCCTTACCATCGCTTGTTTTTATAGAGTTAATATAATTATGAGATCTTGCTGTAAAGATTTATGAAAAAGGCAATATTTTTATCTCCCTCTTTTAGCCATTGTACTCTGGATTTTTGCTGCCAAAGAATCTCCTCTTTTCTCCCACTCATGAAGATCAACCTTTAAAGAGATTTCCTTTTTAACTAAATCTGCATTGCTCCCTAAGGTGCATATTTTAGTATTGAGTTCCTCCAATTGTTCTATAAGTTTTTTTCCTTTATGTCCCCAAACTCCGTCCAATTCCAAGTTTTCAATTTGGCTTTGATGTAATTCAAGCGTTTGACAAAGGAGTACATATGAGTTCCATACCGAGGCTTACCTTCCATCCACCATTGTTGTATAAAATTCCTAATGTTTTCATGATGAAGCCGCATCAATTGGAATCTGAACGGGGCAAAACAAGGGAATGTTCTACCAAGCTCCAAACAGACTGACCAATGATTGGAACCAATATTTTTGAGAATTTGAGCCTCTGGAATATACTCATTTGTCCATCAAACCTCTGAAAGAAGGAATCTATCCAACCGTTCAAGAATACAGTACATTCCTTGCCTTTTATTGGACCAAGTCATCAACCCATTACCGGTTTAACATCCACTAAATGAAGAGTTTGTAAAAATCTGGCCATATTATTCGAACTAGCATCTAAGTTAGTAGATCCTCCTTGCTTTTCCTCTAGACTTAGGATAGTATTAAAATCCCCTCCTATCAGCAATGGAACGTCAGGAAAAGACTGGATCATAAATTCAATATGTTGCCATTGTAATAATTTTTCTTCAGTGGAAGTTGGGGCATAAACATTAATGAAAAGGATTTGTTTAGAGTCCTCCCGTGAATAAGCATGCAAAAGCAAAACACCTTTGCTTCCACAAGAGTTTATCACTGTAAGTTTTTTCGGATCCCATATACAAGTGACCCCTCAAAAAGCTCCCTGAGAACTAAGAGAACTCACCTGAGCATGAGGCCAAATCCTATCAGCCATAACATGCATTAACTCAGTCGAAGCTTTGGTTTCCTGTATAAACACCATCTGAGGATGATTAGTCTGAATCATTCTTCGAATTTCAATAATCTTAGAAGGGCTTCCTTTCAGCCCTCTGATATTCCATGTAATAATCTTCATTGGGAAGATTGATTAAAAATTTGGGACAAATCCCTTACTGTTCCTTCGAACTCAACTTCTGACCTTCCTTTTGTAGGTTAGTCTGATTGGATTTTTATGTCTGCCTTCACATTCGTATCCATTCTTATTTTCTTACTTTTTCTTGAGCCACTCCTAAAGGCAAATCTACATTACGTAAATCGAAGTATTAGTCATAATCATCAAGGGTTTACTCATCCCATCTTTGCCTACATCACCGTATATTATTTAGATCTTTATCTTAAAAATTGCTATTTATCGGCGATAAATTGCGATTAATCGTGAGACATAAGCAAAATGATAAATCTTTTGAAAAATCGCGATTTCTTTTCTATCGATTAATCGGCGATTTGACGATAAAACTCATGAAAAATCGCCAAAAACCACCTTGAAAATCATGGAAAATCGCCATACAGGGTATAAAAAATAAAAACCAAAAAGAAAGACCTCATTTCAAAGCGTTTTTCAGCAATTTTTCCTCCGCGATTTGACTGTGATTTTTGCCCCCAAGTTTTGCAGGGTTTCGACTCTTCAAGCCTACTAGGGTTTTGAAAATCGTGTTTTGCATTTAATTTAAGTTTATTTTATGAATTTAAAAGTTTTTAAAGTAGTGATAAAGTTGACGATTAATGCCGATAAATTGTCAAGAAATCACCGATTCCCGATTTCCGAGTCAAATTTTGGCCTGCCAAGTAATTGTCGATAACGATTTTTTGAACTATGATTTAGATCAAATTGCTCTTGAAATTTGGTTTTTCTTTAATAGCTTTTCGATTGTCTTATGGGTATCATCCATCATATTTGTTGTGGGAATCGGTACTAGTTGTCTATCCTCCTCTTTGTCTTTTATCCCCTCTTTGGATCGGGGTCATGCATTTGAGTCTCTAGTATCTGTGATCCTATAATATCCTCGATGTTTTGTATCCTCATTTTCAGGTTGAAAACTAGCAAATCTATTGCCATTGCTTCCACCGGGATTTGATGTAACATATTTCTTTATTTTTTCTTTTTCTTCAAGTAATGAATTCCTCCCGATTACATTCTCCCACAAGACGATCTAGAACTTTCAGGTGGGCAGGTCCCTCGCCAAATGGCCATATGCATGACAAATCTTGCATTGAATGCAATGTTTTCATAGTTTACTACTTGTTCCCATTGATCCTCTCCCACATCCAAAGAGATTTTTTGCTAGGTAAAGGGGTATCAAGATCCATCAAAACATAGACTCGGGCATAAATCATCTCTACGGGTGAATCGAGCTATCAATTGTCATCATGTATGTAGCGAGGATATTACCAATTGTCGTAAAAACAATATTACTCCAATACTCGGCGGTAAACCAAATAACGCATCCAGATTTGGAGCCACTAACGGTAATTCTTCATCTGCTTTTAAACATAGGATGTTAGGGTTTCATAAATAGACCCATTCTGTCATAAAACCAAGGCCCCATTGGAAAATGTATACTTTATCCTCTGCAGTAGCAAAGAAGATAAGAAAGTCGCCATTAGGATAAACAGAGATTGAAAACTCACCTTTGCTATGCCAAAATTTCCTGGTCCATTGTTTGAAAGTCGTTAATGGAGGATAGAATCCCAAAAATAGACGATTAGACCCATGCTTTCTAATTCATCAATGTCACTCTAAATATCAGATTTCAAGCACCACTATTGGCGACCTATCACCGGCTTTCATACGACCATTTACTGAGACTTTCTTGGATCAATTTTTGGCATTCGCAGGGGTCTTTTCTGTAGATTACCAACTGGAACCCTATCCTCCAATTCTCCTCTCGACATTGCCTTGAATTACATTTTCGCCAACTCTCCTTCATCAAATTAAGCTGGTTGATGCCCTCCATTCTTGTGGTAGTGTTGCATAGATAATCCCCTCACGTCCACCTCGAAGGGAAAATGTGAAAGCCCACTAAGATCCGACTTCTAGAGATTTGACTCTTAAGAATGGCAAACTATACGTTTAGGGCGAAAACGTTGAGTGGAGATTCGATTTGATGTTTCCCTTCCTATTTACATCCCTATTTTGCTCTTGCTGAACCGACTTTTTTCACCGTCTAAAACTCTCTATTTTTCCCTTAATTTCATATTATTTGAATCGCTTTGTGTATTTTCTTGATTTCAACCTTGTATTTTCTTCCTTTGACAATTGTGACTCGTGTTTTTTATCATCCCCTCATGTGTTTTAAAACGGCGGCAATTTGATTGTTCTATTGAATCACAATCTCCTCACTTGCAAATCCTAATCACTCCGAAAAGCTTTAAATTCAATGACCATCTATGCCAATACAAGATTCCAACAAGCACGATATTTCTCTAATGCATGTGGATGAATGACTGAGTGGTTATGATAAAAAAAATGCACATATGTTTAAAGATAATCCTAACAAATTGAAAATTAACCTCTCACATCAGTTGGGACAGCCATAAAATAGGAGATGCCCCTTCAAAAATCAATAAATTGTATTAAATTCCCGGGCTATGAAACTTTTCTCGATACCAAATGATATATTTGGTCAAGTGTTTACACAAGATGATGTAACACCACAGATAACACTCAATTCTCTTATTCATCATATAGAGGGATATTTATACAAAGTCATTCTCTAATTAATAGGAGTCCTCACATATATCTACTCAACTAATCTACTAAAGACGTACGAGTTGTTTCAAGAACTCGTACATAATTTTAACTAAATTATCTCACCATTATTATTAACACAACCATTAAACTAATACTGTGAGCACTAATAGAATATCCCTAACAAGACCTACACACTCATTCGGTCAGTAGTTCAATTCCTCTTCATTCTTTCCTTGTTTAGGTATTCTAACATTTTACGCTTCCACAATCCATAATAATATGCAACCCTTTTTGGAAAAAATCAAGCGTTTTTTCATTTTTGCAATCGACATTTCAAATCACACCACGTGATCCATCATTTGGAAGAAATGACATGATAGGATTGTGTATTAATGCTCTTTATAAAGATAAGTCTAGCCAATTACATGATGTCATATGGGCCCACCAAGGAGGAGATGATAAATAAACTAGCCATTGCAAATATTAATTATTTGAGAGTCACTAATAAAATAGTAAAATCAGCACAATCAACACATGTCCCAAAGCAAGGGATCTCTTTTAAATTTCTTAGAATTGTCTCCAAGAGTTGCAACCTAAGCTCTCGTCCGTCGAAATTGCCGGTATGCTTGCCGAAAAAATTCTTCCAATTGTCTCAAGGCTCACATGGCCACCTACTTCTTACCCAATTATGGCTATTCAATAACATCTCCCGATTCTTTTTAGAAACATCTCAATTTTTTTCTTTACTCATGTCTTGTAAGTCTATAACTATCCATTAATTAGTTGAAATGGAAATGATTTCATAATTATCCTTTTCTCTTTTTGATATTCTCATTTCGAGTGGAAATGATCATGTAGCTAAATATTCCCTACTTTACACTTTAATGGTAATACACCCACTCAAGAAAAACCAAGTATCTTGGTAATCATCATTCGCTCCTTTAGTAGGTTCATCATTGGGAAATATGTATAGATGATCCACCAAGAGATGACTCTTTCATGTTCTTACTATGATGGAAAAGATGAGATCTTATAGTGAAAACAACCATATTGATATCATTCTATTTATCAAAAGCTTGTTGATCAAATACAATAATGCACAGTGTTCTACAAAGAATAAAATGGGTTGGCTAGTAGAAAGTGTCAAAATCTCATAAATAAATATACCATTGTCATTGCTTCTCTGTTTGTGGTGGGGTAATTTTTTCTTGCTCTCGTGAGCAATCTTCTTGCAAAATATAATGGATGATCTAATTTGTGAATTCCTTCTTGGGCCAAGGTGCAGCCAATTGCCAAATTTGATGCATGTATGTGTATATGCAATTTTTATCCGACTTTAGGAATGCGAGAATGGTGCCCTTATAAGCATGATTTTCAGTTTGTCAAATGCCTCGTGTTGTCCAGGGATGTGATAGCTAGAAAAAAACATGATAAACTTCTATAGCAGCTTATATGACATAATCAAGAGCGCACTTGTCCCACCTCCTTTGATGACTACATCTCATTTTTACTTTAATCTTATCTATCTTTTGTTTTAATTCCTACTTTAGATACCACATGACCCAACACTTTTCCATATGGTATTAGCAATTTGCATTTCTTTGGATTCAAAGATAAGCTTGCATGCCAACAAAACCTCATACATTGAGACAATGCTCGAGGATGGGCATCCCTCATCCCATGAATAACCAATCATACAATAATGTTTGAAACTATTTGTTGAAATTTCTCAAAATATAAGCAAAATTGATTTTAAAAATTCCTTACATGGCCTAAATGGCATTCTATTGTATGCATATTCTCCAATTTCAGAAATAATTGGTGTTTTCAGCTAATTATCTTCTCCAAACTAAAACCCATCCAAGAATCGATAAAACTCACTCCCTACCACTTATTCTAATATGGTGTCCGAAAATGAAATAGGAAAAGAGTTCTACATTGTGAATGCATGTAAGCAATGAAAATCCCTTCAACCTCTTTATTTATAATTAGAAGATGGGAAGAGAAATAATGAAGAAGAATTGGAGTGCACATATTGTAGATTGTGTGTCTGTCATTTTATTATTGAAGAGATACCTACAAAATGGTTGAGGTGCTTACAACCATACATTAGTTAATCCACAAATAATAGTGACTTAATAATAAACAATAAGCCTTATATTCTAATACCCCCTCTGAAGGCTTACACTACAAAAAACAAAAACATACTAAAAAAAGATTAAACTAACAAAACTAAACAGGGCCACACATTCTTGAAGCTCTCTTTGAAAATAGTTTTTTGACCAAGTAAAACTCCATCAAGCTGCCTCATAACCTTCGTAAAGGTGTAGCTCCTCAACTAAATTCCCGAGTTCACGGATTCCACCTCCCCAAACTCCTGAATTACAAACCTATAAAATTATTGGACATCTATATTTATCCACCGTGCTCCATCAAGTTGTCGCATGACCTCGTAAGGCTATAATTCCCAAGATCCACAGACACCCAAACTAATCGCCAGTCATCCATACTTGAGCTTCATCTACACTAAATCTCTTTCAGTCTCCAAAGTATGGGGCTTCTTTAAAATAAATATTCTTCATCAAAGAAATTCTTCATCACTTTCGGATCAATGGATCTTCAAAATGGCTATATTAACTTCATATGGTTTGTCTTGCATCCGGATTTTTATTTGCCAAGTGTGAAAGTTGAGGCGAGAATATTTGTCGACGGAATTTCCATTCTCTCGAAAATAATTCTTTATTTAAAAGGAAACTCTCTTTTAGACTTTGTGGTGTAAAACAAAAAAATGAACATAGATAAATACCCGGTCTTAGGACTAAGGTTTCAAACAAAGAAAACTCGTGATTCCCGACTTTTTGCCTATGCCCTAGGTGATTGTGAATGACTATAGTATCTTTTTGGCTGTAATTGTAATCGTAACCATGCCCTAACTCTTGCGAGAAACTTCGCACGAATATTTGGTCTATAACAAGAGGCACAACCAAATCGCTTGCCCAAAATTGCAATTTACAGCAAGCAAACTATTTTCAATAGTGGCAATGTACAGTCCATACCCTAGACGAATAGATGTAATCGAAAACCCCTCATTTTCCTTCATGTTTTGCTCAGTGGAAGTCTCTCTCCTCAATGCCGCTCATGAAATTGTGAATATACCAAGCCACGGAAGTCGTGTTTTCCCCGTCACGTCGTATTTCGTGCCCTATTTGGTGTCTAAAATTCTTTGTAAATCATTGGTGCACTTGCATCTGCGTGCCCTTACTAGATATCGCGCTTTAGAAATCACGAGGTTATTAAAAGTTCTCGGGCTTCCTCAATTTCCACACCTCTTCACGCACCAATGGCTATGATACCATTTTAGAATATGTGAAGAGAAATAATGAAGAAGAATTTGGAGTGCATGTTAGATCTAGAAGCATAAAAAAGAAAATACGACAATAAGATAGAGATGCACAAAACTACATTGATTCGAATGACTCGGGCGGGTGTATTTATCATTAGGAGAAGTAGTTATAGTTTCTTCAGTTATAACTAATTTACAGCCTCCTAGCTGATTATAACCCTATAGGTTCATTATATATTCAACACCCCCCTTAATGACAAACCTCGAAACAACACCAAGTTTATCTCTAAACTTGACAAACAACAAAAGACCAAGAGGTTTAGTCATTACATCAGCGAGCTGATCTGGGAGATTGACAAAATGGAGAGAGATTTCACGAGAATCAACCAACTGGCGAATATAATGATGATGAATCTCAATATGTTTAGTGCGGGTATGAAAGATAGGATTCTTCACCATTTTTAGAACACCTTGATCATCACAAAAGAGTGAAAGAGGTGTTGCAGCAGCTGGGAAGCGAAAGTCGGTCGAATCCGAAATGCGAAGCCATATTGCTTCGCCCATCGCACTAACAAAGCCTTATATTCTCGCTTTCGTAGAAGAGATGGCAACAGTAGGCTGAAGTTTACTTTGCCAAGAAACAACTCCTGAACCAAAAGAGAAGATATATCCTGTGGTAGATCGTCGAGTATCTACAGATCCTCCCCAATTAGAGTCAGTATAGCCAATCAACCTGAAATCTGCAACTCTCTGATATAGAATGTCAAAGTCAAGAGTTCCTTTGACATATCATAGAACTTGTTTTGCTGCTCCCCAGTGAATGAGTTTCGGTTTAGATAAAAACCGAGAGAGATAACTGACAGCAAAACATAGATCCGGTCATGTAGTTGTTAGATAGATCAAACTACCCACCAATTGTTTGTATAATGATTCATCGACCGGTGGTGAATCATCATGAGCTGAGAGTTTCAGCCCTACCTCCATAGGTGTAGAAGAAGAATTACAATCATACATTTGAAATTTTTGTAGCAGGTTAGTGGCATACTTAACTTGAGATATGAAAATCAAGTGATCAAGTTGCCAGAATTCTACACCAAGAAAATAGTGAAGGAGGCCTAAATCAGTCATGTCAAAAGCAACACATAAATCTGATTTTACCTTATGAATTGCAATATCTCCACTATCGGTGATGGCAAGGTCATCAACATATACAATAAGAATCACAATGTCATCATCATTGCTTTTGACATAGAGATTCGGATCAGAATGACTCCGTGTGAAACCTGAATCTCTGAGATGTTTATCTATTTTTATATACCAGGCTCGAGGAGCCTGCTTAAGTCCATACAAGGACTTAATCAATCTGCATACCAGATGCTCACTACCACGAGCCCGAAAACCCTCAGGCTATGTCATATACACCTCTTCCTCCAAATCCCCATTTAGGAAAGCACTTTTGACATCCATCTAATATACTTTCCAACCAAACTGAGCTGCAAAAGAAAGAAGTCGAAAAGTGACCATCTTTACAATAGGAGCAAAAGTTTCTTCATAATCTATTCCCTCCTGTTGCGAAAAACCTTTCGCAATGTCGAGTATCATTGATACTTATCCAAAGTACCATCTGCTTTGCACTTGATTTTATACACCCATTTACAACCAATGGTGTGTTCCCCTGGAGGTAATGGCACCAACTTCCAGGTATTATTCTTAATCAAGGCATCATACTCTAGTTGCATGGCAGTTTCCCATTCCGGTATGCCTCGTGCTTCAGAGTATTTCTGTGGCTCATGAATATGAAGAAGATCAGAAGCAAGAGCAAATTGAGCATGCTCAGAATAATCAATTTGCTTACCAGTTCGTCGAGACCTTCCATCTAAGAGAGGAGACAATTCGTCCTTCCTCAAATCCTGAATAGTGGAGTAAAACCACTTAGGCCTCCGCTGAACTGAAGATGTGGTGGCTGGTTGTGGTGTTTCTGGAAGAGAAGCCAATGGAAGTTCCGGAGGAGAAACCAACACAAGTTGATTTCCTGGTGACTCAACAATCTCAGTGGAAGATTGACCAGACTGTCCTGGAGTCTATGGAGGAGTATGACCAGATTAAACAACTTCTCCCCAATATTTATAAGGCACTCCTTGATTGTGCATCATGCATCGAGCCATCTCCATGACGGTTATGTTCCTCCATTCTACCACCCCATTCTACGACAGGGTATAAGGGGTCATTAACTAGCGTTGAATCCCTTCTTTACTGCAAAAATCTGCAAATTGTTTAGAGGTAAACTCACCCCCATTATCGGATCTCAAAGTCTTGATTTGCCGGCTGGTTTGATTCTCCACCAAGGCCTTGAACTTGACAAAAGAAGCAAAGCAATCAGACTTCTTCAAAAGATAGACCCGCATCTTCCGAGAATGATCATCCACCAGCAAGAAAAAATAACGTGCACCAAGGACTGTGGAGTCTTCCACGATGGCTCACATAGATCTGCATGTACAAGATCCAAGAGCCCCTTTACACGCCAAGCACCTTCAGAGGGAAAAGGCTTCCGCTTTTGTTTTCTTGCAAAACAACCAGCACACATGTCATGTTTCTTCTGAATAGGAGGCAAACCAACAACCATGTTGGCTCTATGAAGGCGAGCTAAATCTCAAGGTTGAGATGGCCATATCTTTCGTGCCATAAAACACGGTATTGCCTTCCACAATTAAAGCATGCAAGTTGACCGTGGCGGGATCAACAAGTCTATATAGACCACCATGCCCAATACCCGGGTTACTGACCTTATTTTTCGTGATGTCGACACAATACATTGTTTACCACAAAGATTTATAGAGATGTTGGGATTACCAGGTTAGTTGGTGATAGATAACAAGTTCTTATTCATGTTAGGCACATATCTAACATTTTTTACAAGCAATCTGGTATTATTATTTAGCATAATACGAACATCCCCAATACCTTCTACAACATGTGATCCTCCATCTCCTAAAGTAATGGCGAATCGGAAGAACAAGAATTAAAATTGACATACCGAGTCTTTTTGACATGTGAAATGTCATGATGCTCCGAGAATCAAAGATCACAGTTCACTGTTGAAAGTGCCCATCATTGCCCAGTATGCTGTACCGAAAGGTAAAGTCATGAGATTAAAATCAAAGAACCAACATCGAGTAGGGCTTCCATTACCCGTGCGAAGATGCCATGAGATCATATTCTTCTTCCGACTCGTGTTCACCAGTGTAGCTATAGTTGAACACGAGTCGAATAAGAATATGCTCATGGTATCTTGCATGGGTAATGGCAGCCTACTCAATGTTGTTCTTTCTCTTTCTGAACTACCACGTATTTGCAAGCATTTGATTTAATCTGCCACGTATTTGCAAGCATTTGATTTAATCGCCACGTATTGGCATAAAGTGTTTTTGTTTTTATTTGGTGGGCAAAACTCTTTATTTCCTTTTTATTATTTTCATAATAAAATGGCAAATATTTCAAATCTTATTTTGCCTGACTCGCAAAAATTAACAGGCACTAATTTCAATGTTTGGAGTCATAAAGTTTTAACGGTTGCGGAGTTTCGTGATTGTGATAAAATAATCAAGGGTGATGAAAGTCGACCAGCGACGAACTTCGAGGATTATGACAAACGTCATAAGGAAGCGTTATTGCTTCTTAAGTTGTTGGTATCGGATGATATGATACTGGAAAAAGCAAAATGCCATTTGTGGCGAAACACGTTGTGGGCCAATCAGAAAGGTAAATATCAGACGTCAGAAAAGAGTCGAGTTTTATACCTGAAAAATATGCTTCTTTCCGTAAAATTACAAGGTGGATCGCTATCTGAGCACCTACTTCGGATGAAAGATCTCTGAGACCAGTTGTCTTCCATAAATAAAAAGGTGGACGATGATGATATGGTGGCTTTGGTTCTAAATAGCTTGCCTTCTTCGTATGAGTCATTTGTGGAGGCACTTCATTTAATGGCGGAGAGTCAAACTCTTACGTTTGACAAGGTGAGTTCCTACCTGTTGCAAAAGGAATGAAGACAGACACAGGTTCAAGAGTCCACTTCTGGACAATCTGAGAGTGCTTTTGCTGCTCAATCTAAAGGAAAGTATAAACGACAGGCTGAGACATCCTCTTCCTCTCCTAAATATCAAGTGAAATGTTACTATTGTCATAAACTTGGTCATGTGAAGAAAGATTGTCGGAAAAGACTCAATGCCCTGAAGAAGCAGAAGGGGCAGGCACATGTGGCTACAATTGAACACGAGTCAGAAGAAGAATATGCTCTCATGGCATCTTGCACGGATAATGGCAGCCCTACTCGATGTTGGTTCTTTGATTTTAATCTCACGACTTTACCTTTCGGTACAGCATATTGGGCAATGATGGGCACGTTCAACAGCGAACTGTGCACGTTTTCACGTTTTTAGCCATTTTCGTTTTCAGCCACGAACTGGGCACCGAACACCGACGTTTTTAGACGTTTTTAGCCACGAGTTTAGCCACGAACTGGGCACCGACCAAACACTGACGTTTTCTGTTTTACAACAGATGTCTCTGCCTCCACGTGAAGTCTGCCAGAGCCTCCTGAGCAGTCACGTATCCCTTTTTCGCTGGACGTTTTTCAGACACAGAAAACGTGTTTATCTTCTGCTTGCGTCAACCACACTGTCGACCCCTCCTTTCATTGATGCCTATGCTCTGATACCAAT
This sequence comes from Taxus wallichiana var. yunnanensis, assembly GCA_018340775.1. Lineage (NCBI taxonomy): Eukaryota > Viridiplantae > Streptophyta > Pinopsida > Cupressales > Taxaceae > Taxus > Taxus wallichiana. The sequence continues at coordinate 755,438,261 of CM031237.1, forward strand.
GTTAGATCTAGAAGCATAAAAGAAAATACAGCAAGAAGATAGAGATGCACAAAACTGCACTGATTCGAATGACTCAGGCAGGGTGTATTTATCATTAGGAGAAGTAGTTATAGTTTCTTCAGTTACAACTAATTTACAACCTCCTAACTGATTAGAACCATATAGGTTCATTATATATTCAGCAGTGCACACATCGTAGATTGTGTTTGTCATTTTATTATGTAAGAGATAGTTACAAAGTGGTTGAGGTGGTTCAACCGTACATTAGTTAATACATAACTAATAGTGACTTAATAAAAATCAATAAGCCTTCTATTCTAATATTTATGTGTATCATTTTTACAGAGCTATGACAACTGAAGATACCCATTCACTTGTATCCACTTCGAAAATTCTCCTTGCCTTCCAACATTAGTTCAATTTTAAGTAAACCTGCTGCAAGTTGTGGATTCATTCTGTAGGGTCTTTGTTTGACCAGAAATGCTCCTAGAATGAACTTTAATTTTTGTGCATATAACTCTGGTGGTACTTCTCAAGAAGCTGGACCTGCACGGGTAGTTATGTGTTGGACTGAAAATAGATATGCAGGACACATATCTACTTCTCTTTCCTTTGTTTCATATTGTGAGAAACATTGTGCATAAATTTCCATATTCTATTTCCAGTAAATAAGTGAGTCAAGCATCTCAAGATCGCCTTTTTCCAATGTAACAGTCCTCTATCAGAGTACATGTTGTCTACAGAGTAATTGTTAACGTGGACTCCTTCCCAATCAGATTCAAAATGTAATTCAGAATCAGGGTCTTCACTCATGCTTAATGCTTTTTCTTCCATTAACTATGTCATGATCGTATCTAATTTTGATTTATTAATCCCAATTTTTAAAAAAACACATCTTCATGCCAATCATGTATGGCTTTTCCATGTCTTAGCCAAGGGCAGTCTAATATTGCATCATATTTTCTTAATGCAAAATCCATTTTGAGGGCCACAAATTCTATTTCCATTATTGTCATTAAGACACCTTCGAGTACAATCCGAACTTGATTTTCTGTTTTGAAACCAGAAAAATCGGTAATAAATGTTTTGGTGCCCCAAGTTTCTGTCATGCCTGTTTTGGAAGAAGGTAAGCTCCTTATCTTCCGTCTATGAATGTATTATTTGCAACTACTCAATTCATTTCCATCAAAAATTGAGTGTATTATCTTTCCCATGCAATGAAATGTCTTGATTCTCCTTTCTGATTTTTGTGTTAATTCGTTGTCCTTTTTAATTGATGCACATTCTAATAATGACTTGGCTGGTACTATTACTATAGTTTCATGTACTTATGATGGTAATTGTTAACTTATGATCGTATCTACTTTTGATTTATTATTCCCAATTTTTAATTGATGCCAAGTATGTATGACTTTTCCATGTCTTAACCAAGAGCAGTGTAATATTGCATCATATTTACATAATGCATCTTCCATTTTGAGGACCACAAATTCTATTTCCACTAATCTCCCTGCTGACGTTAATTTTTGTCTTAGGACACCTTCGAGTACAATCCGAACTTGGTCTTGTGTTTTGAAATCAAATAAAAGGGTAATAAATGTTTTAGTGACCCTAGTTTCTGTCGCACCTGTTTTGGAAGAATATAAGCTCCTGATCTTCCATCTATGAATGTATTATTTGCAACTACTTGATTCATTTCCATAGAAATTTTGAGTGTACCATTTTTTCCGTGCAATGAAATATCTTATTTCTCCTTTTCTGATTTTTGTGTTAAACTTTGTGTCTTCTTTAATTGTGATGGCATTCTAATAATAACTTGGCTGGTACTGTTACTATAGTCTCATGTACTTATGATGGTAATTGTTTCTTAATTCTGATCTGTCCTCTCACTCTCTTGTTTTGTCAAAAACTAATTGGCTCATTTATATTTGGTGATGATCCCCATCTAGAAACAATATCTAAAATTATATTTTTAATTGCTTGAAACACTGTGTCCTTTGCTTTTCTATATTCATATCAATCCTTCTTTTCCGCCGCACTGGTAACAGCCATGATATTTCCTGATTTGGTTTTCAGACATTCCTCATTTGTATGATCTCTGAGACCACAGTCTATAGACATTTTCTGAGAGGTTGTGCACATTTTCTGAGAAGCTTGTGCACATCTAAGACATTCTCTTATAAACTGTCCCCATTTTCAAAACTGTAAAATGGATTGCCCTTCCTCGTCCCTTGCTATAGGAATCCTTTAAACATCAATACCATTGTTGCAGGGTGATCTTTGATTTCTAGTGTTTTTACATCCTTGTGATCCATAGGGATCCAGAAAAGACACTACTTCATCATAATCACCCAAAGACTCGAAGAAAAAGATAGAAAAAGAGAAGTTGTGCAGAAAGTTACTGAGAACCACCCCTCAGTGCGAGAGGCGGTTGCATAACCGCCCCGCGATTCATAACCACCCCCACATGCATAGAACGGCGGTTGCGCGTAACCACCGCGGCATCATGTAACCATCGGTCCGCATACACCAGTGTTCCTGTCACTTATGGACGAAAAAAAAGAACAAAGCCATGAACAGACGCAGAATTCAAGCGTCTAGTCCATGTCTCTTACTTGGAGGACGCTTCCCATTCTCCAGTGCACGGGAGGACATGAGAAGAAGCCTATTTAAGGAGGAGCATAGGCAAGAATCGATCATCAAAAGACAAGCAGAGTTATATGCAAAGAGTGTGAGAAAGGAAACCATTGAAGTTGGAAGTGATTTTGTAGAAGCACAGTGTAGAAACAGAGCAGCCAAGTAAAGAAAGAAGGTGTTACAGTGTTTATCTTCTTTCCTCTTGTTATAATCTGTATTTCTAAACAATTGGCCGATAAAGTTCAAGAAGAAAGAGCAATTGCCCTTCCCAGCTGGTTTTCCCCTCAACTTGGGGGTTTCCAAGATAAATTTGGTGTTGTATTGTGTTTTTTGTTGCTGCAAATTAGTTCTAAGTTTCAATTTGCTCACCATTAATTAAATAGACTGTCATTTTCCAGAATTTGAAAGTAGAATAGTAAAGTGTGATTCTATAGATTTCCAAAGCTAAGGTTTATAGATCATTTTGGTATCAGAGCTAATAAGTATCTAGGACTGTGGTATTCGTTCTTGTGATTTGTATGATAGTGACAAGGTCTAAAGGTGAAGAAGTTTTACCTTGCGATCCAAACATATCTACAAAGAAGTGGAAACAAAGAATTGGGATCAAATGGAGGAAGAAAACTTGGTCCATAGAATTGAGATGCTAGAGACCATGATGGATAGGATGTATAGACATCAACAAGAACTCTCAGATCTGCAAAAGACGGCTTCAGTCAAGCAAGATAACATGGACTCAGTGGTTCGAGCTTTGGCCGAAAAGTTTGGCATAGGCAAGAGTCACGATGAGGAAGATGTAGAAGGGCGTGAAGAAGAAACTCCAATTGTAAAAGAGAAGGTAAAATCTGATCATGCTCCTTTTAAAGTTGAAACTAAGGTTGAAATCAAGAGCTTTGAAGGACAGTAGAGATACTGAAATTATTAGATAAATGGTTAAAACAACTAGAAGTTTACTTTAGTGTTCATGATGTTATTGAGGCACAAAGGATCACCTTTGCACGTCTCAAAATGGAAGGACATGCTCTGGTTTGGTGGGAAACCCATCTAGCCACTTGTGAAAAGAAGAAACGTCCTATTGTAAGATCTTGGGAGGAATTTAAAGAATTGCTTAGAGCTAACTTTTATCCTATTGGCCATAAGACTGATCAGATGATTAAATGGCAGTACTTTAGACAAGGCAATGGTCAAAGTGTGTAGGATTATACTATGGAGTTTCGGAGACAAGCCATGTTGCTTAATATGGACTTGGAGGATGAGGATATTCTAACCAAGTATTTGGGAGGACTTCACACTCACCTTCGAAGGAAGGTCATCTCCACAAAGCCCAAGGATCTCAATGAAGCTTGCGTGCAAGCATACTACATAGATGATGAAAGGAAGCAAGGAGAAGCAAGGAGAAGCAAAGTTAAGGCCGAAACAGTCAACAAATCAAGCAAAGAAAGAGCAGGGACAAACAAGTAACAAAGGTAAATGGAAAGGGAAAGGTAAACAAACTGCCACTACTTTGAATACTTGTAAAGATCCCAAGAATTGTGATATCAACGGTCATATTGACGCTACATGTTGGAAGTTACATCTGGAGCTACATCCAGGAACCGAACCAAGGATTCAAAGAAATCCATTACAGATCTGATTTTTAACAGCAATTAATTAATTAAATAAACACCCGAACAGCTGAAAACTTCAAAAATTAATATCTTGCCCAAAACTCAATATTTTTCCACCAAATAAAATGCAGATTATTCTATAATTCAAGGCCTTTCCAATGAACTATGATTCTGAATTTTTAGATCACTGAAACCCCTTCAAATCAGCCCCCAAAATCTGAAAACCAGTCACTAGGGTTAGGGAAAATTAATTAAATAATTTTCAGCTCTTTCCTAGCCTCCAAACACACCAAAATATTAGTCCCAAACTTGGAAAAATATGTCAATACAGATCAGATTGCAGATCTAGCTCAAAAGACTCCAAAACATGCCAAAACAACCTCCCATGCAAGTCGTTTTAGCTCTAATAAATGCAACAGTGAACAGCAATAAATAAAATCCTTCCAAAATCACTTAAATTTGAGCCACAACATGCAGATTTAACCTCACAAATTAATGCATCAACATATGAGCCAAGTCGCCAATATTAGAATGGAAAAACAATGCATAAACACATTCAACTCAAGAGAACACAATGGAGAGAACAATGAGTCTTCAATATTCTTCAATAATGGATCCAAATGAGAGAGAGCACAATGCAAGAACTAGGGCATACATCCCAATACTTCAAGCATGGAGTGAAATCAAATGATCAATCAACATAACCCTCTAAAGGAAATGCGACCTCCTTTTATAGAGTTAAGGGGTGCAATATCCAATAAGACCGACCTTTCCCTTTTGGAGGGAAAACACAAATTAAAAATATTTTATTCTCCCTATGTGTGGCGTCCCCTTTCTAAGGGTATTTTGACATTAAAAAGCCACCTAATATTATTTAATTAATTCCCCTTTTCATTTTGCATTTTTGGGAATTAAATTAAATAATAAATTACATCAATTGCTCAATAAATATTCTTTTGTGAGCAATACTCCAAGGTGGTGGAAAAACCACTCAACATCCATAATTAAATAATTAAATGAATATTGCTTTATAATGACAAATGATTAAAATCACTCTCCAGGCAATATCATTTAATTACTTAACATAATTTTCCCCTTGCATCATCCCAAAAGCCCACAGGGAAAGATAGGCTAAGGGTCTTCAAAAATGGGGACATTACAGTCCTCCCTTCCCAAGATTGCTTGCCCTCAAGCAATAGCAAGCTCATGTGTCCAGTCCAAATATGTAGTACTCCAAAACCGGGTTCCCATGCCACTCAAGTGGTGAAGCATTTGTAATATCTTGTGATGCTTCTTTCTCCTAAAAGTTAGGAGTGTCTTCTGCTGCAATTTCTTTTTCAAATCTGCACATGAAGCAAACAAGTTAGAAAAATAAGTGTTGAAGAACACTCTTTCAAGGTGTCTCCATGGTGTGTAAGTCTCCTCCATGTATGGGCTGCCCCCAAACTCTGTCATGTGGCCCCAAATACTGTTGTAGTCTTCAAAAATCAGAATTGGAGTGGCTGGTTTCCACCCCCAAATAGTCACCCATGAGCCAAAATCAAGCATCAACAACCATATCATCAAATGCATATAAAAAATTTGAATGATGGAAGTGATAGTGGAGCTGGTCATAAGGATATCATCCATGAAAATGATGGGACAGCAGTTAACATACTTCAAAAATTTCCTCCAACATGGATGAACATCAATCTAGTGAATGAAATAGGCCCCCATGTAACTAAAGTTTCATTCCCAACCATAACACACTGAAAATGAAATTCTTACCATGTCATGTATAGTCCATGTGATCCCTTCTTCATCCTTTGATCCATGTGTGAGAGTACCCATGGAAAAATGTCCCTTATCCCCATGCTTTATGGCTCTAAAGGCCATAAGAAGACTGCTGAAATAAATTACAGCAGTGTAAATAAAAATATTTGACCTCAAGGTATCCCATCTTACCTTAGGTAAGGCCAACACTTCACTCTCCCAACCCCCAATACATTGTTCCCATGAGAACAAATGCTGAAACTCATTCATACGCATGATATAGAGCTGATCCAAAGTGAATTTTATGAGTGGTTAGTACTTCCATTTGGTTTATGTAATGCACCCGCTACATTTATGAGATTAATGAATGATGTATTACAAGAATTCATAGATTCATGTGTCATTGTATATCTAGATGATATTCTAATTTTTAGTGCCACATGGGAGGAACATCTAACACATTTGCAGTAATTCTTGCAAGTTCTTAAGGAGAAACAACTGCTATGCAATATGAAGAAGTGTGAATTTGCCAAACAGTCACTTGTCTATCTTGGGCACGTGGTTGGAGGAGGAGAGTTACAAGTGGACCCAAAGAAGGTGGAAGCCATCACCAACTGGCCAACACCAACGGGAACCACCGAGACTAGAAGTTTTGTGGGATCAATACAGTACATGAGGGCGTTCATTCCGGGCTTCTCTGCTATTGCAGCACCTCTACACACAGTGGCCGCAAAGAGTAAGAGTTTTGACTAGGGTAAGGAACATGATCAGGCTTTAGAATTGCTAAAGTATAAAATCAGTCATGCACCAATACTTGCTCTTCCTAATTTGCAATAGCCCTTTGAAGTAGAGACAGATGCCAGTGATTATGCTATGGGAGCAAAGTGTTACTTCAGGGAGGTAAACCCGTGTGCTATCATTCAAAACTTTTACTTCAGCAGTTAAAGGATATTTAGTATATGATAAGGAAATGTATGCACTAGTTCAAGCAATTAAAAATGGAAACATTATTTGTTGGGTAAAGAAACTATTGTGCACACTAACCACAAACCTCTCCAATATTTGCAAGCACAATCTAAATTGCAGCAAGCAAGGCACTACAAATGGATGGGATTCCTTCAACAGTTCCATTTGGTGATCAAGTATAAGAAAGGTAGCACAAATCTGGTGGCAGACATGTTGTCTAGGCCACCCACATAGGAGAAAATATCGAGTTTGGCCACTATCTCTCATTTTGAGCCCTTCATGAAGGAAGCTTACAGAGAGGCATACGCTCAAGATAAAGACTTTGGGGTGACATATCAGCAGTTGCAGTCCAAAGGGGCTGAAAAGACAGGGATTGAAGATTGTTATCTTAAAGATGGGTTGCTCTACCGATGGGGGAGTTGTGTGCCAAAAGAGGAGAGACTTCTATTGATGAGGGAAGCACATACTTCGAAAGTAGCCGGTCATTTTAGTGTTGGCAAAACCATGGCCCACTTGCAAAGGTACGTGTATTGGCCCAATATGCAAGAAGTATCAAAATTCATAAGAGGATGTAAACTTTGTTGTACAAGCAAGCCTAAGATCAAGAAGGAAGGTTTGTATATACCTTTACCGGTCCCTACTTGTCCTTGGGAGGACATTTCTATGGATTTTGTAGGAGGATTACCGATGTCTAAACATGGCCATGATTATCTATATGTTGTTGATAGATTTAGCAAAATGTGTGTTCTTATGGCATGTAAAAAGACAATAAAAGCATATGAGGCAGCTGAACTTTTCTTTGCTAATGTATGGGTGCATTTTGGCTTGCCAAAGTCTATTGTTTCGACAGAGATTTCAGTTCTTGGGAAGTTTTGGACTATGTTGTGGGACAAAATGGACACCAAGCTACAGAGAAGCACGGCCTTCCACCCACAGACAGATGGGCAGATGGAAGTAGTGAACAGGACTTTGGTGCAGCTGATCAAAGGGTATAATAGTAAATATCCACAGACTTGGGATGAGTCCTTAGCCTACATTCAACATTCCTATAACCGGGAAGTACACACATCCACTTTGTAGTCACCGTTTGAAGCATGCTTGGGATATCTACCGACTAACCCGGCTGGACTAGAGCAACAAAATTCATTGAGAGGATCCGGCAAATCCATCTCAAGGTGAAAGAACAATTGGAGAAATCTCAAGCCAAGTACAAAGCTAGGCACGATCAGCATCAAAGGGAACACAAGCTTCATGTTGGAGACAGAGTTTGGCTTTACTTGAGCAAGGAGAGACTTCAAGGTCAAGCAAGAAAACTCAAGCCACTACGGTATGGACCCTTCACCATACTTGAGCAGGTTGGAGAAAACACTTTCAGACTTGACTTGCCACACTTCATGCGGATGTACTCAGTAGTAAATTGTGAGAACTTGCACCTATATGAGCCATCCATGCTTGACGAAGAAGAAGGATGTCGATTCTACCTTCCATAGAAGATTGTGTCTTGGACTCTCGAGGCGAGTTAGAGGAGGACGTAGTGCTTTGCAGCAGAAGGTCAGAGAGACAAGGAGAGGTCCACAGGAGTCTTAGCAAGTTGAAGTGAAAGGGAAAGATGCTAAGGCAAGCCGGGTACTCAAAGGAGCAAGTGAGGTAATTGTTTCCTCATCTACTTCCCCACTAAGCTTTTGTGGGACTAAAAGCCTCCTAAGCAGGGGAGGTGTGATACATAGGGATCCAAAATGACAATACTTCATCAGAATCACCCAAAACTTGAAGAAAAAGATAGAAAAAGAGAAGTTGTCTGTAAAGTTACAAAACCGCCCCTCTGTGCAAAGAGGCGGTTGTGTAACCGCCCCCTGCACAGAAAGGCGGTTGCGTAACCGCCGGTCTCTTGCAGACATCGGCGGTCCTATCACTTATGGACGAAAAATAAGAACAAAGCCACGAACAGACGCGGAATTCAAGCGTCTCGTCCGTGTCTCTTCCTTGGAGGACGCTTACCATTCTCCAATGCACGAAAAGACATCAGAAGAAGCCTATTTAAGGAGGAGCATAGGCAAGAATCGATCATTGGAAGACAAGCAAAATTATATGCAAAGATTGTGAGAAAGGAAACCATTGAAGCTGGAAGTGATTTTGTAGAAGCACAGTGTAGAAACAGAGCAGCCAAGTAAAGAAAGGAGGTGTTACAGTGTTTATCTTCTTTCCTCTTGTTGTAATCTGTATTTCTAAACAATTGGCCAATAAAATTCGGGAAGAAAGAGCAATTTCCCTTCCCAGCTGGTTTTCCCTCAACTTGGGGGTTTCTAGGATAAATTTGGTGTTGTATTGTGTTCTTTTGTTGCTGCAAATTAGTTCTAAGTTTCAGTTTGCTCACCATTAATTAAATAGATTGTCATTTTCCAGAATTTGAAAGTAGAACAGTAAAGTGTGTGATCTTATAGATTTCCAAAGTTGAGGTTTATAGATCACCTTGGCTGGTAGGTATTGTGCCGGCATACTTTGTCTATCATCTTTTGGTTTTATTTTCAAATCAAATAGGAGCACCCTGATACCATGTGTCTTAAGTCTTAACATTGTAAATCAAACAAATTTTACATGACAGTCATCCTGTCGATGCCCCTCTATAAGTATTTTCAAACACAAAATTCCTGTTTATGCCATCTCATATCTTGGTTTCAAACACTAGTATACTTTATTTTTAAAGACTTAAATGTAACTGGAGCTTACAAGGTCAATTCTAAGTCATTGGGTCGTATGAGTTGGCCCCACAGATTTTAAAACTAATTAAGAAGATATTGAATTGATTGGGTTAGACCCACATTGATAATAATTGTATGAAAAGCTGCTTATAAGGCATTACAGGTGCCAAGAGCTTTTCCAATTGGGAAAGAGGCTCAAGGGTGAAAAGCCCAAAGCAGTGGATTTTTAATGATCGTTCTTCCTCCCCAATACTAACAAATGCTTAAAGGTGCTTGTGTGCTTTTTGGGTCCCTTTGCCTTGTAATTATTACCATCATACGTAAGTGGAAAGTAAATCATGACTACTCATGGAAATTGGTAATCATAGAGATGACTTAAATATATAAAAATCAAAATTCCACAAAAATTTATAATCTAATTAAAAATGACTGTGTAAGCTCCAACTACCTTAAAAAATAAAATATATTGGATTGATTGGTTTGGTTCTAAATTGCTAATTATTGTCAGACAAAGGCAGCTTATAAGGCATTACGTGCACCAAAGGCTGACAATTGCGAAAGGCTGGCGGGTGAAAACCCCAAAACAGTCGATATTCTAATGATCACCGTTCCTCTCCCATACTAACAAATGCTTAGAGGTGTTTATCTGCTTAGTGGGTCCCCTTGCCTTGTAATTATTGCTAACATACATGAGGGAAAAGACATTAAAATGACTACTCATGCAAATTGGCCACAATAGAGATGACTTAAATATACAAGGAACAAAATCCCACAAAGATTCAAAATCTAAAATTACTGATTCTCAAGGAGATGATAAGAACTAGAGGACTCTCTCCCTCACCCAATCCTCCATTCCTCCTTATATGAGTGCGTGTGTGCACACACAGGTTCATGTGTGTGTGTAATCCTGCGCATGCATGTGTACACACACATAGGGAGGGAGTTCTCTAGTCCTTGTCAACTCCAAGAGAATCTGTAATGTTACAACCATCTCTAGTTGCTAGGCATGTGCACACACACATTCATTGTGCTTTCGACCTTGAGTTTCTTGCAAGGCCGATCCCATATCATGGGCTAGGTAGCACACGTATTAGAAAAAGGGCATATCAAATGGAGTTTTTATACAATTTTACAAAAACAAGTGTATCGAACATAGTTTCAACTTTCAAGAACTATGGTTTGCTAGACCCCCGAAGGGTGATACTTATCAGAGGTTCCAAACTATCATCTTTTGTCATATCCAAGAAAGAGCTCTCTTTAGAAACTTTCAATTTTGCAATAAGTGGCTTTGAGCTTCTGGTATACTGTCACATCTTTATGTGTGATTTGAAGCGTTAAGCTATAAGGTTACTTTTGTGGACAATGCAAAATAATTTTTTAACTTACCAATTTAAAAGTGCACCAAGGTTCATTTTCTTGAGACCCATACTTGCTGTTCTTGGCAAGTAGGAAGGCAAGCAATGCTCTCTATAGCCTTGATTTCGTGTAGTCTAAATCTCAATTTCCCATATTATTAAGGAGCATTTTCATCCAATTTCCAGAGAAATACAATCAAGAATTTTTTTAAAAATGTAGTTTGAAAGAAAAACAATATACTTGTGATGTTGCAAATATTCAAGTTAACCAGGTTCGCCACTAACTCTAAGAAAGCAAGAAGGTAATAAACTCCTCATGAATTGTGTTTACAGCATATACCAAGAAAACAAAAAAACACAAGATAAAATAAACCATGTTTAGAACCTTTCATCCCCAAGAAAAGGCAATACAAACCATGTGTTTTAATGTTGCTGTCTGCACTACTAATCTGCATCTGCAGTGATTCGGAAGTTGTAAATGAGACTTCTTCTGAAAATTTGATGACAAAATGATCAACTTGTTGTCTGTTGTCAACAGTGCAATATCTCGTCCATCTGCACTCCAATCAGCTATAGACACAACCAATGAAATACAAAGCATTAGCTATGTCCATGTGATTTGTTAACTAAATGTGCTATGTTTGTGACCTACATATAAAAAAAACGTATGGAGAAATACACATAAGAAATCAAAAAACTTGTAGACGCCATTACATGTCAAGTAATTTTCCTTTATATCACAAAAACGACCAAACATTTGAAAAAAATCTTACAAAATTTTCCTTTCAAAGCAAGTACCAGAGCGAGCACACACAAGAAACTATGAAGACTATAGACACAATTCCAAGGACTTATCTATAATACAAGACTTCTTTAGCATTTTTATACTGAAAATTGATATGACAAGGTTCAAGTTGGGCAATAACTAAAATTTCAAGGACATTATCGTACTCGCTCACTTAAACTTGAGCCCAACAATCTCTTACTTCAGCAAAGTAGGGTGGTTACTGAGAAGCTTGGGTACACCCCTGACACCTGCATACCCTACCTGGTATGTACCGGAGTGCAGGTAAGTCTAGGTGCATCCCAAAGTACCGGACGTACCCGGACATATCCTGTGAAAAGCATTTTATTTTTTTTGTATTGTATGATTCTTTGTAAATACTTCTCTTCATAAACTAATATTTGAAATTCAATATTTTCTTCATAAATACTTCTGTTCATAAACTACTATGTATTGAATTGATTTTGAGATTCCAAATTTGGGAGTCCTTTTATTTGAAGGTGGGGCTGAAACAATGTTCATGGGAAAACCATGTTAGTAGTTTCCAAAATAAGTTGGCTTCATATAAAGGGAATGAATATAAAGGGATGGAAAAATTGAGCTTCTCCGAATCTCCAGGCAGTTTTATAGCCTATTCCTATTTAGCTGATGTCTATATTTTTTTCGTGAAAGTATTAAAAAATATTAGTCAAACTCAAGAAAAAAATTATGCGAAATGGAATAGGTGATAATGAGAAGAATGCTTTGATGAAATGGGAGGAAATCAGAAAACCAACATCCAAAGGAAGATCTATTGTAAATAATCTCTCTTCTAAATAATTCTTAATCTAAAGATCTATTGGTTTTGAAGAAAATCTAGATGATATATTCTAGATTATTTGTATTCATATTGCCACATGATTAATGAAAATGTTAAATTTTAAGCATATTGAATGTTTTGAACCTTGATCTTACTATATTTTCCAAGTTTTGTATTTCTTATGGACTAAAAATGAGTAAAATGAGTATGTGTGTGTGTGCGCGTGTGCGTGCGAACGTATTGAAGATGTACCATATCCAAGGGTTTTTGAAAATCGATGTACCCATATCGTACACATACCCATACCCATACTTGTACTCGTATCTTGGCAACCTAGGATGGTTAGCTACAAGCAATGCAAAGTCCCGCATTTGGATCTTTTTTCTAGAGTTTTTCATCGGTTGTTTCTACACTTATTTTTGCACAAAAACAATCTTAGATCAAATAAGGATTATCATATGTTTACTACCTTTGGGTGTGGTCATGTAACTTGGTTTCTAATGTGCCCGATTCATGTAAATAGGTAGATGACATAGACCTTGGGAGAATTTTGTCTCCATTCAGGAGAGAAATGACAAAGTTGTGCCATGCCTGAGCTAGTGTGTCAAATAACACATTCCATGGATCAATCTAGCAAAGGTATTGGTAAACACTTGCGGGACACTACTTACCCCATCCAGCCTATTCACTAAACTACTCGTCATGGCATTGACTATGGATCATGTGTTTCTTTATTGGGACAACTTTCTACGAGCTCAACACCTAGTGTTTGTTCGCTCCACTCTTTGTGAAGATATTGAGCAACACATGAGTTCTTTCACACATTTTCTTAGGGATTGGAGACCAGAGTTTACTTATGTCAAGCAAGAGAGTCCTAACACGTCTTAAGATGATTCCTTACATGCACTATTTTTGCACATGACACCAAATCACATGTAAGCATCCTCTTCTACATTTGCACTCATTTCGGATGGATTTCAGATCAGTTGTGGTGGCGTTGTCAACACTCCTTGTGTGGACTCTACAAGTGTGGTTCCTCCGCCATTCAGCTGCATCGTCCACACATTGTTCATACTACCTAGCAAACACCCTTGTTTGGAGAAAATATCATATTACTGACGCCCTTTTTGAACAAATTAGCAGTCTCCCTATATGGAGCTATTTGGAGCATGCAATGTCACTTTGTCTGCTTTGGTGTTTTTTGGGATGTATATTGTACTCACATTGATCTATAAAGTGTCATGGGGGTTTGTTGTTTCATCCTTAACTACCTTAATGTGAATGTGTGTCTTATCTCACACCCTTGTCTTATATGAGTTGATGGGTACTTCATCTCTCCCATCGCCATTAGTGCCATCATTGATAGATTTTAGCTACTTGTGATTTTTTTATGTATTTTCAACACCTTAACAATGTTATTGTTTGGCATCCTCAATGTTTGTCAATCCTTCATCTTGAAGCAATGGATTCAAACCATTCATATAAATATTATTATCCACTCCACCCATTCAACATTGGGCGGGGCGGGGAGTGGCGAGGGCGGTGGGGTGGGTTGGGTGTTTCTATTACTTTCTTCGATGTCGTGTGTAGCTCCCTTGCATACGCTCACGGTGGCATATCTCAACATCTACTTCAAGCAGTTCTTCAATTGATGCTATTCATTTGGTGAACTCTTTTTGTAATGTTCCCAATACTTCACCGAGGGCTTAGCGGTGATTTTTCGATCTTAGCCTTGGTTCTACCCTGAGGGGCTAACGACGATGGAGGCTATTGGGTATAGTTGTCTGCGATTACCACCTTGATTTATGTTATATTTTATTGTTGACATTAGTATTGGGCAACTTTGTGGAAATTATTGTTATATTTTGTCATTGAGGGGGACTCATGGTACTTTATTATTTTATTCCTTCGTTGGGGTCACTTAAGTCACTTTTGGTGCCTAGGGGAAAAAGTAACTTAAGTTACTTTATGTTCATGTGGGTTTTCCCTAAGGGGTCGATTAGGGTTTTTTGGGCCCTTTGTTGCATTGGAAGGTTATAAAAGGTGGTGTTGGGGAGAAGAAGAGGTCATTCATACACACACATCTTTTAATATTGGAGCAACTGTTGTTTGCACTTCTCTTTTCTTGTGGAGTAAGATCCCACAGGAACCCTAGCTTCGGTGGTGAGAGATCCACTCCTAGCTAGCAGAGCACTCTTCGGTGGTGAAAGATCCACCCTAGTTTGCTAATTTGGAGCCCATTCGAGAAGATTTTCAGGCAGATTCTTCATGGTTTGTAGGTAGGGTTGTGGGGGTTGATTTCGAGGTGAGGAAAATCATTTGCCCATACATTTCAGCTTTTTCCAACGCTTAGGGCAAGTTTGGCACAGCTTTTAGAGGAGTTTTGGAAGGTTTCAAGCCCCTTTCATAGAGAGATGTCAACCCTAGAATATTGCATCTAGTTTTTCTAGGGTTTCCAGTGCCCATTTTCAGATTTGGAGGTTGGGATCATTTCTATATATTTTGTAGATTTTATTTCCGGAAAATCAGATTTTAATCATTGTATTCGAGATAGTTATGAATTTTTGAAATATTTCAGCAGTTTAGGGCATTCTGAAATTTACTAGGCAGTTATCTATTATTCAGAAAAATCCAAAAATATTTTTATAGTGATATCAGCAATCTCTCTATAAAATTTCGTGTGATTTGGACAAGTGTTTTGCCAGTTATCATTATTTTTCAGTTCGCTGCCCTATTTGGGTTTTATTCCAGAAAAATCAGAATATCATTTGCAGCAATTTTTATTAATCTGTCAAATTCCAAGTTATATCCCACAAGGGATATTTCAATGGTATCAAAACCAGCTTCCCTCTAGCTTACTAGGTGTGAATGAAAGTTTACTCCGGAGAAATACACTGCAAAAAAAAGGGTAGAAAATGGGTGATAATGATGAGCTAAATGAAGAGATGATGAAAAAATTATTTATCAATATGGTTAAACAATAGGAGACCACTAATCTTTATTTGAGCCAACTCACCAAAAGATTAACATGGGGCAGAGTTGAGAATCATGTGGAAAGAGGAGAAAACAGTAACACGGGCAACAGGGTCAAAGAGGTAAAAATAGCAATTCAGGGCAGCACACTCCCCGTTCCCATAATGCACATTCGAGCATGCATGAGCCCGCATTTTTGAGAGATCCGGAAAATACACAAATGGGACAGCAATCAGAAATTTTTCATGAGGAGACTTGTTGGCTGAAATATGAATCCTTGAGTGAAGGGTTTAGAGCTAACAAGCCTTTTATTGAGTAATGCAAGTTGAAGATCGGTAGTAGGCCCAAGGGGGATCACACTACTCAGGTTTCATAATTACAGAGGAGATTGGGACATATTTCCATTCCACACTTCGATAGGTCCAAGAAGTGTACAACAGTAGTCCTGGATTCAGAAGTTGAAGACATACTTTGACTTGAATCCCATGCGCGAAGAGGATGCAATTAAGTTACAATCCTAAACCTTGAGGGAGATGCACATGACTGGTGGCATCATGGTCTTATTACACGGGGGCATGCGGAGCTCACACGGAGGTTGATGAACAGGTTTGGCAGGAGAGGGATCCTGACAGGATTTCGAGATAATTTACTCATTTAAGATGACAAATTCTTTAGACATGTACATTGCAGACTTTCAAAGGTTATCAGTCATGGTTCCTAATGTTTCAGAGATGAGATTGACTTCACTCTTCATAGCAGGGTTGACAAATGCACTAAAGAAGACTTGTGAAGGCATTTGAGCCTTCTTCATTGCATGATGCTAATAGGAGAGCACGGGATTTGGAGTTATCTACTCCAAAGTCGAGGTTTCCACCTCGAGTTCAGCAAAAGGTACCTCCATCTAGACCGGATGGCTCTCAGCAGAAGGTTCCTCCACCCAAGCAGGATACGGCTAAGAAGCCATTCATAACCCGAGAGGTTAGAGATGAGTTGAGGCAAAAGAAACTATGTTTCGATTTCCGCACACCTTGGGCTCCAGGACATGATTGCAAGGAAAGGAAAGGCCCAATTCATTGAGGTCTTTGAGGAGGATGACAGTGATGGAGATGAGGAGCAGGAGACTCAAGGATTGGATGATGGAGATAGAGATGCTTTGGGCAGTGCTAGTATTGAGCAAGAGGACGAGACTTTCCCTCAAGAGACTATTGCCACTTTGTCTAGTACCCCGAGGTACAAGGCATTCAAGGTCAGAGGAGTTCTACAGGGTCAGTGAGTAGTGGTGCTCATTGATAGTGGGGCTACCCACAACTTTATTGATGCGTCATTGGTTGAGAGACGGGGTTTGCAGACAGAGGATTTTGAGGGCTTCAACGTGGTTGTAGCCAATGGAGAGTCTATGAGGTGCACACAACGAGTCCCACAGCTAAGCATTACGATGGGTAACTATACAGTTACCGATGAATTTTATATTGTTGGTATCAGAGAGACCAACCTTGTATTGGGAGTGCAGTGGCTCCACTCTCTTGGAGAGTTCCGAACTAACTTTCAGACTATGGAGCTGAAGTTTAAGTCCGAAGGGAGGAACGTGATCTTGAGGGGATTATCTACAGATGCACCCAGGGTGGTCATGGCCAAGCGGATCGAGAAGATTTACAGGCACAACAGGGTGGATTGGGTGGTACAGTGCTTGGTTACGACCAAGAAGTCAGAGGACGGTTGACCAGAGTACCACATAGATGTCCAGGGCCTACTGGACAAACATAGTGTAGTTTTTGGTGATATACCTCCAGGTGTGCCTCCAAACAGGGATTTGAGCATGTGATTGAGCTTGAGGACAGCAAGCGGTGGTTACTACTCCTTACCATCATCCCAAACGGTTTAAGGACGAGATCGAGAGGACTATACATGAGCTCATAGAGATGGGGCATATTAGACCTAGTTCCAATCCCTTTGCTTCTTCAGTAGTGTTGGTGAAGGACGGAACCATGCAGATGTGCATAGATTACCGTGCATTGAACAAGAAGACAATCAAAAATAAGTATCCAGTGCCACGCATTGATGAGTTATTAGATGAGCTATAGGGGGCAATCTATTTTTCTAAAATAGATTTGCGATCTGGATATCACCAGATCAAGGTCAAAGAGGAGGATGTGCATAAGACGGCTTTCAGATGTCATTATGGTCACTTTGAGTTTCTAGTGATGCCATTCGGTTTGTCTAATGCACCAACCACTTTTCAGTCTTGTATGAACCATGTGTTCAACTCGCCATTTGCGGAAGTTTATATTGGTCTTCTTCGACGACATATTGGTCTACATCGAACTTGGGAGGATCATATTAGACATCTTGGTGAGGTGTTGAGTATGTTGGAAGCTAACTCGCTATATGCAAAAGCTTCTAAGTGTGAGTTTGGCATGACAGTTATTGTATTTGGGTTATGTGATTGATGGGGGTGTAGTCAAGGTTGATAGGAAAAGATTTAGACAATATTGGATTGGCCACCGCCTAGGGCATTGACACACCGATTGAGAAGGTTCTTGGGGCTATGCACATACTACAGGAGCTTTGTGAAAAAAATTCTCTCGCTTGATCGCACCATTGTGATTTGACCAAGAAGGGGCTTTTGCTTGGTCGAATCAACACAAAGAGGTTTTGATCACTTAAAGGGGTGATGAGTTCATGTCTCGTTCTTGCATTGCCAGATTTCTCTCGTCCATTCATACTTGAATGTGCCGCATCGGTGAGGGTATTGGATCAATTCTTATGCAAGATAGGCATCCCATTTCCTACAAGAGTTGGAAATTGAGCCTTGTGTAGAGAGGGTACTCGATTTACGACAAAGAGATGTTGGCCATTATGCATGCATTGGCCAAATTTAGACATACTTAGTGGGCAACAAATTTGTGGTTAGTACGAATCACGACAATTTGAGGTTCTTCCCAGGCGTAAGGATCTCAACGACCACTAGCAAAGATGGGTGAATAAGGTGCAAACATATGACTTCGACATAGAGTACACCAAAGGTAAGAATAATGTTGGTGTTGATGCATTATCTCGAAGGTCTCACCTTACTTCTATGCTTAGTTCTATGTCCGATATTTCCGCATGATTGAAGGCTCAAATACTTGTTGAATATTCCAAAATCAATTTGCATGTTAGATCGTGGATGGCATTATACAGGATGATAGATACAAGATCTTAGATGACCTCATATACTACAAGGATAGGATTTTCCTTGTACCAGAATCCAAGATGAAAGAGAAGATCCTTCGAGCAATGCATGATACACCCCTAGCAAGACATCACGGTATTTCAAGACCAACAGTATATCGGGAGAGATTTAAATGGAAGGGATTGAAGGATGAGGTCCTTAACCATATTAGAGAATGTGTTTCTTTGCTAGCAAACCAAAGCCGAGCATTCTTTTCCAACAAGACTACTACAGCCTCTTCCTATTCCAAAGCGAGTGGGAGAGCATATCCATGGATTTTATCACAGGGCTTCCCTCAGTACACGAGCATGATTGTATATATGTGGTGGTTGATAGGTTAACCAAGTATGCCCATTTAATTTCTATGCCTAAGGGGCATAAGGCACCACAGGTAGCTCAAATATTCTATACAGGTATTTTTAGGCTTCATGGTTTACCTAAAAACATTGTCAGCGACAAGGACAAAAGCTTTATGAGCACTTTTTGGCAAGGGATTTTCAAACTTGCAGGTATGGAATTGACTCCTTGCACTACTTATCATCAACATACGGACGGGCAAACATAGATAGTCAATAAGTGGATAGAGGGCTATTTACGTAGCTATGTGATAGGACATCAATGTGCATGGATTAGATGGCTACACATGGGTGAGTATTGCTACAATACCACCTATCAGATGAGCATTGGCATGACTCCTTTTTGAGCATTGTACGGGTATGATGCTACATCATTCGCAGATTTAGTATTATCAGATAACCGAGCTCCCAAAGCTCGTGATTGGTTACAAGAGAACCAAGATATTTTGAAGGCCCTCAAGGAGAACCTCCAAAAGCATAGAATCAACAAAAGATTTATGCAAATAGGCACAGGGTAGAGAGGTCTTTTGAGGTGGGAGATTTAGTCTTCCTACGTTTGCAGCCCTACAGGCAATCCTCACTTAAGCAGAGCGGGGTAGAGAAGTTGAAACCATAGTTCTATAGACCATACAGGATAGCACGAAGGGTTGGGGCAATCGCATATGAGTTGGAGCTTCCTGAACACAACAAGATACATAATGTTTTTCATGTTTCATGCCTCAAAAAGGCACTAGGACAACATATTGTGCCTTCTACAGATTTACCACCACCGGACAATGAGGGGCGGTTGAATTTAGAACCGAATCTATCATTGAGGTGCGACAAAGGAAGCTCGGGAATGGGTGATCACAAAGTACTTAGTGCGATGGAGAGAGTTGCCACTTGAGGATGCTACTTGGGAAGGAGAGAAGATTTTACAGCATCCTGATTTTCATTTGCATTTGCTTGGGACAAGCAATTTCGAGAAGGGAGGATTGTAATGTCCCCATTCCTTCACCAAAGGCCTAACGGCCATTTTTCAGTCTTAGCCTTGGTCATACCCGAGGGGTTAATGACAATGGAGGTTATTGGGTATGGATGTCTGATTACCACCTTGCTTTATGTTATATTTTATCATTGACATTAGTATTGGGCAACTTGGTGGGAATTATTGTTATATTTTGTCATTGAGGGGGGGAATCATGGTACTTTATTATTCTATTCCTTCATTGGGGTCACTTAAGTCACTTTTGGTGCCTAGGGGGAAAAAGTAACTTAAGTTACTTTATGTTCATGTGGGTTTTCCCCTAAGGGGTCGATTAGGGGTTTTATTGACCCTTTGTTGCATTGGAAGGTTATAAAAGGTGGTGTTGGGGAGAAGAAGAGGTCATTCATATACACACATCTTTTGATATTGGAGTAATTGTTGTTTGCACTTCTCTTTGCTTGTGGAGTAAGATCCCACATGAATCCTAGCTTCGGTGGTGAGAGATTCACTCCTAGCTAGCATAGCACTCTTCAAAGTGTTGAAAGATCCACCCTAGTTTGCTAATTTGGAGCCCATTCAGAGCAGATTCTTCAGGGTTTGCAGGAAGGGTTTTCAAGAGTTGAATCGAGAGGTTGAGGAAGATCATTTGCCCATACATTTCAGCCATTTGCATTTCAGATTTTTCCGACCGCTTAGGGCAAGTTTGGCGCAGCTTTTGGAGGAGTTTTGGATGGTTTACAAACCCCTTTCATAGGGAGACATTAGCCCTAGGAGATTGCAGCTGATTTTTCTAAGGTTTCCAAGTGCCTATTTTCAGATTTGAAGGTTGGGATCATTTCTTTATACTTTAGATTTTATTTCCGTAAAATCAGATTTTAATCAGTTGTATTCAAATAATGACGAATTTTTGAAATATTTCAACAGATTTAGGGCATCCTGAAATTTACTTGATCATTATCGATTATTCGAAAAATCCAAAAATATTTTTCTAGTCTCTATTATCATATTAGCAATCTCTTTACAAAATTTTGTGTGATTTGGACAAGTGGTTTGCAAGTTATCATTATTTTTTAGTTTGCTTACCTATTTCAATTTTATTCTAGAAAAATCGAATATCATTTCCTGCAATTTTTTATTAATCTGTCAAATTCCAAGTTATATCCCATAAGGGATATTTCACTTTTGTACTTTTGAAACCTCATTCGACAAATTGGCAATCTCTTATATGTAGCTATTATGGTGCATACAATGTCTATCTTCTTTAGTGATTGAGTAGTGGATTCGTATCACTTGTGCGATTTTGAGTTCTTCACCAAGTGGTTCTTCAATGGTGGATCAGCTCGCCTAATGCATTCTTCGGTGGTGGATCAGCCCACCCAATACAATTTGTGTGATGGATTCAGCACATCCAAAGCACCTTTCTTCAATGATACAATAGTCCATCCCCTTTCGAATTTTGTTATACTACTTGGGTGTTGTACTATTTTTTGGATGCATTGCTCATATCTCAAGACCTCCAATCACTTATATTGATTTAATGGTTTTTTCAAAGACCCTTACGATGTATCTCATCAAACCTAATTGTGCGACCCATTTTACGCGTAATGTCCCCTTTTTCAAACTAGCACCAATTGAAGACTAATTATCATTTCTCTTCCGTGGCCAAGAAGGAATCGCAAAAGGAAGCCCTTGGGTTTCATTTTTATTTTCTTTTATAGTTATTAATGTTTTTCTTTGGTGTTTTAGTCCCTACGACAGTCGGATGGGATTTGGTGTACCAGATTTCATCCTGAAATCTATGACTACCCTATCCGAAAAAAATTTCGTACTTTTAAAATAATGGGTCGTTTTGTGTTTTTATTGCCTGAAAGTTCTTGTATTGCGTCAAGATATTCCCAAAGAGCCATATTAGCCTTTTTTGCCAAATACCCAGATGCCCAAAATTGTTATATTCTGTCATCGAGATTTGTCTGCGGGAAATTTGTATTTAATTATTTTGAGCCCCGTATGAGGCTATTTGCGCTCCGTTTTAACTCTGTTATGATCGAACATATCATTATTACCTTGTACCAGAAGGATTTTAACTAGGAATAAGTTTTGGGCTTTATTTGTAACTTTTGACAATTTTTCGTGTTTTTGTGTTGTCCCGTTTCGTTTTCTGTGAAATTTCTCTAGAACAATTCCTTTGCCGGGTAAGCCCGATTTTTGGCCTGGAGCAGCTGGAAAACATATACGCACATTATGCCCGGAGGAAGTCACCATCGGAGGTCTGGATCACTGGGAAAAAGCGAAGTCGTGCACGGAAAAGCCCCTGCGGGGATGGGCGCATTTTTGGAAAACAAAGGATTTAAGCTGCAGTGGGAAAAATAGAAGCAGCAGGCAAGTGGGATTTTATTGCATGCTGCAGGTACTTTTTCCCGTGTTATAAAATTCACTTAAGCTGCAGTGGGAAAAATAGAAGCAGCAGGCAGGTGGGATTTTATTGCCTGCCTTGCAGGGTACGTTTTCCCGTGATAGAAAATTCACTTAAGTCGCTGCGTGGGAAAAATAGAAGCAGGCGGTGGGAATTTTATACACGCTTTGCAGCAGTGTACTTTTCCCGTGTTATAAAATTCACTCAAGCTGCAATGGGAAAGTTAGAGGCTGCAGGCAGGCGGGAATTTATTACCTGCCTTGCAGGGTAAAAATTCCCATGGTGAAATAAAAGAAAAGTGACTTGAGTGAAATCATGGGATTTTATTGCACGCCATGCGGGTAAATAATCTCATTGTCAAAGTCAAATCACTTAAGTGGATAATGGGATTTCCGGGCTGCCTTGCAGGTAAAGAATCCCATTGTCGAAATTCTTAAAAATAGAATTCTATTATGCAAAAAGTCGACCCACATTGGGTGAATAATAATGCATTAAATAAATATTTGTTAATATTTATTCACCCAATTTTGCACCCGAGCTTGTGGAAAAGTCAACAAAAGCAAAGGGAAATAAATCAATTGAAATAGAATTCTAAAATTAAATAAATTTAATTTATTTAATGCAGCCCCTTTTGAGAAGAAATTAATATTTTTAAAGTATTAAATGATTATATTAATTCCTATTTTCGGTGGCTATGGTCAAAGCACACCGTGAAGCTTGAGTGAAGTGATGTGTGAAGGATTAAATTGAATTAATTTAATTGATTGGATGGCTGTCCTTAAACATGCTATATTTAAAAGAGAAGAGCATAATTTTTAATTAATTAATTGCCTTTAATTGTAGGGCAATTATTAATTATAGAATTGTGACGATTATATAAGTATGGGCAGCCATATGAGTGAATTATTTAATTCACGGTAAAGAATTGCAGCCAAGAGGAAAAGTGCGCCCCCATTTGAAGAAGAATATTGCTCAGGCAAGGTGGAAACAAGGCTAAAAGCTTCCAAATTTGGCGCATGCTTTGAAGGAGGTTGATCTTTGTCTACATAATTGTTTGCACAGGTGTTACAGGAGCTCAGGTGTTGTTGAAAGGATTCATGCTCTTTTTATGTGCAAATTAAACACCATTTTTTTGGGGCAGCAGGCTTGAAAAGTGCAGATTTTTACAATTAAAATTCACTATTCATGCTCCGGTGGCCATTTTTGTCTGGATAAATTGCAGGAATTCATTACAGGTGCTTTACAAAGGAAAAGGAGCTTTTATCAATGTCCAATACATTGCATATATCCTCCGAATCTGAAGAATTGTCCAGATCTACACCAGTATTGAAGAATTCCACCAAATAAGAAAAAAACATTCAGACAAAGATAGACAAAGCTATGGCGAAAAAGATGAAAAAGAAAGCACAACGGAGTCATGCATCACTTCTAAATTTGCAGATATTGTAAACACGGATCTAGGCTCGGAACCTCTTGCTAAATTGAATTGATAGATAGATCCAGAGCAAGAAAGACTTCACTCATGCGTGCAGGAGAAACTTCACTCATGCGTGCAAATTGAAAGCAAGTGGAATTATTTGAGCCGCAACTTTTCCATCCATAGCCACCATTTAAGAAATTTGTTATACCAGATGCAGAATGCAAATGCAAATCCATATGCAGATCAAAGTTTGTTATGCATGAAGATGCAGATGCAAATCCATATGCAAATCCGATCCGAATCTCATAGTTGCTTTCCGTGCATTTTAATTGCTTCTATGCACAAAGGCTTCATCCTCTTGTTTTGAATGCAGCCCGTAGAGAAGACAATGCGAAGGCAAAATTCCAGCTTGCTTCCAATTCCAACTGCTTGCAATTCCAACTTATTTCCAGATCCATCTACTTCCAGATCCAGTTTGAATCAGCTGCATGCAGACATGAAAAAGGATAAAGTCAGCTTTCCTCTTCCTTCTTCTTTCCTCCGACAAAGTCAGCTTTCCTCTTCCTTCTTCTTTCCTCCGACAAAGTAATTGAGCGATCAATTAAATTATACAACTTAAGTGATTGGTTTAAAAGCCATTACTTGAAGAAGTCAATTACTTGGAGATAGGTGGCAGGCGTACAAAATAGAAGGTTCTATTTTCAGTTGCAAATCATACATGTCATGCAAAGAGGAATTCCAGGAGGAAGATTGCCAGTTGTTTCTTTCCGACTTCCACATGTGCCAGTTCAACTAAAGCTTCCAACTTGTAATTGCCCCTCTACATTCTATAAGTAGAGGAAGAACCTTCGGGTTAATCGATCAGAATTTGTAAGCAGCAATCCTGTGTTCTAGACTTTGTGTTGAACCCTTGAGAGCAACTTGGAGCAAAGGAATACAAAGGAGCAGGTTTCCGGAGAACTTTGTGTCACGGTGTACTGTGTTTCTTGCTTTTAAATCTTAGATCTCTTAAGTAAACTTTGTGTTATTATAGATCTAGATCTAGAGCTGCCTTTGTTTTATAATTTTGTGTGTTCATATCTATTAAGTTTCTTCTATGTGCATGCAATTAGCTCTGCTATCTACTAATTGGGATGCACATCTTCCCCATTTCTTCTCTGTATTTCCTTTACTTTCTTCTATAAAATACTTCCTTTCTTGAACAGCTGCTTACTTGCTGCAGAACTTCTTAGTTATGGTTCATGAACTAAGTGGTTAAAGTAAAACCCCTGATAGATAATAACACATTTTTATTGACAAATCTGACACAGGAGCCTCACCGGTTAAATGAAGGAGATTTATCTCATGACCGCCTAGGTTTGATGCTATGCGAAAATCTAGCCAACAAGATTATAATGCTTTCAACATGAAATTAAAAGAAAAGGCAGGTCGGCTGGGATTATAATGCTTGATTTTCATGGTGGAAATTGTTCTAAAGTATCCCTAAAAGGTTTATAAATATTGTGGATGAGTTTAAGGGTGTTATTTGGGTAAAATCTTGTTGTTTACAAATTGTTGTTCCTAAAATCAGACTGTTGTACCATACTGATTTAATTTTCAGTTTTCTGGTCCAAAAATCAGATTTAATTCATATTGGGGTTTGTGTTATTTCATTGTTTTTTAGTTTCAGCCCTAGAAAGGGACATTACAGTGGTATCAGAGCTTCGTTCTTCCCATCCTAAGGGTTTCATGCAAGAAGGCAACAAGGGTTTCATTTGCTATCAGAGGAGAGAAAAGAAATCAGACCAGCCAAGAGAAGAAGATAGTATGGCTCACCAAGATCCACAAGAAGCCAAAATCGACAAGCTCATTGAAGGGCAAGTGAGATTGGCGGATACTATGGACTTGTTAGCCCTAACCCTTAAAGATATCATGAACCTAGGGTTCATAATGGAGAGGGCAGCTCATCCGGAGAAAATACTTCACGACAGCCCCTTGGATCAGCTCACGGATCAGCCACTAGGCCTTCTTTCCTTCCAAGGAAGAACCCCTTCCGAAGGCGGGAACAAGGCCCACTTTGGGGCAAAGCATTGCAAAAAGCTATGAGGAATACATGGCACTTCCAAGGGAGATAAGGGAGGCAATTTCACTTGCCGAGTTCATTGGGGTGAGCAAAGGAAGGTCAAAGCCGAGCCAAGACAAAATGCGCCACCAAAAGAGGTCCAAAATGTGTTGGGCAAGATGACTTTCTCTATTTTTGATGGTTTGAATAAAGGGACAACGAGGGCATGGATTCAAAAGTTGGATACATACTTGTCTTTGAGGCCTATGATGGAGGATGATGCCATAAAATTTGCAACCCTTCACCTAGAGGGGATTGCTCATGAGTGGTGGTTTCATGGATTGGTGACACAAGGGCACAATGAGATCCATTCATATGATGAGTTTTGTAGAAGACTCATTGGGAGATTTGATAGAATTGATCTAGAAGTTCACTTTTGGGAGCTTGCACAACTAAGACAACAAGGCACGGTAGAGGAATATGTGGCTGAGTTTCAGAGGCTTTCCGTCATGATTACGGATGTCGGGAATGGAGACTTGTTCTTTTCATTGAGGGTTTGACCGAACCACTCAAGGGTTTGGTTAGAGCCTTTGATCCTTTGTCTCTTCAAGAGGCAATTAAGAAGTCTTTGGACCTTGAAGGTGCTGCCCCAAAAACAGCAATGATCAGAAGACAACCTAAGGGACCCTTGGGACAACCTAGAAACCCTCCCTTGGACCAGCCAAGGAAGCCCTTCCAACAGATGCCCATTGTGCACAAGGAGCTGCCCAAAACCAGCAATGTAGGTGAGTCAAGAAATGAGCTAAGAAAGAGGAATTTGTGCTTCTCTTGCAAGGATCCATGGTCTCCGGTCACCATTGTTTAGGTAAGGGTAAAGTGCATTACATTGAGGTATTTTCAGATTGTGAAGATGATGAAAATTGTGTGGATGAGGCCAAGCAAGATGATACACCGGAAGAAGATCCGGAAGGTATGGATGGCACCCTTGCTACCTTGTCTGGTGCACCTAGATATCATCCATTCCGGGTGAAAGGTGACCTACAAGGACAAAGGGTCACGATTGATTGATAGTGGAGCCACACATAATTTTATTGATGAAAGTTTGGTGAAGAGATTGAAGTTGAAGGCTGAAATCTTCAAGGGATTCAATGTCACGGTAGCGGATGGCTTCACACTTCCATGCACAAGGAGAATACCCTCAACTCATGCTCTCTTTGTGAGGACACAAGGTAATGGATGATTTTTATGTCATTAGCATTGGTGAAACCGATATGGTGTTGGGTGTTCAATGGCTTCATTCTTTGGGTGAATTTACTCAAAATTATCGAGTATGGAGCTGAAATTTAAGGTGGAAGACAGAGGTTGTTATGTCCCTTTTTGGGCATCTTCCGGAAATAGCCCAAGGCTGAGCACGAAGGATTGAAATCAGATTTAGGGCAGGTTGTAAATGACTGACAATGATTGTGAAAACCCACAAGAGCTGCCAACAATTTTCCTCCTAGGGTAGCGACCCTTAGGAAGATTCAAGCACACTTTTCTATGCACGAAATTCACTCAAACCCTTGGAAAATATGCTCAGAAATTATAAGAAAATACCAGCAATCATTAGATGCAAGAAAACTGATTTTTAGAGGCTCACAAGTGCTATTTTGAATTTACCATGAAACCCTTCCACTGAACAACGATTAAATAATAATTTCATAATTGAAATAACACTTATATGCACCCAAACAATCAATAAAATGATAGATTTCACCTTTAGAAATTATGGAGAATCCAACCATGCAATTAGATCACACAAAGACCAACAATATCCTCCGAAACACTCTCCCAAGCAAGTTGCCTAGGGCAGAATTTAATTATATGCAGCAAGAGAGATTACAACAGAAATAGTGTGGGGTTTCGTCCACACAAGATTCTCCTCAAGGGGTTTCGTCCTTGAGAGAGCCCTCAATCAAGGGTTTTCGTCCTTGAGAGAGATAGAGAGATGCTTTACAAGCAATCCACTCCAACCAAATTATCAAATCCAACCTACTCTCAATTGGCCAAGCAACCTCCTTTTATAACAATAAGGGTGCTACAATTCAAATGATGGCCGACTTCAAAAGTACTTCTAATTTGTATTTGGAGCCTACATGCTCAAAATACTTTATTTTCTAATTAAATAAGTTCTTATATTGGAGCGCTAGGCTTCCCAATAGTAATACATGGTAAAAATAAAAACTACTAAATTAACATCAAAACATCATCAGAACCTTCCCCTTGCTTCCTTCCTTAGACCCACAGGAGAAGAATGAATGAGGAGGTCTTTAAGAAAGGCAAGTCTCCAAACAGACATGACAGTTGTATGCTACATGGTATGAAGGGTAGAGTTCCCCAAGTTGTAAGCTCCGAAGCATGGAAAGGACCTTCAAAAGAGGGCAGGTTGCATGGGTTGCTCATTGTTTGGTAAGAGCTAATTCTTCTATTTCCATTCAACAATATTTTCATGATGATATTCAGCCCATACTTAACAAACATGACAAAGTTTTCAATGATTTACCTCATGGGCTGCCACCGGATAGAGGATTCCAACATGTTATTGAGTTAGAACGGGTACTAAACCGGTAATAACTACCCTTACCGTCCGTCACCCAAGGATCTACAAGGAAGAAATTGAAAGAACCATCAAAGAGTTGTTGGAAATGGGGTTGATTAGGCCTAGTTCCAACCCATTTGCTTCTTCTGTGGTGCTTGTGAAGAAGGATGATGGCACCCTAAGGATGTGTGTGGACTACCGGGTGTTGAATAAGAGAACAATCAAGAATAAGTACCCAATTCCAAGGATTGATGAGCTAATTGATGAATTACATGGAGCGGTTTTTCTCCAAAATTGATTTGAGATCCGGGTACCACCAAATAAGGGTAAGAGATGAGGATGTGCACAAGACCACTTTTAGATGTCATTTTGGGCATTTTGAGTTTCTTGTCATGCCATTTGGGTTAACCAATGCCCCGGCCACTTTCCAATCATGCATGAATCACATTTTTGGTAAGCATTTGAGGAAATTTGTGCTAGTTTTCTTTGATGACATTTTGGTATATAGCAAAACATGGGAGGAGCATCTCCAACACTTGGATAAGGTGCTGGAAATTTTAGAACAACAATCACTCTATGCAAAGAAATCAAAATGTGAGTTTGGGATGACTGAAATTTTGTACTTGGGGCATGTTATCAATGCACAAGGGGTTCATGTGGATCAACAAAAGATTCAAGCCATCATGGATTGGCCACCTCCAACCAACATCACACAATTAAGAGGATTTTTGGGTTTGTGTTGTTATTATAGGAGATTTGTGAAGGGGTTTTCCCAACTTGCTGCCCCATTGACTTCTTTAACACAAAAGGAGCTTTCAGCTGGTCACAAACAGCCCAAATAACTTTTGAGAAGCTGAAAAAGGTGATGTGTTCTTGCCCGGTACTTGTTGTTCCAGATTTTTCTATGCCTTTTGTACTTGAATGTGATGCTTCCGGTGAAGGTATAGGGGTTGTTTTGATGCAAGACAAGCATCCCATTGCATATGAGAGCCGGAAATTGAAGGATCATAAGTTCTCCATCTATGACAAAGAAATGTTGGCCATCATGCATGCATTGACCAAGTTCCAGCAATACTTGGTTTGTGGAAGGTTTGTGGTCAAAACCGATCATAATAGTTTGAGATTCTTTCTTCATCAAAAAGAGTTAAATGACCGGCAACAAAAGTGGGTAAGTAGACTCCAAGCATATGATTTTGATATTGAATATGTCAAAGGAAACACAATGTGGTAGAGATGCCTTGTCAAGGAAACCACCTCCTAATTCTTTTGGGGATGTGGAATTACATGATGGAAAGATGGAAGAGACCAAGATTTTAGATCAGCCAAGCTTGCAATTGCTTGAGGACAAACAATTTTGGGAAGGGAGGATTGTAATGTCCCCTTTTTTAAACTAGCACCAATTGAAGACTTCTTGCCATTTCTCTTCCCATGGCCAAGAAGGAATTGCACAAAGGACGTCCTTGGGTTTCGTTTTATTTTTTTATTGTTGTTAATGTTTTTCTTTGGTGTTTTACTCCCTAGGCAGGTCAATGGGATTATAATGCTCCCGACATGAAATTAAAAGATAAAGTAAAGCTCAATAAGAGGTAAGAAAGGTTGGCAAGTTTCCAACATGAAATTAGAAGATAAAGCAAGCTTAAGAGGTCAATTTACACCTTATGGCTCTTGGTGTCACCAAAGGGTATAAGAGGTGTCTTAGGGCTCATTTGCACATCACGTTTTGCATATATACTTTATCGATTTGGACTCTAGGGTTTGTTTGCTCTATTTTCAACTTCACTAAGGGCGAAAAACCATAGTGTGGCATCCAAGAAGGATGGCAACCTTCATTGTGGCATTTGGAGCCACAAAACTCTCCAAATTGGGTGGTGTGAAGGAGAATATTGAAGATCCTCTTGTTGGTTTATATCTAGGGCATCAATAAGAAGATCTACAAAGAACTTTTGCATGATTTTGAGTCCCTCTCCTAGGGAGTGACTCGGGTTGAAATCGTTTTAAGTGTCTTCTAAGGCATGGCACTCATTTATGTAATGTCCCCATTTTTGAAGACCCTTAGCCTATCATTCCTCGTGGGCTTTAAGGATGTTGCAAAGGGAAAATTATATTAAATAATTTTATAATATTGCTTGAAGAGTGATTTTAATCATTTGACATTATAAAGCAATATTTATTTAATTATTTAATATTTATGGAGCAAGTAATTATTTAATTAAATTCCCAAAATGCAAATTAAAAAGGGGAATTAATTAAATAATATTTAGGTGGCTTTTAAATATTAAAATCACCCTTTTTAAAAGGGGACGCCACACCTAGGGATAATAAACTGCTTTTATTTAATAATTTCCCTCTCCTAGGGATTTCGAATTTTGTGCCTCCTTGCTTATAAAAGGAGTGCTAGGATCATTGTTAGACTCATGTTATGATGATATTTATTTTATGCTCCATGCTTGGAGTTGGGATGCATGCCCATTAAAGCTTTCTCTCTCTCTCTGCGTGGGAAGTTAGTAAGCTGGTTTGATCAATTGAAGTATTCTCTCTTGTTCCATTTGTTGAGTTATCTTGTGTTGAAGTATGTTCTTTGTATGATTTATTCTTGCAAGCATTGGCGACTTGTTTGGATAAATGGCGCATTTATTTGAGGAGGATATTTGGATGTTATTGATGATTGTTGGGTGTTTTAAATCTGATTTTTAATGCAGTAAACTTATTCTAACCCTAACGACTAGGTTGAGGATTTTGGTGGCTGTTTTAGAGGGTTTTCGGCTGTCACAAAATTCAGATCTTTAGTTCTTTTAAAAGATCTTGATTTATAGAACAATCTGCATTTTATTTGGTGAAGATATATTGAGTTTTGAGTGAGATATCAATTTTAGAATATTTCAGCTGTCTGCAGGCTTTTCTGGGTACGGTAAATTAATATTTATTTCAGATCTGCAGTTTGGGGTTGATTTAATATTACATTTGATTATATAAATTAGGAGGAATAAGGATAAATTGATTTCATAATTTTTTGGAGGAGTTTTGTGCTATAATAGATCTTGGGCGACCTACTTTTTAGGTCAAAATTAGGGTTTCGGGTTGGTGTGCGAAATCTAATTTTTGCATATTGTTCTTCATATTTTTGTGACCCAAAATCCAAAGTTTGAAGATTTTTGCATGAACGGTTAAGCGGGAATTTTTTTATTAAAAATTAAAAAGAAAAGGAAATTGATTTGCACATGTAAATTTAAAATAAAATATTCTAAATTGTGCAAATCAAAATAAAAGAGCAAGTCGACTTCACCTTGGGTTAATCAATGCATTTTAAAAGGGTGAATCAAGTGACTAAGCAAGTCACATTTTCTGGGAGACTTTTTAATATTTAATATTTAAAAATAAAGTGATCCCTTCTATGCATGGGTCGATTTATATGGGTCTCATTTGCTTTAAAATCCCTATGCATTTAATGTGTGTTGTTGGATATGATTTTCAGGCATATTTTTAATAAGATCCCCTCCTAGAGCATGGCACCAAAAATGGAGAAGAGCTTTGGAGGATGTGCAAGGCAAAGCTATAAAAGAAGATGTGGATACTCCTTTTTGGGCATGTTGACGGTTTATGAAACTTATCTTCATGCTTGAAGAAGGGATGTATGCCCACTTGTGATCAAAAACAAAAGGTGTTCATTAACACCACCATTTGTGAAGTGTGTGTGCCCATTTGAGCTTGAAGTAATAAGTTTTTGCAATCATTTCTCTATATATGTATAAGGCGCCATTTTTGGAGAAGACCTAAGCTTGCTTTGAGGGTTTTGGAATGTGATTTATGGTGAATATCTTTTATTATATGCTGCTAGTTTTTACTTGATGAAATTGACTTGTTTGGGCATGTTTTAAGAGTGTTTTGAGGGATTTTGAAGTGATTATTAAGTTGTTGTTTTAGATTTATTAATTGCAGATCTGAAACTGCATTTATTGACTCTAAAGTGAAGGGAAAAAGTGCTGGAATTAATTTGCAGATTTTACCCTAACCCTAGCGACTGGGTTTGGGATTTCGGGGGCTGATTTGAGTGGTTTCTAGTGCATGCAAAGATCTGATATTTATTTTGATGAGAAGCTCATAATTTTCCCTTTCTACTGCATTTGGTTTCAAGTTAAAAGAGTTAGTATTTTGGGAGTTATTAATTTCCAAAGTTTCAGCTAATTTTCAACAGTTATTATTTATTATTTTTACTTCTGCAAATTGTATTGGATAAAGGAGTGTAAATACCAACTGGATTTCCCATCAAACCCTCACCTTGGCTCACTCCAACCCTATTTGGGTTGTATTGAAGCTGACACTAGGGTTCGTTGAGGTAAACCTAGGAGGGTTTATCTTCTAAGTGTTTATTTTTGCAAGTATTTAATAATAATCAGTTAATATCCTACAAGGGGATATTACAGTGGTATCAGAGCTTCTTTCCTCTTTTCATGTGGGTGATTTGTGCATGCAAGGTGATAAGAAGTGGTTGTTTTATAAAAGGAGAGATAAGGGAAACATGGATGAAGGAGCATTCACACCGGATCAAGTAAAATTCTTGCATGAACTAATGCAAGGATGTGGGCAAGAACTACAAAGATCCATGAGTGAGCAAATGCCCCAACTCATCAAAGAGGCTATGGGTAAAGATAAATATGCAAGCTCCAATGAAGAGAGCTCACATAAGGGAGGCTCTACTCCTAAGTTTTTCAAAGATGTCTTCTTACCTAAAGAGACCATTAGAGAGAGAGAGGAAGAAGAAGAACCCACCTTAGCCGAACTCATAGATGCTCAAAGGTTGGAGTACGGTTCTTTGAGCCAAGCCACAAGAGATATGTTGGGATTTGATGATTTTGTGCCCTCAAGTTGGGCAAGAAGTCAAAAAGGCTCCACAAGCAACCACATAAGAATCTTCAACAAAGATTGGGAAAGGTTTCACTCCCCAACTTTGATGGTTCTAATACGATTACGGTAAGAGCTTGGTTGCAAAAGATGGAGACTTACTTCTCCCTCAATCCCATGCAAGAAGAAGAGGCCCTCAAATTTGTTACCCTCCATTTGGAAGGCATGGCACATGAGTGGTGGTTCCATGGTATGCACACCCAAGGTCATGACTTGATTCACACAATGGAAGAATTTAGCCAAAGGATCATGGAGAGGTTTGAAAGGAAGGACCCGAACTTCATTTTAGAGAATTGGCCCAACTCAAACAAGTGGGAAATGTTGATGAGTATGTTACAGACTTCCAAAGAATTGCAGTCATGGTCTCCGAAGTTAGTGAAAAGAGGTTGGTTGTCCTCTTTACGGAGGGTTTGATAGAGCCTCTAAAAGGTTTGGTAAGAGCTTTTAACCCTATGACTTTGCAAGATTGTATTACTAAGGCTCTTGATTTAGAATGTGCAGCTTATAGAGGGGCTTATGTGCCTAAAGGACAACATTCTAATACCTCACAAACGCTGCCCAAGAGTGAATTCAGAGGACAGCCAAGGTCTGATTTATACAAGCAGCCCCTTAAAATGCAAGGAGGGCAGCCCCTAGGGCCATCAAGAGAAGCCCCAAGAAGGGTCAATCAGCCCTATAGAAATCAGCCTCAAAACAATTCACAAAAAGAGGAAAGGGATGAACTAAGAAGAAAGGGACTATGTTTTGACTGCAAAACTCCATGGGTAAGAGGTCACAATTGTAAAGGTAAAGGTCAAATCCACTACATTGAAATTATTGATTCAGATTTTGAATTTGATTTTGATGATGCTAACCATGATACTAATAAAGAAATGATTGAGCATGTGCAAGAGAATGAGGAAATGGAAAGTGCCCTTGCTTCTCTTTCGGGTGTGCCTAAGTATCATGCATTCAGGGTGAAGGGAACCATTCAAGGGCAAAGAGTGATTACCTTGGTTGATAGTGGGGCCACCCACAATTTCATTGATGGAAGTCTAGTAAGAAAAATGGGTTTGGAAACCACAAATTGCAAGGCTTTCAAAGTAACCATTGCGGATGGGACTACTCTTCCATGTTCTACAAAGATTGCACAACTTCCCCTCATACTTGGGAAGCACAAGGTAATCGATGATTTTTATGTTGTTGATATTGGGGATATTGATCTTGTGTTGGGTGTTCAATGGTTGCATTCTTTAGGTGATTTCACACAAAACTACAAAACAATGGAGCTAAAATTCACTAAAGATGACAAGGAAATCATCCTAAAAGGCATGGCGAATGGTGCACCACAAGAGGTGTCCATGAAGAGGATGGAAAGGGCTTTTAGAAGGGGTCAAATTGAGTGGGCAGCTAGCTGTTATATCACAGTAAAATCAGAAAAATCAGAACAGCAGTCATTAGAAGGTGAGTTACAAGCTCTTTTAGAAAAGCATGTTCATGTTTTTGATGATTTACCACATGGGTTGCCTCCCCATAGAGGGTTTGAGCATATTATAGAGTTGGAAAAGGATACTAAGCCCATTATGATCACTCCTTACCACCATCCTAGAGTTTATAAGGAAGAAATTGAAAAGACTATTAGGGAGCTTCTTGAGATGGGACATATAAGGCCTAGTTCTAGCCCATTCGCATCTTCTGTTGTTTTGGTAAAAAGAAAGATGGTACTATGAGGATGTGCATTGATTATAGAATGTTGAATAAAAGGACTATCAAAAATAGGTACCCCATTCCTAGAATTGATGAATTACTTGATGAATTACATGGTGCTTCTTTCTTTTCAAAAATAGATCTCAAATCCGGGTACCATCAAATAAGGGTAAGAGAAGAAGATGTGCACAAAACAACTTTTAGATGTCATTTTGGGCATTTTGAATTTTTGGTTATGCCTTTTGGATTAACTAATGCACCAGCCACTTTCCAATCTTGCATGAATCATGTATTTAGCCAATATCTAAGAAAGTTTGTGCTAGTGTTCTTTGATGACATCTTGTGTATAGCAAAACTTGGGAAGAGCATTTGACACATTTGGATTTGGTTTTATCCACCTTGGAACAACATTCTTTCTTTGCAAAGAAATCTAAATGTGAGTTTGGTTTAAAAAAATGGATATTTGGGGCATGTTATTGGTGCTAATGGTGTGCAAGTTGACAAACAAAAATTGCAGCGATTATGGAATGGCCTACCCCACTTCTCTCACACAACTAAGAGGGTTTTGTGGTCTATGTAGCTATTATAGGAGATTTGTTAAAGGGTTCTCACGATTTGCAGCTCCTTTGACAGATTTGACCAAGAAAGGGGCTTTCAAATGGTCCAAGCCAGCCCAAGAAGCATTTGAAAAATTGAAGGAGGTAATGTGTTCTTGTCCAGTTCTTGCAATTCCATATTTTTCTAAACCTTTTGTGGTAGAATGTGATGCTTCGGGTGAAGGAATAGGGGTTGTCCTAATGCAAGAAAGACATCCCATTGTTTTCGAGAGTAGGAAATTGAAAGAGCATGAAAGAGGATATAGTGTGTATGATAAAGAAATGTTGGCAATCATGCATGCTTTGAGTAAATTTAGACAATATCTGGTATGTGGGAAGTTTGTCATTAAATCTGATCATAATAGCTTGCGGTTTTTCTTAACCAAAGAGACTAAATGACAGGCAGCAAAAATGGGTAAGTAAAGTGCAGGCCTTCGATTTTGACATTGAGTATGTAAAGGGGAAGAATAATGTAGCTGCAGATGCACTATCTAGAAGGCCCCATGGGATGGGAGAAGAAATGGACCAGCCATGTATGCAATTGCTTGAGGGCAAGCAATTTTGGGAAGGGAGGACTGTAATGTCCCCTTTTTTATTAAAAATTAAAAAGAAAAGGAAATCGATTTGCACATGTAAATTTAAAATAAAATATTCTAAATTGTGCAAATCAAAATAAAAGAGCAAGTCGACTTCACCTTGGGTTAATCAATGCATTTTAAAAGGGTGAATCAAGTGACTAAGCAAGTCGCATTTTCTGGGAGACTTTTTAATATTTAATATTTAAAAATAAAGTGATCCCTTCTATGCATGGGTCGATTTATATGGGTCTCATTTGCTTTAAAATCCCTATGCATTTAATGTGTGATGTTGGATATGATTTTCAGGCATATTTTTAATAAGATCCCCTCCTAGAGTATGGCGCCAAAAATGGAGAAGAGCTTTGGAGGATGTGCAAGGCAAAGCTATAAAAGAAGATGTGGATACTCCTTTTTGGGCATGTTGACGGTTTATGAAACTTATCTTCATGCTTGAAGAAGGGATGTATGCCCACTTGTGATAAAAACAAAAGGTGTTCATTAACACCACCATTTGTGAAGTGTGTGTGCCCATTTGAGCTTGAAGTAATAAGTTTTTGCAATCATTTCTCTATATATGTATAAGGCGCCATTTTTGGAGAAGACCTAAGCTTGCTTTGAGGGTTTTGGAATGTGATTTATGGTGAATATCTTTTATTATATGTTGTTGGTTTTTACTTGATGAAATCAACTTGTTTGGGCATGTTTTAAGAGTGTTTTGAGGGATTTTGAAGTGATTATCAAGCTATTGTTTTAGATTTATTAATTGCAGATCTGAAACTGCATTTATTGACTCTAAAGTGAAGGGAAAAAGTGCTGGAATTAATTTGCAGATTTTACCCTAACCCTAGCTGACTGGGTTTGGGATTTCGGGGCTGATTTGAGTGGTTTCTAGTGCATGCAAAGATCTGATATTTATTTTGATGAGAAGCTCATAATTTTCCCTTTCTACTTGCATTTGGTTTCAAGTTAAAAGAGTTAGTATTTTGGGAGTTATTAATTTCTAAAGTTTCACTAATTTTCAACAGTTATTATTTATTATTTTTATACTTCTGCAAATTGTATTGATAAAGGAGTGTAAATACCAATTGGATTGCCCATCAAACCCTCACCTTGGCTCACTCCATGATCTCAGTAAACTCTTCAACTTTGGAATTATTCACAAATCACAAATTAATCGATGTTGTTTACTTTCTATTAAAAAATAACAGAGATAGCTAGTGAATGAATTATTATTGTGCTTAGAATCGATAATTGTAATAAAGGAAATAATATAAGCTCATAACACCAACAATTTTATCCTGGAAAACCTCCAATGGAGGAAAAACTAGTTGGGAAGGGCAATTGCTCTTTCTTCCCACTTCTATTGGCCAATTCAAATCAACAAGTACAGAATTTACAATAAGTATGAAAGGGAAGTAGATAATATCTCAACACTTCCTTTCAATTACTTGCTTGCTCTGTTTCACACTCCTTTCTTCTACAAAAATACAATTTCCAGCACTAAGACTTTTTGCTCACTTGCTCTCATGCTTCGATCCCCCTTCTATGCTTCTACAATCATGTTTTATAGCCTTTCTCATGTCCTCCGTGCACCTTTGGAGAATGGGAAAGGTCATGAAGAAAAAGAGAAACGAACATCCTTTCAAATTCAGAGGTTGTTCGTTTTGAATTTTGTTTTCTATCCATAATAACCGTAACTATTGCCCTCCACGGGGCCGATGGTTCTATAATCTTCCGCCACCTGCACAGGCGGCGTCCTATTACTTAAAAGACAAAACCTCTGTTTTATTGTTTTCTTCTTTGTGCTGACTGTTTCTGATGAAGTAGAGTTATTTTGGATCCCTATGGATCACACCTCCCCTTCTTAGGAGGCTTTTGGTCCCACAAAAGCTTAGTGGGGGAGTAGATGAGGGAACAATTCCCTCGCTTGCTCCTTCAAGTACCACCGGCTGCCTTGGTGTCTTTCCTTTCAGTCTCTGCCAAGACTCCTGTGGACCTCTTCTAGTCTCCTAACCTTCTGCAGCCAAGACTACATCCTCCTCCACCCGCCTCGTCCCAAGATTCAATCCTCAATGGAAGGTTGCAATTGTAGTTCTTCATCTTCATCTAGCATGGATGGCTCATATAGGTGCAAGTTCTTGCAGTTTACTACAGAGTACATCCTCATGAATGATGGCAAATCAAGTCGAAAAGCATTTTCTCCAACTGCTCCAATATGGTGAAGGGTCCATATCGTAGTGGCTTGAGCTTCCGTGCTTGACCTTGTAGTCTCTCCTTGCTCAAGTAAAGCCAAACTTTATCTCCAACATGAAGCTTATCCTCCCTCCTCTGTTGATCATGCCTAGCTTTGTACTTGCCTTGAGATTTCGCTACTTGTTCTTTGACTTTGAGATGGATTTGTCGGATCCTCTCAATGAATTTGTTAGCCCTAGTCACCTCTGTGTCTCGTGTCTCCTTCTCGTCCTGCTGTCCAACTTCTATGTCCAACGGATTTGTAGGTAGATATCCCAAGCATGCTTCAAATGGTGACTTCATAGTGGATGTGTGTACTGCCCGGTTATAGGAATGTTGAATGTAGGCTAAGGACTCATCCCAAGTCCTTGGGTATTTGTTGTTATACCCTCTGATCAATTGTACCAAAGTCCTGTTCACCACCTCTGTTTGTCCATCTGTCTGTGGATGGAAAGTTGTGCTCCTCTGTAACTTGGTGTCCATCTTGTCCCACAAAGTAGTCCAAAACTTCCCAAGAACACGGAATCCTCACAAAGACAATTGACTTTGGCAAACCAAAATGCACCCATACATTAGCAAAGAAAAGATCTGCCGCCTCATGTGCTTTTACTTTCTTTTTACATGCCATAAGAATACACATTTTACTGAATCTATCAACAACAACATAGAGATAGTCCCTAAATTCTTGCCAAGACTTCACAATAGGACGCTTCTTCTTTTCACAAGTAGTTAGATGAGTTTCCCACCAAACTAGAGCATGTCCCTCCATTTTGAGACGTGCAAAGGTGATCCTTTGTGCCTCAGTGACATTATGGACGCTAAAATAGACTTCTAACTGTTTCAACCATTTATCAAGTAACTCTGCATCTACTTGTCCTTCAAAGCTTTTGATTTCGACTTTAGTCTCAACTTTAAAAGGAGTATGTTCAGATTTTACCTTTTCTCTTGTGTTAGAAGTCTCTTCTTCATGCTCTTCCCCATAATCTTCCTCATGGTGGCTCTTGCCTATACCAAACTTTTCAGCTAAGCCTCGAACCACCGAGTCCATGGAGTCTTGCTTGACGGAATCTATCTTCTACAAATCACAAGTTCCTCTTGCCTTCTAAACATCCTATCCATCATGGTCTCCAACATCTCGATTCTACGGACCAAGTTCTCTTCCTCCATTTCTCCCCGAATTCTCTGTTTCCACTTCTTTGTAGAAATCTCTGGATCGCAAGGTAAGGTTTCTTCGCCTTTAGATCTTGTCACTGTCATACAAATTCAAGAATGAAATACCATAGTCCTGGACACTTGTTAGCTCTGATACCAAAATGATCTAAACTCTTCAACTTTGGAATTATTCACAAATCACAAATTAATCGTTGTTGTTTACTTTCTATTAGAAAATAACATAGATAGCTAGTGAATGAATTATTATTGTGCTTAGAATCAACAATTGTAATAAAGGAAAGAATATAAGCTCATAACACCAACAATTTTATCCTGAAAAACCTCCAATGGAGGAAAAACCAGTCGGGAAGGGCAAGATGCTCTTTCTCCCACTTCTATTAGCCAATTCAAATCAACATGTACGAATTTACAATAAGTATGAATGGGAAGTAGATAATATCTCAACACTTCCTTTCAATTACTTGCTTGCTCTGTTTCACACTCCTTTCTTCTACAAAAATACAATTTCCAGCACTAAGACTTCTTACTCACTTGCTCTCATGCTTCGATCCCCCTTCTATGCTTCTACAATCATGTATTTATAGCCTTTCTCATGTCCTCCCGTGCACTGGAGAATGGGAAAGGTCATGAAGGAGAAGAGAAACGAACATCCTTTCAAATTCAGAGGTTGTTTGTTTCAAATTTTGTTTTATGTCCATAATGGCCAAGACCACCGCCCTCCACAGACCGGGTAATCTCGGGACCGCCACCCTACATAGGGCGGTGGTCCTGTTACTTAAAAGACAGAACCTTTGTTTTATTGCTTTCTTCTTTATGTTGATTGTTTCGATGAAGTACGCTTATTTTGGATCCCTATGGATCACTCCAACCCTATTTGAGTTGTATTGAAGTGACACTAGAGTTCATTGAGGTAAACCTAGGAGGGTTTATCTTTTAAGTGTTTATTTTTGCAAGTATTTAATAATAATCGAGTTAATATCCTACGGGGGATATTATAGTGGTATCAAGTTTTGAGTGAGATATCAATTTTAGAAGATTTCAATTTTTTGTAAGCCTTATGGTTGCTATAAATTAATATTTATTTCAGATCTGTTGTTTGGGGGTCAATTTAATAGTGGATTTGATTATAAAAATTAGGAAAATAAGGAGAAATTGATTTCATAATTTTTGGAGTAGATTTGGTGCCCTAAAAGTGTTTGGGCGACTACTTTTTAGGTCAAAATCTGGTTTTGGGATATTGTTCATCATATTTTTGTGACCCAAAATCCAAAGTTTGAAGATTTTTGCTTGAATGATTAAGCGGGAATTAATTTTGGAAAATTGTAGCAATTCAGGGTTTGACTATTAATTGTTTTCAGTTGTGTGTGATCAGATTTGTGTTAATTCCTAACTTGTCCTAAAAGGGGATATTACAGTGGTATCAGAGCATGTTCTTCTACACCTGTGAGGTTTGACATTGCTTGTGGATCATGGATTTATCTAGTGCAGGTAACATGAAGGCAAGATTTCGGAAACTTGGTAGAGCACTCAAGCACCTACCTCCATCAAAGGATGAGTTGCTCAAAATTCTGGAAGAAGCAGCAAGTTGCTTGGCAACAATAGAGCAAGATGATTATGGATCCATGCTTCTTGCAAGGGATTCCTTGGTGATGCAGTTGGCTAAGCATGAATTGTTGGATCACAAAGATGGGGAAGTCAGAATTATGGTCATCTTCTGCATTAGTGAGGTCATGAGGATTGCAGCCCCTAAATTGCCGTATAGTGATGCCATCATGGAGGACATATTTGAGGTCATGGTGGGAAGTTTCCAAGGCCTTTGGGACCTTGCAAGCCCTTGCTTTGGTAAGAGGGTTAGCATTTTGAACACTATGGCAAAAGTAAGATCTTGTGTTATAATGATGGATTTAGAATGTAATGATCTTATTTCTCACATGTTTGAGGTGTTCTTTGATGTTATATGTAATGATCATGCTCAAGAGATCATGATTTCCATGCAAGCCATTATGTCTTTGATATTAAATGAATATGAGAGTCCCCCAACACACTTGCTATCTATGTTGGAGGAAGGATTGGGTCAAGAGGCATCATGTGTTGCTCATACACTAGCCCAAGGTGTCCTAGAGAAATGTTCGAACAAAGTGAAGACTATGATTTTCCAAGGTATGAGTTCTTTGGTGTCTAATGATAAAATTTTGGTATCTAATACTTGCATGAGAGTTGGCATTTGCACAGAAAAATCAAACTTAGTTCAAAAGGAAGAGAAGGAAGAAGAGCCCCTAGATGCAAATAAGCAAGGTAAAGAGTTATTTTTTGAAGAGGTTTCCTTGCCTTTGTATGATTGCATGCATGTTGATAAGATAATCATGGGAGATGAGCCCAAGAGGGAAGAGAAATCTGATTTGCAAGTTTGCATGGACAAGCCAAATGAGGACAGCCAAGAGGTAACTAATGATCATTATTTAGTTGTTACTAATGCTACTTGGATTGGCAATGAATGCAAGGATGAGGGGATGAATGATAGGAAAGGAGAAGAGGCATTTCCGGGCACTTTAGACCATTCTCAGTTTGCTGGTCTGTACGGTACTGCTGTACATGTGCAACGAAAAATAGTGAAGGAGGAGCAGCCAAGGTCACTATTGAGTGATCAAACACAAGCTTCAAAGGGGCAGCCAAGGGTAGACCTCAATATGGCCTTAAAGAGGTCTATTTCACCATATCTCCCTCCACATAAAAAGCAACCACTTAACAGCTACATTGAGGTAATAAATTATTCCAAGTGTGATTTGGCTAGTACTAATGATGGAGTTGTTGATGAGCATGTGCATAAGGAAAAATCAGATTTGAAGGATACCATTCACCTTCATCATGAGCCATTTGAAGGACAAGAAGGGAGTATGAGTCTCATGGTTACTCCAAGTCATTTCCTACATGACACAAGCATTGGTGAAGGAGAAAAAAGGGGTTTAGATGAAGAAAATGATGAGGGAAAGAGCGTTGTCCTAAACTCAGAAATTCTGAGTTTTGTAGATGTTGGGGGCAGCCCAAGGTATGATTTTTCATGTTTATTTCCTCCTTATATGTTGAGCTTTGATGAATATGAGTATGAGCATGTTAGATGGATGGATAAGAGGTATTTTGGTCATACTATTGTTGATGTTTTTGCTCCTAACACTTGGGTGCATAAGTGTCAACATGGCAAAAGGAAAGGGATGCCTAAGACTCCTACAAATGAAAATCATGACAGTAAGCTTGCTGGCCTGTGTATAACAGCAGTTATTAGGGAGCAAATAAGTGTGTTTTCTCTTCTAGAATCAAGTTCCAAGGAAGCTCCATGCACATGTCAAGTAAAGGTACATAATTACAAGGTGAGAAGTGGTGTTTTATGGTACAAAAATGTAATGAGCAGCCCCAAGCATGATATTTTAGATTTATTTTCTTTATCCATAAAGAAGGTACATGGGCACAATCAAAGGTTTGAAGTTCCTTGGGTTTACGGTGATATGGTTTATGGATGCATGAATTATGGTTTCTCTTTTCTTATGTGCATGGTGCAACAAAAATAGTGAGATGTCATCCCTCTACATGGTATGGAGAAGTAAATAACAAGTTGTTTGTATTTACTAGTGCTCATAAGATGATTAAGATGGACATTCTATTGTTCTCATACCTTGATAAAATTCAGTTTTTGATTGTTGAGGTCATAAGAGGAAGGTACGAGCATCATCTATTCATGTTTGAGTTTGCATCCAAGAGGAATATGTGCATACTTAACATTCACACTGCTGTAATGTACATTTTTGGTTTGTTTGAGGACATGTTAACATGCTTACAAAAGGATTTAGTCACATGGTACGCTGATTTTCAGTTTGGAGCATCATTGGTACATGTTACAGGTTCTTCTTTTGACCATTTAGCACTTATTTTACATTGGGAGCAGCGAAGAGGAAGGTATGGTGTTGAGTTGTCATGTTATGTTCTGAGAAAAAGGGTAAGCATGTTGTATTTTCAGCCATGATAGTGAGAAGTACCACATTTGTCATGAGATTCACTTTGAATCAGCTCTATATGATGCATATGATTAAGTTTCAGCATTTGTTTTCTTGGGAACAATGTATTGAGGGTTGTGAAGATGAAGAATGGATCACATGGACCACATTTTGCATGGTAAGAGTTTCTTTTCCAGCCAAGCATATGGATAGTCTTCAGTTTGTTATTGTTGGGCATGGAATTTCAGTTGCATGGGGGCCTATCTCATTCACTAGATTGTTGCTCATTCATGTGGGGAAAAGAATTCTGAAATATGATAGATGTTGTCCTTTCATTTTGATGGAAGATATCTTTATGACCAGCTCTACTATCACTTCCATCATTCAGATTTTTCACATGCAGTTGATGATATGGGTGTTGGTACTTGATTTTGACTCATGGGTGACTATTTGGGGGTGGAAACCAGCCACTCCAATTCTGATTTTTGGAGATTACAGCAGCACTTGGGGCCACATAACAGAGTTTGGGGGCAGCCCATACACGAGAGGAGTTGTACATGCCATGGAGACACATTGGAAAAGTGTTCTTAGACACATTGGAAAAGTGTTCTTAGACACATTGGAAAAGTGTTCTTCAACACTTATTTTTCTAATTTGTTTGCTTCATGCGCAGGTTTGAAGAAGAAATTACAACAGACTACACTCCTAACTTTTAGGAGAATGAAGCGGTCCAAG
The DNA here is from genome assembly GCA_018340775.1 of Taxus wallichiana var. yunnanensis. NCBI lineage: Eukaryota > Viridiplantae > Streptophyta > Pinopsida > Cupressales > Taxaceae > Taxus > Taxus wallichiana. The sequence goes on from CM031237.1 coordinate 755,482,701, forward strand.
ATATTGCAAATGCTACTTCACTTGAGTGGCATGGGAGCACGGCTTTTGGAGTACCACACTTTTGGACACGAGACACATGAGCTTGCTATTGCTTGAGGGCAAACAATCTTGGGAAGGGAGGACTGTAATGTCCCCATTTTTGAAGACCCTTAGCCTATCATTCCCCGTGGGCTTTAGGGATGTTGCAAGGGAAAAATTATATTAAATAATTTTATAATATTGCTGGAGAGTGATTTTTATCATTTGACATTATAAAGCAATATTTATTTAATTATTTAATATTTATGGAGCAAGTAATTATTTAATTAAATTCTCAAAATGCAAATTAAAAAGGGGAATTAATTAAATAATATTTAGGTGGCTTTTAAATATTAAAATCACCCTTTTAAAAGGGGACGCCACACCTAGGAAAATAAACTACTTTTATTTAATAATTTCCCTCTCCTAGGGATTTCGAATTTTGTGCCTCCTTGCTTATAAAAGGAGTGCTAGGATCATTGTTAGACTTATGTTATGATGATATTTATTTGATACTCCATGCTTGGAGTTGGGATGTATGCCCATTAATGTTTTCTCTCTCTCTTGCGTGGGAAGTTAGTGAGCTGGTTTTGATCAATTTCAGAGTTGCCATTATTGCTTGAGTTATTTCAGTTTTGGCGCCAAGTTTAGAGTGTGAAAATCATTTGATATTGCTCCTTTAAATTATTCTATTATTGTTGCAAATATTCTTACCATATCAACTTGGGTTGGTGATGATTTGATTATGTTTTGATGCCATAAATGATAGATTTGCAATCTGCAATGTATTTGGAGGCTAGGAAAGAGCTCGAATTATTTTATATAATTTTATCTAACCCTAGCGACTTAGAATCAGTTTTTGGGGGTTGTTTTGGCTAGGTTTTAATGCTCGAAAATTCAAATTGATAGCTCTTTGGAAAGCCCTTAATTTATAGAACAATCTGCAATTTTTTTGGTGAAGAAATATCGAGTTTTGAGTGAGATATCAATTTTAGAAGATTTCAGTTGTCAGTAAACCTTTTGGTTGCTATAAATTAATATTTATTTCAGATCTGCTATTTGGGGTCAATTTAATAGTGGATTTGATTATAAAAATTAGGAGGAATAAGTAAAAATTGATTGCATAATTTTTGGATTAGATTTGGTGCCCTAAAAGTGTTGGGCGACCTACTTTTTAGGTCAAAATTAGGGTTTCATGTTGGTTGTGCAAAATCTGGTTTTGGGATATTGTTCGTCATATTTTTGTGACCCAAAATCCAAAGTTTGAAAAAAAATTCTTGAACGGTTAAGCGGGAATTAATTTTGGAAAATTGCTGCAATTCAGGGTTTGAATATTAATTGTTTTCAGTGTGATCAGATTTGTGTTAATTCCTACCTTGTCCTAGAAGGGGATATTACACCGTAGAAGATAAAGCGAAAATATTCAGCTATGTGTGATCGATTTTTGCATGAACGGTTAAGCGGGAATTAATTTTTGAAGTTTGCAGGCAGATTCGGGTTTGGAAATTAATTATTTACAGCTGTGTGTGATCAGATTTGTATTAATTCCTAATTTGTCCTAAAAGGGGATACTACAGTGGTATCAGAGCTTCCTTTCTCTATTTGTGTGAGTCATTTGTGAATGCAAGATTTGTATTTTCATATTTGTATACGAGATAAGAGGCTGAGTGGAACCATGGAGTTAATGAGTGAAGGTGGTTTGAAAGAAAGGATCATCGGGGTTGGGAAAAAGCTTAAACATCCACATCATTCCGAGGATGCCTTGCTTAAGGACTTGGAGGAAACAAGAAATTGTTTAGCCATGGTCGACCAATCAGATAAGTACATGATTCATTCGTTGTTGTTTCAGTTGATTAAGCCTAAGATCTTTTGGCATGAAGATGTGAGAGTGAAAATTATGGTTGTTACTTGTATTGTTGAAGTCACAAGGGTCACGACCCTAATCGCCTACGGTGATGATATCATGAAAGACATATTCGGACACATGCTTTGATACCAAATGTAACGAACCGTTACATCAAAACCTCGAGGCATTAGTGAAATCCACACATGAGGATCATAACATCCCACCACGCTTAAGTAGCCCTGGACCCCGTGCTAGATTTACACCCGTATAATGGGACCCCGCCTCGCCTATACGAACCCCGGCGAACACCGCAATGCCGGGACTTGAACACAGGTGGTCGCTCTGATACCTCTGTAATATCCCCTTTTGGGATATTATCCAAATATGCAAAATTACTTTACTGAATCGACTCTAGAAGGACTAAACCCTCCTAGTTCGACCTCAAATAATCCAATGTTAGCTTCAATACAACCCTAAAAGGGTTAGAGTGAGCCAAGGTGGTGGATTAGATGGGAGAACCAGTTAGGAAATTAATCACTTCAAATCTGAAATTAATTACAACAGTAATTAATTTATAAATGCACTAAACTGCTGCAAACTTCAAAAATTAATAACTCCTTCACCATCCATTATTTTTCTATCAAACTCATGCCAAAATATTCTTAATATTTTTAGCTTTCCAACAAGCTATAGATCACAATTTTTGGATAAGTAGAAGGCATGCAAATCAACCCACGAAATCTGAAACTGTGTAGATAAAACCACACAAACAACTGAAACTTGGAAAATTCATAGCTTGCTCGATACTTCATCTTTGGCCATGAAATAAAGTGCAGATTAATCTATAATTCAAGAGTTTTCCAAAGATATTAAAATCTGAATTTTATGATAACTGAAACCCCTTCAAAACAACCCCCGAAATCCCAAACCCAATCGCTAGGGTTATAATAAATTGCACAACTAATTTCCAACACTTAATAATCCTTCAAGCATGCTAAAAGATACCCTAATCAAGTCGCCATAGTTAGAATAAAACCAGCAATAACCAGCAGATCTAAAACACCATAAAACCCTTCATAATATTCAATAACATGCAGATTTTACTCTCAATAAAAGGCGCCAAAGCTAGAAAGAGAATCACCAACAAGTAGATTTGCAAATCTCATGAAAATACTTCAATTGAATATCAAACCAACACAATAACTCCCACGCAAGAGAGAGAGAGAACATTAATGGGCATGCATCCCAACTCCAAGCATGGAGTGAACATCAAATGATCAATCAACATACCCTCTAAGGAAATGCGACCTCCCTTTTATAGAACTAAGGGGTGCAATATCCAATAAAGACCGACCTTTCCCTTTTGGAGGGAAAACATAAACTCTCATTAAAATATTTAATACTAAGACTATGTGCACTTTATTTATTTTTTAATTAAATAAATAAAAGTAACTAACCTATGTGCACATTAAACTAACTAAAGAGACTCCCACTTGTAGCGCTAGGCATGCCAAGGGGTACAAATGCAAATGAAAAATAAATATTAATAATGTCCCGAAAAGGGGGACATTACAGTCCTCCCCTCTAGGAAATTGTTTGCCCTCAAGCAATAGCAAGCTCATAGGTCCATGCATCATGCCCCAAAGAGAAGATGTGGGGTGGTGCATCCAAAGCCTTGATCCGGTGCCTGTCAAGTGGCGAAGAGTTGGAAAGAACAAATTTCTTTCCCTCATGTCAACCCAAAAAAATGGGTCATCAACTCCATAACATGTGCTCCAAGAGATGGTGTCCTTAACATGGCATAGAGAGTCATCAAAAGGATGAGCTTTGCTAAGATCCAAGGATGCCCACTCAAAAATGCCCTCATGAAATGAATAGGACAACAATCTTCCATCACATGTCTTCGATCCTGCACATGAAACAAACTCATTAGAAAAACAAGTGTTGAGAAACACTTTTCCTATTTCTTCTTCATGTCTCCAAGGCATGGAGAGCTCCCAAATCTTCTTCATGCATGGGTTGTCCCCAAAATCTGTTATGTGGCTCCCAACACTGCTATAATCATGCATTATTCTTTCAAAAATCAGAATTAGGATGGCTGGTTTCCCACCCCAAATAGTCACCCTTAAGCCAAAATCAAGTACTAACAACCAAGTCACCAAATGTATGTAAAAATCTGAACTTTAGAGGTGATAGTGGAGCTGGTTCTAATGGTATTATTGATAAAAATGAGAGGACAACAACTAGCATAATTCAAAAAAAAATTCCCCACATGAATGATCATCAAGCTAGTGAACAAAAATGGCTCCCATGTAACTGAAATTTCATCCTCAACCATGACAAATTGAAAATTATCCAAAAACACAACTGAAAATGAAGTATCTTGAGAAAAGTTCATACCATGTCCCTTCAAACTTCTCATACTTTTCATTGAAGCCCAAAAGATGGTGGTCATGCAAGCAACATCAAACATACATTCCCAATACCTATCCTTGGTTGATTTTACCCTTGGAAGCATCTCAATCAAACACCCAAATGGAAGACATAATTGTAGCTCAAAATCTGAAAATGAACTTCTTACCATGCAAAGTGTAGTCCATGTGATCCATCCTTCTTTCACGTCTTCCAAAGAGATAGGAGTTAGCATCATTTGACAAAGGAAATGAAATGATATTCTTGTATCCAAACCAAACTTGTAAAACCCAAATCCTTTTATCCCCTCACCACATGAAGCAATATGTGCAAGATAACACCACAAATTTCCTCTTCTTCTATACTCAAAAAGAAAGGATAGAGCTGAAATATAATGCACACATTTATGAATATTATCATAGGGAAACCAATGAGCCTTGTACCTTACTTTGTGCCAATGACTTTCCCTTATGATAGGGGGCAAAACACATGAAATCATCATACCTTTGTGCCTTCTAATGATGAATTCCTCATACGGACCAGCAAGCTTATTGGTATGGTTTTCATCTTTAGGAAGAGTGATAATCACTCTCTCCTTTTCCATCATGCTTCATATGCACCCAAATGTTAAGAGCAAGAGTACCAACAAAAATGCAACCAATATACTCCATGTTGCACCTCATATCCATCTCCCTATCATGCTCAAAATCATACCCATCAAAACTTAACATATGAGGATAAATAAAACAAGAAAAGATCATACCTTGGGCTGCCCCCAACATCTACAAAACTCAAAATTTCTGAGTTTGGAACAGCACTTAGTTCCTCATTACTTTCCTTGTCTAAAACCCTTTTGTCTTCCCCACAAGCATTCATACTTGGTGGGTAATGACTTGGGACATCCATGAGACTCATGCTTGGGTGACAAACCTCATTCAATTGCCCATTAGGGCCTGCTGTTCGGAAAATTACAGCGAACTGCAAATTACCATAAACATTCCATGATGTCCTTTCTTCATAAGCATACCTCTTCACAAGCCCATCTTCATAGTCCTCTTCATGCCCATCAACCAAATCTGATTTCTCCTTGCACCCACTCAAACTCATGCAATCATTAGATGCCAAAAATTCATCATCAAAAACAAAAGTGCTCATACCTTGAATGCATGTCTTTACTTTGCTTGCACATTGATTTACAACTCTTCTTGCTAAGGAGTGAGCAAGACATGACTCCTTTTGTTCCAATCCTTCCACAAGTATGGATAGCAAAGGTTGTGGAGGTTCTTCATACTCATTTAACATTAGGGACATTATTGTTTCCATAGCATCCATTACTTCATGTGAATGTTCCTCATGTATAACATCAAAGAAAACCTCAAACATGTGCAAAATGAGGTCATTACAATCAAGATCTAACATTGGAATGCAAGACCTTACTTGAGCCATGTTCTTCAAGATCTTAACCCTCTTATCAAAGTGAGGGTTTGTGATGTCCCAAAGCTTTTGAAAGCTTCCAATCATGAGCTCATATACCTCCTCCATAGTAGTATCATCATATGGCGAACTTGGGGCTGTTATCCGTGTGATCTCACTGATGCATGCAATGACTAAAAGTCTCACATCCACCTCATGTCTCAACAAATTAGTTCTAGCCAAGTGTGTTACCAAAGGAGCTACAATTGAAAACATAGAGCTATAATCAGATTGCTCTATCAAACATAAACAACTCACTATCTCTTCAAGAGTGTGGAGCAATACACTCTTCTCAAATGAAAGCTTCTTGAGCCTTTTCCCAAGCTTATAGAGCTTACTTCTCAAACCCCTGTCACATCGACAATCTCTATGATCTGCAAAACAATACCCGCCGGAAAAGAAAACTTCTCTAATTTACCTCAAACAACTTGCAATAAGTCTGAAATATTTTTTCCAATCTGGTTATGCCAAAACAGAAATTTCCTTTAAACTGACCTCTTAAGCTTGCTTTATTTCCTAACTTGTCCTAAAAGGGGGCAATATTTATTTAATTATTTAATATTTATGGAGCAAGTAATTATTTAATATTTATGGAGCAAGTTATTATTTAATATTTATTTAATTATTTAATTATTTAAGTCGGAAAGGTTGGGAAGTTTCCAACATGAAATTAGAAGATAAAGCAAGCTTAAGAGGTCAATCTACACCTTATGGCTCTTGGTGCCAACCAAAGGGTATAAGAGGAGTCTTAGGGGCTCATTTGCACATCACTTTTTGCATATATACTTTATCTATTTGGACTCTAGGGTTGTTTGCTCTATTTCCAACTCCACTAAGGGCGAAAATCCATAGTGTGGCATCCAAGGAGGACGGCAACCTTCCTTGTGGCATTTGGAGAACGAAAACTCTCCAAATTGGGTGGTGTGAAGGAGAATATTGAAGATCCTCTTGTTGGTTTATATCTAGGGCATCAAGAAGAAGACCTACAAAGAGCTTTTGCATGATTTTGAGTCCCTCTCCTAGGGAGCGACTAGGGTTGAAGTCATTTTAAGTGTCTTCTAGGGCACGGCACTCATTTATTATTTGATATTCAAACTTGGCATAATTTATAAGGTTGAAATCATTCATATTTGGTCATTGTTGGGGTTTGGAAACCTCCATTTTGATTATTTCTCTTAGTTGTACTTTTGTTGTTAATAAATAATTTTTCAGCTGAGTATTTGCTTGATTTTCATGGTGGAAATTGTTCTAAAGTATCCCTAAAAGGTTTATAAATATTGTGGATGAGTTTAAGGGTGTTATTTGGGTGAAATCTTGTTGTTTACAAGTTGTTCCTAAAATCAGATTGTTGTACCGTACTGATTTAATTTTCAGTTTGTTGGTCCAAAAATCAATTTAATTTAGATTGGGGTTTGTGTTATTTCCTTGTTTTTCAATTTTTGTTAGAACAATAATATCAAGTAGGGTTTATCCCCTCTTATTGTTCTTATTTATATTTAATCATTAGATTAAATATATGTTATAAACTTTAGTTTATAATTAAATAAAACAATAATATCATGTAGGGTTTATCCCCTCTTATTGTTCTTATTTATATTTAATCATTAGATTAAATATATGTTATAAACTTTAGTTTATAATTAAATAAATAAAAATATGAAATATTTTTATTTATTTAATATAAACTATAGTTTATGGTTTAATTAATTTAAAATATGTGGAGAGTTGCGTCACGGGAAGCCACACCCGGTCACTCCACTTATAATGGGCACTCGGGCCCCGGTAAAATCAATTTCAATGTGGAGAGAAGTGGGGTGGAGAAGGGTATATTGAACTATAAATGTTAAAGTTTCTCATATATGGAAAATACTATTTCAGCATGGTTTTTACCTCTTACGAGGTTTTCCACGTAAGACTAGTGTTAAATCTGTGTAATGTTTATTTATGTTTTACTTTATAATGTTTAATTTAACTTTGTATTATTTATTTAATCCGGACCTCTGACATGGTACCAGAGAAAAGGTTATTTTGACTAAATAAAAATAAAAGTTAAGTTTTATTTATTTAAAGAACTTACGGTTGGTGCTTGGCTATATAAATGGAACCCTCCTAATTTATTTCTTACAACCTCACATCTCTTTCGCAAGTGTTTTAAATTTTTCACATTCTATTATTTGTGTTCAAAGGTTGGAGTGGGCCCACCCTAAATCTAAGTGCAGGTAAGTAAGTTTTTAGGAATTTTAACATTCCCAAGAATTCATTTTTGTAAAATATAAGTTTAACGAGATGTTTTCCAACTTGGAGACATCTTCCAAATTTTTAGCTCTCTCGTTTTTTTAGGGTATGGAAATGGGGACTACTCATCACATTCCTTAGCTTTGAAAATATTAAACATATATTTGAACCCTAGTCTTGACTTGGTCATAGACCGCTCCTTGTGCTTTTAATATGGCAAGTTAGATTGGTAGGATCCATTTGACACTTGGCATAGGAAGGTGGACCGCTTACCATATAATTGAATATTAAAAGCCTTTTAAATGCTTTAACCGCCTTGTAATGTGTTGGTTGGAACCGCTTTGTATGTGCTCCAACTTGGAGATTTCGTGGCATGACTTGGTTGGTCGCTCCATCAATGGTCTTTAAGACCGCTTACCATTTGATATATTAAAACTTTTTAATAATGCATCACCGCTTTAACATATGGTAATATCCTTTGAAATCTATTTTTGCATCCCTATTGCTATTGCTTACGAAATAAAATTGAAATAAACTATTTATGGGTTTTGTAGCTCTCCACTCTACCTTCAAACGCATATAAGAAGTTATATTTTTGTTGAGTGTTTTAGGAGAAATTAATTTTCTAAAAAATGTCGAATAATTATGAGTGTTGGAACTACATCTTTTGGAGCCTCGATTTAAACAACTCTGTTGCTCCTTAAAGTAATAAAATTGAAATAAACTATTTTTGGGTTTCGTAGCTCTCCGCTCTACCTTCGAAACACATATAAGAAGTTATATTTTTGTTGAATATTTTACGAAAAATTAATTTTCTAAAAATGGCAGAATAATTATGAGTGTTAGAACTTTTTTTGGGCCTCGATTTGAACAACTTTGCTGCTCCTTACAATAATAAAATTGAAATAAATTATTTATGGGTTTCGTAGCTCTCTACTCTACCTTCGAAACACATAACAAATTATATTTTTGTTGAGTATTTTAGGAGAAATTAATTTTTTTAAATAATTGTGTTTTTGAACTATATCTTTTGAAGCCTCGATTTAAACAACTTTGCTGCTCCTTACACTATTAAAATTGAAATAAAATATTTTGGGTTTCGTAGCTCTCTGCTCTACCTTCGAAACGCATATAAGAAGTTATATTTTTGTTGAGTATTTTAGGAGAAATTAATTTTCTAAAATGACAGAATAATTATGAGTGTTGGAACTATATTTAATATTTTGGAGTCTCGATTTAAACAACTCTATTGCTCCTTACAATATTAAAATTGAAATAAACTATTTTGGGTTTCGTAGCTCTCTGCTCTACCTTTGTAACACATATAAGAGGCTATAGTTTCACCATGTAGTGTAGATAAAATTAATTTTCTAAAAATGACATTTATTAAGCTGAAGCCTCTCTTTTTCAAGTGCATACTCTATAAAATACCCCAACGTATTTATATTCTCAATAATTAAATTTGTGTCAAAGTTAGTAATTACAGTTTGGATAACGTGCTTAACATGTTATTACAGTGATATCCTTTTTTGAATGACTTCATAGGCTTTTTAAAACTTAGATTTTATTGGCAACAAGATCTGGTATAATCATCGCTTCTATACTAAGCTACTTCCATTCTTAGATCTAGATCAGATTTGCGAAAGAAATGCCAAAATCCATATTACAACCGGGGCTCTTGTTCACATTTCCAGCAGTATATTTGGTCCAGAGCTACTAGTATAACTAGTATAAATGGTTCGGAGCTACTAGTATAAATGGTCCGGAGCTGCTAATATAAATGATTCGAGCCGACAATATTTTTCGTCCTGAGCCGGTAGTATATTTGGTCTGAACTGTAAGTATATGTTTTTAATTAAATTTTTTAATTAAATATCTTAAGAAGTGTACATAAGGACATTTATAATACCTATTGTATACATCATTTTTTTAGGAAATAAGGATCTAAATTATGACAAGAAGTTTATCATGTAGTCCGGAATGCATGATCATCATTTTGGCATATATTTTATCCTTGTGGCATTTCTTTTTTTTGAAAAATGTAAAAATCCATGAATATGAACATATACCTAGTCAAGGTTAATATTAATGTCAATTTATATGATTGAACATAATACAATTTTTACTCTTTGAACCAATAGTAGGTTTTAGAGCCCAAAAACATGGAAATCAATTATTACAAAATTTAGAGTTATCTTTTTATTTCTCTAAATTCTTTATAAAAATTGAAGATAATCAATTTATTTTCAATGTTGTATATATATTGAGATGAATGATTTATGATTGCTTCATCATTTTTTAGACAATTATTTTTAAGATAAACATTTTATTGTTGTATCTCAGTCACAATATGTTAATTTTACTTAAAATATTCAATATAACGAATTGTAATCCTATTGAAATTGGTTGTAAACTTGATCCTAAACCTACATGTGAGAAAGTTGACCCTACTTTTATATGCAACTTGGAGGTAGTTTAATCTATCTAACAATAACTAGATCTGATATGCACTAGATTCATGCAAGAACCATATCAGGATCATTGGAAGTTAGAAAAAGAATATTAAGATATATTAAAGGAACAATTAATTTTGGTTTACATTACACTTCTTCTGATAATGTTTGTTTATATGGATATTGTGATTTTAACCATGTTGGTGATGTAATAGATAAAAATCTACAACTAGATATGTGTTCAATTTTGGTACAAGTGTCATTACTTGGAGTAGCAAGAAGCAACCAACAGTCTTCATCTCTTCTACTGAGGTAGAATATAGAAGTGCAATGGAAGTAACAAAAGAAGCCATGTGGCTAAAGCAATTGTTGGAAGAAATTTACATAGAAGTTAAAGGTACTCCTCTTTTATGTGATAGTCAGAGTTGTATTGCTCTAGCTAATAATCCAGTTCAGCATCAGAGAACAAATCATATAGAGATACATATGCATTTCATCAAAGAAGGTACTTTGCGGTGATATAAATCTCAAATTCTGTCCTACTGAAAATCAAGTTACAAATATATTCACAAAGTCATTGTGTCTTGAAGTTCTGCAAGTTTCGTGTAATGTTTGGCCTTTCAGAGTTGCCATTGAGGGGGAGTGTACATGACAATGTCACCTCCTCCTAACAATCGGCCATGTGTTTTTTTTTCACCTCTATACTTCTGCTCCAATTAAAGCATTGTAAAATATTTTTTTATGATCTTAGTAAACTTATCACTCTAAGTTTACTATGTAGTCCAGTAATAAAGCATCATTTTGTAAATGAGGTCCTTACTTTATAAAAGGCTCCTAAGGTGCTTATATAGATTTTCCATGAGAAATCGTGAGATGTAGTCTCACAAATCATGTTTAGCCTAAATCATCACTTCTGATTTATGGATTCCAAATCCTTTTGTACAAAAAAATAAGTTTAACATGATGAAGGTGTATAAATCTTTCAAAAGTGATATGCTAGCCTAAACTCTCACCGTGGTTTAAGGATTGTAAATCTTGTTGTATAAACAGGTAATGTTGGCATATAAACCCCACTTAATATTAAGGGGGTGTTAGAACAATAATATCAAGTAGGGTTTAATCCCCTCTTATTGTTCTTATTTATATTTAATCATTAAATATATGTTATAAACTTTAATTTATAATTAAATAATTTCATAATATGAACTATAGTTTATCGTTTAATTAATTTAAAATATATGGAGGGGTGCTTCACGGAAAGTCACACCCAGTACACTCCATTTAAAATGGGCACTCGGGGCCGGTAAAATCAATTTCAATGTGGAATTGAAATCATGTAAATGTGGAGAGGAGTGGGGTGGAGAAGGGTTTACTTGAATCGGATCGTAAATGTTAAAGTTTCTCATATATGGGAAAATACTATTTCACCGTGGTTTTTTTACCTCTTACAAGGTTTTCCAAGTAAAACCAATGTTAAATCTGTAAATGTTTATTTATGTAGTTTATATTATGTTTTACTTTATAATGTTGATTTATCTTTGTATCATTTATTTAATTCGGATCTCTGACAGTTTCAACCTTAGAAAGGGACATTACATTACGTGATTGTCTCTCAAGGAATTTAGCCACCAAAGGCTGCCCTGACAGTTTCAACCCTAGAAAGGAACATTACATTACATGATTGTCTACCAAGGAATTTAGCCCCCATAGGCTGCCCCTATGCCATTTAGACCCTTTTAGAAGCCCTTTTCTTCCCGGTGCTCATAACTTTTGATTCAAGAGCCTAGGAGGGTGATTGTTTCTACACATTGCCTATTTTTTCGAGACCTACACAATTATAGGGTCACTTTCACTTGTTGAGCAACCTTTTTTTCCAGAATTTTCAATTTTTGCCATAATTGTTATTCAATTTCCAATTTTGGAAATTCAAGGAGCCATGTCTTTTGATCCGTGCATCAGATTGACTTGTATTTTTTAAAGTGCATGTATTTCATGCTCTTCGCAGCTATAGCTTCAGATTTGTTCCATTTTGTATAAGGATTGTAGTTTTCAGCAATTTTGCATGTTTGCAACTCTAATTAAATCTAGAATGCACTATTTATAAAGTGTTGCCTATTTCTATTGGGGGATCACTTGTGCATCAATTGGTGTGTAATACAAATTCTGGTGGGCCTATTTCATCTTGGCTTTTGTGCCAAGGCCCAAAATTATATCGGAGCAAATATTGTAAGAATTGTGTGAGAAAAAGCAATTAGGAGGTTTCTCATCTTTTGAGTGTGTTGCAATTTGAGGTTATTTCCAAGGCATTCTTTGCCTTGCGTCATTGTAATGCCTTTGTGCCAACACCTCCACACCCTCATGCAAGCCGATAATAACCTGCAATCGGAAAATGACATGGTATTCTCTACAGAATGTGTACTTTACGAGGATATGGCTCAATTTGTTGAAGGGGCTAGGAAACTTAAGAAGCAAGCATCCATATTTCTCACTCATTTCCGAAAAGATGCCTTATTCACTCACTACCAAACATAGTTACACACTTGGAACGTAAGACTAACACTATGGACACCCCTTCCATTGAGAATAGTCCATCATGTGACACATTATTTGTTCTTGATTCTAATACGCATCCTCTTGATGCGCTTTTAGACTGTGATCTACTAGATCATGGATTGACTTTTGTATTTGATGACATTGTTGTCGCACCTGTTGCAACAACTACTTTATATCCATTCGCATATCTACTCGACTCATTTTAGAAGCAAGCCATTGGTTTTGGCTCCCATATACTCCATTATGTTGTTGCTTGCACAACACGCCCTAATTTCTTGCTAAGAAATCATGAAACCCCTTTTGTTTTCTTTTGTGAAGTTTGATTATGTTTTCAGATTGCAGTTTGTAAAGTATTTTGAGTGTGCAATATAGTTTCTAATTTTGGTCCATAACACTTTTCAAACCTCTATTCGCGCACTCAAAATAAGTCCAATTTACTTGAAATTTGGTGTGATGGCAGCCAAATGTAAGGAGAATGCAATGACGAAAATACTCACAAGAATTCCTTTCAATACAAGAAATGTGCAGCCCTGAAAAACAGATTTTATGAAGTTTCAATAGTCTTTCCCAGTTTTCAAAATTGACCATTAAGTACTTTTTAAACCAGCATTTGCATAGTCAAACAAGGTCCAATTCACATGAAATTTTACATGATGATAGCCAAATGTGAGGAAAATAAATGGTAAAAAAGTCACAAGAAATACCTTCCCATACAAGCTATGCGCAACAATCAAAACTAGCTTCTGCACAGATTTTTCCCTACTCATTTTTTGAGTCTTTTTCAAATTTCAATTTATAATAAAAAGATATGACTGTGTAAAATAGCCTTTTCAGGAGAATTTGTCACTTAGCTAGTCTTTGATCAAAAACACTTAAAAGCTTGTACATAAGGTTAAATTGATTATTTGTGAAATCTAGAAATACCCTTTTGAGATCCTTTTTGAGAGTTTTCCAACAACATATAACACTTCAGGTATTGAAGAATATTTAGCTTGCACAACATTTATTTTTGTGTCAGTTGTGTGTTGAAATATAAGCTTGATTGTTACAGGCCGGCGAGTGCTATTTCAGCCAGCAGAATTTTACCCTATATTTAACTAATGTTTACTCGATTTTGGGCCTACCCGCAAATAGGTTGGACCAACTTGTGAATAGTGTGGGCCAACCGGCGAATAGGTTTTGTGTGTACCAACTGGCCGACAAATTTTGCTTGGGCCAACAAGACGAAATATTTTACACGTTGTTTACATATATGCACAAGCCGACCGACGAAGAGGTAATGAATGGGCCAACCGATAAATAGTTGACTTTTTGAGCCATATCTTTTGATTTTTGGCTCTGTTTATAGTGTCGTTTGATGCGCTAGAAAGCTAGTTAAGAAAGCTTCACAATGATATGGGTTCTAGTTAGAGCTATTATAAGTATGGAAAATGGTTAATAGTTGAAAGTCAAGGTTTTGTTGCTTTCATAATAATGTATTTTGTATTTAATGTCAAACACTCTTATCAAGAAAATTTGATGTTGTGTCTCATTTTTTCAGGCTTTTACAGAGAATACTCTAGTTTGAGGAAGGGCCTGTTATCAACATTTTATGGAACTATGGCCCGTACATTGAAAGTATGCAAAAGAGGCAGATGAGGATGAAATATTGCATAAAGGAATGTGCCCCTTTATTGGGCATTCACAATTAGAATTTTTTTATTGTTTCTAGCAACTCCTCACTAAACAAAGTTAATTTGAGCTTATCATAAATAGATTGGGTACCTAATTGCCTTGGGATTATATGGTTGCACATTGAATATGAACCTTTGGGTTAAGATTTTATATTTAATGTTTGCAACCACTATTGTTAGGTGAAGAATTTGCTACCTTATGTGTCATGTCCCTTTTTGGAAGTTGATTTATGAAGACCTTAACCCATTCTTCTCCCCGTGGGTCTAAGGAGGAAAGCAAGGGGAAGATCTGAATTACATTTTTATTGTTGTTTAGGTAGTTATTTTCATTTATTATCATGTATCCTATTGAGAAGCCTAGCGCTCCAATAGAGGAACTTAAGTAGTTAGGTAATAAAGGTATTATGAGCATGTAGGCTCCAAATACCATTTGAATAATTAAAAACACTTACCTTAAGGGGTCGGCCATCACTTTTATGTTATTAAGCCCTCCTTGTGGCTATTTAAGGAGGTCGCTTGGGCATTATTGATTCATGCTTTTGGTGATTATTCATATTTTGGTGAAAGTTGGCTAGTGTAGCCCTTTTACTCTCTCTCTCTCTCTCAAGGACGAAAACCCTTGGTTGAGAACTTGTGAAGGACGAAAACCCTTCATGAGGTTGTGTGTGCAAGTTGATTTGAAAAGCAATAAAGTATCATTTTCTTGCATGATTGGTCTCTTTGGTGCAATAATATAATTGTTTGGAGTGGAGCGACCCACTTTGGAGTGGTAATTTGGTATGTGTGATGTTAATTTGGCAAATCTGAAATTACTCTCTTGTTCTCTATATTTTCTAAGGCCAAGATCTCAAATTTGGTGAATTTTGGAGGTGTTCTACTATTTTTTCCAAGCTCGATGATGTTCATTGGTTAGGGTTCCGCAATTAATTATTTTCACACTCAATTCTGACTTTTAACAACTGAATGTGTTTGTTAAGGGTTTACTACTAACTTTGGCATAAGGTTTGAAGGATTTTTGCAAGGTTTGACCCATCCTTGAAGGGTTTAACTCCTCTAGGGAAGTCACTACCCTAGGAAGTGTTTGAATTACAGTTTTTGCAGGGTTATAACAATAGCTCTATAATTTGATTTGTGAGTTTTTGGTTATTTCCTGAGTCACCCTAAAAATGGACATTACATTATGGGTTTAATGTTTATAAAAGACCAGCAATAATACTTTGTAATGGTTGGAAACTAGACTTTTGAATACATTTTTGGTTTTCTTTGTTAATTTTCTCTTAGTTTCATTGGTTTTCAAACATGAGTAATAATATTGTGATCATATTTCTGCAATACAACCGAGTACGTTGAATCCTATTAAGTACTTAATGAATATCTTGCAAATTGAAGGTTGTGAAGATTGTTCATAATCTACCCATGTAATGGTTATTTTGTTCATTTTCTTCTTAGTTTTACTCTCGGACATCCGAACCATCTTGTTTTTCTAGTTGTGTGTGTACTGGTCTAGTAGGAGATTGATTTTATGGGATTTATGTACTCAACCAAATCGAATTTGTCATCATTGCATTTCTCTTTTTCCTTACCCTGTTTTTTTGCTATTTTTTATGAAATCTGTTAGGTTAGAATTAGAATTAGAATTAGGAAATAAACTTGTAATCTTATTTTTGCAAACCTAAATTTCTTTCTTATGATTGCAAGTGTTATTCATTTTAGATTTTATATATGAAAATGATTAATTTATGCAATGAAATGAAGATTGAATCAAGTGTAATTATCTATTAAATCTGAATTTCCTAATGTTTGTGCAATTTACATAAGGCTTCATCTTGTTTTCACTTAGTTTTACCATAGGCCCCTTGATTGAAACAGTCAACACATCAGCCACTAGGTTATTCCAGCATACGAAGACCTGGTGACATAGACTTTGGGGAGATTTTTGACTCCTTTTAGGAGCGGTAAGGCAAATTCACGCCCTTACTGAGTTGGTATGTCAAACAGCACATCAACCCATTCCATGGGTCACTTTGGCAAAGGTATTGGTAAACACTTACAGGACATTGTTTCCCCCATGCAGCCTATTCACTAGACGGCTTGCCATGTCATTGGCTTTGGATCGTGTTTATCCATTAGGACCACTTCGTGTGAGCTCAACACCTATGTTTGTTTGCTCCACGTTTCGTGAGGATATAGAGTGACACATGAGTTCTTTTGCACATTTTCTCAAGGATGAGAGATCATTGTTTATTTTGGTGAAGCATGACAGTCTTGCCGTGTCATTAGATGATTCCTTGCGCTTATTGTTTGTGTGCATGACATCATATCACATGCAAGCATTGTCTTTTACATCCACGTACATTTCAAATGGATTTCAAATTCGTTGTGGTGGTGTCATAAATGCTCCTTGAGCGAACTCTACAGTGTGGTTCCTTCACCAGTCCAACCGCATCATCCACACATTGTTCACACTACCTAGCAAGGCACCCTTGTTTAGAGCGAATCTTATATTAATGATGGCCTTTTTCGACAAATAGGTAGTCTCCTTGTATGGAGCTATCATGGTGCACCCAAAGTGTCTCTTTCTCTTCTTTGGTGTTTTTTGGATGTATATTGTAATCGCACTAATCTATAAAGTGTCATGGGGGTTTGTTGTTTCATCCTTAACTACATTCATATGAGTGTGTTGTCTCGCACCCTTTTCCTATATCAGTTGCTAGGTACTTCATCTCTTTTGTCACCGTTAGTGCCATCCTTGATAGATTTTAACTATTTGTGAGATTTTTGTATTTTCGACACCTTGCTTGATAATGTTTCTGTTGTCAGCATCCACAATGTTTATCAATTCTTTGATGTTCGAGTAGTGAATTCAAACCACTTGTATAGATATTTTTATCCACTCCACCCATTTAGCATTATGGAGGGTGGGGGCGAAGACAGGTGGGGGGGAGGGGGATTTGTTTATACTACTTTCTTCGGGTGTCATGTGCAGCTCCCTCGCCTCGTTGTGGCACAACTCAACATCTACTTTTAGCAGCTTCTTCAATTGACGCAATTTATTTGGTTATCTCTTTTGTACGATCAAAACTTCATTCAACAGATTGGCAGTCTCCTCTATAGAGCTATTATGGTGCAAAAAGTATCTACCTATTTTAGTGATTGAGTAGTGGATTAGAATCACTCGTGCAGTTTGGAGATCACTAAGTGGCCATTCGCTTGCACATTATTCAATGATGGGTCAGCCCACCTAGTGCATTCTTCGATGGTGTATCAACCCACCCAATGCACTTTATGGGATGGATCTAGCACATCCAAGTGCACCTCTCTTCAATGATGGATCAGTCCATCCCCTTTCAGCGTTTTGTTATACTACTTGAGTATTGTATTGTTTCTTGGGACACCTTGCGCATATTTCAACACCTCCAGTCACTTATGTTGATCTACTTGTTTTTTCAAAGACCCTTGTGGTGTAGCTAATTTTTTCAATGCTCTTTATTGTACATGGGTACTTCATCAAGCCTAGTTGTTATGTCCCATTTTCAAAGGATTCTTGGACCTTTTTTGTGTATAGACCTCCGTAAGTTGCACTTAAGGGTGGTTGTTGATGTGATTTCTATGTGCACTAATATTAAGTGTGCTTTGTCACACTTCGATAGTAAGTTTGCATCTAATGCAACAAGCATTTAATGCTGCAACCAATAATAGATGTTGCCTCTATATGGGCCAATCACATGTGCCTATTATGTGGCCAACAGGGAAAGAGGAATTTGCTGATATTTATACCCCTCATTTCTTTGTATATTGTGTGCTAAGTAGTGTTTGTAAACATTCTGATATTGAGCAACATACTTTTATCCTTTCCTCACACCTTTGGGAAGTGTTTCATGTTTATTGGAGTGAACCCATTCTAAGGAGTTTCTTGGCCTTTATGCATTAGATCATTTCCTACATGATGGTAGTATTGTTTTTCCAACAGCTCATTCATAGCTAGATAAAGCAAAATCAAAGGTACATGAAATGGGTAGAATTTTTGCAAAGTTGTTCATTTTCTCTAAGTACGGGACTGAAAAATCAAACCTGTTACAAATGCTTTGAGTAGAACATTTTTTATCAACAACAATGTCAGTGGAAGTCATTGCACTTGAAAGCACGGAGTTGTATATTGAAGATGTGGATTTTGTAGAAGCTTAGAAGGCTTTCTGAGAGCCAGAGGTTGGATATCGAACCCAGTAGTTGGATTACTTCATTCAACAAGTATTCTTATTCAGAAAACATCAAATGTGAATTACTAGAAGATCCATGATGGAAAATTTGATCAGGAATTGCTTAGTGATAGCTTAGGAGGTCACTTTTGGGCATGAGAAAACTCAAGTATCCGTGGAAGAAGGTATTTTTCGGCAAAAATATCCTGAGATGTTAGAAGATTTGAGATAAGGTACAGAATTGTTTAATCGGCCAAGGGAAGAAGTCAAAATACTAGATTGTACACACCGTTGCCAATAACAAATGGACCATGGTAGGAGTTAACAATGGATTATGTTAAAAGACTACCAAGAACCCAAAGAGGTAATGATTCTATTCTAATCATTGTGGAGAGAAGGAAGGAAAATAAATTTTTAAATGGCTCACTTTGTTCCCTATAAAATGCGACTACTAACGCTACCCACATGGCAGTCTTGTTCTTTGAGTAAATTGTTTGTTTACATAGATTGCCCATAAGTATAACTTCAGATAGAGAAGCAAAAATTTAGTCATTTCTAGAGAACATTGTGAAAACACTGAAAGTGAAATTTCAATATAGTTTTGCATAATATCCTCAAATAGAACAGAAGTGGTGAATAGAAGTTTGGGAAATGCGTTAAGGTGTTAAGGTGTTTAGTTGGTAGCAAACCATGATGATGGATAAAGTTCTGTCAAAAGCAATGTTTTCCTGTGACAACTCAATGAATGGGTTTCATATGAAAGACACCATTCTAAATTGTGTATACAAGGTCTAGGGGACTTCTGGATTTGTTGATTTCACCTTAGATAGATAAGAAGAGTAAACAAGGTTAGACTTTTGTAGAGTACATGCAAGTAGTAGTGCGTGAACAAATGAAGATTCAACTACTTGCCTCAAATTTGAGAAGAGTAGCTGGGAGAAGAAGATAAAAGGCAAATGAAAGAAGGAAAAATTCATTTGAAATTAGAGATTCATTGTTGGTGCAATTGAGCAAAGATAGGTTCCCAACTAGAACATACAAACCAAAGGACAAGAAGCTCAGTTTCTACAAGATATTGAGACAATTCCCAGATAATGCTTATGAGGTGGAATTGCCATAAGGTTTAGTTAAATATTTTGCAGATTTTCAATGTGACGATTTACATGCATCTTGTGAAAGCAAAGAAGTGTAGGATGAGTACAAACAAGTAGCAGACTAGAAAAGTCAAATTCCAAAAAGGAACATGCTGAGGTGGAAGAAATGAGCTTGTTGGAAGGAAAACACTATAATGTGGGTATAAAGTGCAATACAAAGGAGGGGGAACCCAAAGAAGCGACATGGATTTCAGAGGTTGAACCTGGCCAAGTGGGTCAACCGTTTCGCATTTCATTTTCAAACTCAAAATTGTGAGCACCATCCTCCAACCAACCAAGGGAGTCTCGATGCAAGCGTATAGTGACGGCACAACTGCACCTTCTCAATCTATATAAAAATTGAAGTGGGATAGAGAATGCACAAACAATTCCTAAATTGAAGCAAAGGAAGAAGGCGCGGGGGTGCCTTCTCCCACCATCTCAAACTCTACAAAAAGACCCAAATTTTGAAGATCAGGTTTAGGTGACATATAAGATTCAATTTTGGATAGGTGCCAAACTAAAGATCACAACATGCACCAAGATCTATCAAACTATATTTGGACCGCATAGAACCCAAATCAAGGACAAACAAGTTAGTAATGCACAAAAGATGAACCACTTCCTCTCCCTGCCATGATGGAGTCTTCCAATAAGGCATTACCAAAATTAAATAAAGTAACCAAAGATGAAGAAGGGGTTGATGAGATTAAAGACTTAGGTAGTTGAAGTGTTTTGAAGATTAAGTTGTCCAAACATACCAAATTTGTGGGATTAAAAAAAATTGAAAAGCAGTAAAAACTTTGGTCGATGCTTTCTTTTAGCTAGATCCTGTGTGAAAATTTCAACAAAATCGGTAAAGAGATTTTCTTCGAGTGAATTTTGGCTTCCTAAGTGTATTTTTGTTGTCTCGCCCAACTTTGTAGTTGATAGTTCAATTAACCCTCAAACACACCATCAATAAGTGTCTTGTTTGATTGTTTAAGTATAAAGGTTTGACTGCACTTGTTTAGTACATTGACCATTGACTACTTGCCAGTTGAACTTTTGTTTGACTATAAACTTAATTGATATATTGACTATTCTACTTTGACCAATTAAAATGTTGATGAATATATTGAGCAAGCTATTTGTTACTCAATCAAACAAACAACACAGAGAACATCTGAAACATGTCTGCGAGAGTTCTAGCAAAAAGAGAGCAAGTTTCAAAAGAATGCTGCAGTTTTGAACAGCGTAGTTTTGCAAGAATAACTATCACAACACAGGATAGTTGAGAGGAACAGCCACATTTTCATTTATTTTTCAAGGTCTGACAGTTCAATTTAATTTTTGAGAAATAGAACTTTAATGTGTGTTAAATGCATCTTATACCAGCATGCCCATGTGACATGATTTTGAATATGGCCTCACCATCCTTATACTCGTTTTAGTACATACATCTCCTAGTGACTATATAAACTAGCACAAATCCATTTTCGTATTGATCTCGTATGTGCAGAGAGGTATCCAAAGGAGATTGAAGGTGCTAATCTAACCACAAGATAAGTGTAAGAGTAGAGGAATTGGCACCTTGAGTCTTTTGGATACCTCTCGATGCATGTCAGATCCATATTAAGATGCATTTGTCTTTGTGTGCAAGTGTTGCTTTTAAACTAATGCTAATATAAACAAAGACTAACACCTAAATAGTCTTAATTAGCAAGAATTAAACAAAATTATAAACACCATCATGATAAGAACTAATCAAGGATTAGATGCTAACATTTATCAATACAAAACTATGAAATTAACTATGTTAAGCACCTAAATATCCTCTATTCTCTAACGACATATAAATGAAGGAACCTAGGTAGGTTCCATGGCTATCGAAATTGATTGTCCTTAATGTTCCAAGAACCTAAGAATGGGGGCTGATCAAAGTTGGGCTACAAGACCCTTTTGACACCTCCCATATGACCCAAGCACTTTAAGAAAGAGGCTTAACTCTTCAAGATGATGAAATCTCAGGAAAACAAGGTGCAAGCTCTTAGTCTCTTTGCTATATACTTTGCATTTGCTCTCTAAGGAGTTTAGGTGTAAGTAAAAAGGTAGGTGGAGGGCTCTTTATATAGCCCAAAGGATAAAGGATTCAACACATTCTCATGAATGTGGGATAAAGGTAAAACATGATTAGGAATGGATAAGGTTGTTTTATTAAAGGTAACCTTACTTTAGAAGGGTTTAATACATGTTTAGCAAGTCATGGGAGTTGGGGGTATTTTAATTAATCAAAGGTGATTAATTAATAAGTAGGTGTAAGCTTATAGAAGCCATTTAGAAGAATATTAGTGTGATTCAAGCTATTAGAAAGGGATTAAATCAATTTAATATCGATTTACTAATTAATTAATCAAGATAGAGGAAGTGATAATTAATTTTTCAAGGTCGTTAATTAGGTCATTATTTAATGTAGGCGACTTAATCAATTAACGTATTGTAATTAATTGACGACAATTAGAGGGAATATGAGCGCTTTTGACGATATGTCGTCTATTTGCGAAAAGGGGATAATTAGCGCAATTTAAGTATTTAAATTGCTTGGGCGTAATTATAGGTGTTTACATGTGCTAGTTTACATTTATATATAATGAATGATTAAAACATTGTTATAATACATACAGGTTACCACTATTATAAATCAAACTTTTCATAACTTTTCAATGTGCTACCTTCTTAGAAATTTTCGATTCATAACATCAGCTGCATGTGTTATATTTGTCTCTTTTTTATTATTATTAAGAGCTACATATTTATGAAAGTGCTGGCCATCAATATTTTCCATGCATCCATGCACCCCACACACCAAAAACCCAAGTTAATGTGGGGTGTGGAATGCACCTCTTGGCAAATAATGTATTTCTCAACTTCCAAGTTATGTGGAAATTTTCTTGCTGCACAAGAGAGGACTTCCTAAAGTTTAAACAGTTTGAATAGTGCATACAATGTCAAATGGTTCCTGAAGTTGTTAAAGCTGATGCTTTTCATACATAGGGAAATGACATCATGCCACGTAATCTGTTTGTAATTAATCATTTGCTCTTAATCCCAGGTGTGAATGTTCACATCCAAGCTTTATGCCTATCATTAAATATAGATCCAGTAATCTAACTTTTTTAAATGGTCCAGGATAACAAACTGTTTTCTATTCATTCTGATGGTAATCCTTTGAATTTTGACAGTCCACATGTGACATGCACTGATTTAGTTAAGTATGAGAGGTAAGGTTAGATGACAAACCATGCAAGTCCTGCTATGTAAAGCCAAGGCAATGAACAAGAGAAGTTTACAGCAACAGCAATAGATGAGACAAGAAGTGAGAATGGACATAGTTTAGATAACAACGACAAAACTCACAGGCGTAAAAGTTATCTCAAAAATAGTGCAGAACATTTTACAGCAAAACAAGTGTCTGAGACAAGAAGTAAAAATGGGAATAAATTACACTTTAACAAACAACAAAACTCAAAGGTATAAAGCTATCTCAAAAATACTGCATAGCATTTTACTTAAGAATCATTTCTATCATCCCAAAACTGTGATCCCACTGAAAATGTAGGAGAAATTATAGATTTTGTGCGATAAATCTACTTCCACTTCTAACAACTATTTAAAAATGAAATCCAATAAATCTACTTCCATTTCTAACAACTATTTAAATCCAAAAGGATTCAATTCTTATAATTTGCACTTCACCTTCTTCCTGCTAAGTATTTCTGTCAATCATTTACCCCCTGCTTCTCACTAGAATCGTTTGAACCAGATATGCTAAGATATTTGTCAACTAGTCATTCAATCAAGTAGTAAAAAGGTGCTTTTCAATAATTTCTATGAGAAAGTGACAAAAAAGCAAAGGAATACCTGCTGTAACTTTCTCTTCTATGTGCTGAAAAGAAGATCCGATTTCTCCGCAAGTTAGTGTGCTTTCACGGGAAAGTGCTAAATAAGTGTTTTCTTTAGCCATGCACCAAATAAACTCCCTTATATACTGAGCTTCATAAACCAATGTCGACAGAAATGGCTTGAAGTTGACCTGACCACAAGAAGAAAAAAAACTTGTAAAACATAAAACATTGATAAAAATGTTCTACTCCTCAAGAATATGATCTTATAATTCCCATTAAATATCAGACTGGATGTTAAAGTGTAATGTCCCTTTCTAGGGCTGAAACCAAGAGTAAGGGTTTAGCCTAAACCCTAATGAACCAAATCTGAAAATACACCATCAGCCAACAAGCATCAATCTGAAAATGACTGAAAATATGCTTCAACTTTATTAAAATAATCAATAATCAGTCCTCTAGGGCAGCGAACTCTCTAGCGACTTCACATCGATATTTTACCCTGCAATAACAGCTGAAAATGCTTCTAAATAATTAATTCAACCACGGCAATATTTATCAATCCAAATTACATCGAAAGAATGGAGAAAATAAGTGATTACACCCAGCTGCAATTAATTTAATGACAGCAGCAGTACAGCCAAAACCAAGGGCTGAAAATGATAGATAAACTTCTCCAAAAATCACCAAAATGTAGATTCCAACCTTATAAAATATGAAGAACAATAATCTCAACTCAAATTGTCCAAAAGTGCCCTAGATGATATCAAACCCTTCACCCAAGCAAGTCGCCTAGGGTTAGAAGGGAAGAAATAAATATAAAATCCTCCTTAAAGCTCACTTGTGACTTCCGGGTGAAGCCACCAAAGCACACAAGAGGGTTTCCATCCCCAAGTGTGATCCTATTGAAGGGTTTCGTCCTCAATAGGTGTCCAAGGAAGGGTTTTCGTCCTTCAATGGCAAGAAGAGAAGCTACACTAGCTCCAAATCCAAGTAAATGTCAAAATAGATGAATGATGATCCCCTCCTCCTCCATTCAAACCTCCTTAAGTACCCCTTCTTTGGCACCAAGGATGAATTAGAAGCCCAATCCTCATGGCCGACCTCTTAATGCACTTTTTAATCTTCACTTAAGAAGACTGACCTCATAAAAGAGTATTTCTTTATCTCCCTTGTAGCTTCAAGAAGACCGAACTTAATGAGGGTGAAGATAGAAGTTCCTTTTTCGCTTTGCCATTCACCTCCTTTGCTTTCCTTCCTTGAAGCCCACGGAAGGTGGAATGGGCCCAAGGCCTTCATAGTGACTAGCGTGGAAAAGGGGACATTACATAGAGGTTGTTATTGCAAATATACTTCTCTTTCTGAAGGTTCTCTTTTGATTAAGATTGCTATGGCCAATCTGAAAATTTTAGTTTTGCAGCACAACTTTGGTTTTCAGCGTTTTCATACTTACCTTCCTCATTTTGTGTTAAATTATGTTGTTTCACTGTTTTAAAGCCCTCATCAGACCAACGTCTTCTGGGGCACCCTGTTTTCTAAAGTCTTAGGCCGTGCATTATGATAAGTCAACACTTTGGATGAGTTACCTGGATATTGTCATCCTGTTGTGACAATTATCCCATGAGTAATGTCATAAATGATGTCATTAAATACTTAAGCTTGTTTAAAAATTGTCATACTGGTGTGACAATTAGCCCATGAGTAATGTCATAAATGATGTCATTAAATACTTAAGCTTGTCTAAAAAGGCTCACCATTAAAAAAACTTAACATATTTCTTAACGACGCTGCATAAATGCAGGAGGTTATGTCTAGTGTATCCAATGTCTTGCTCACTTGGCATCAGCCATTACTATTGAGCAAGGACCATAAGTTTATGCTGTCGATATGCACCTTGCTAAATAAGATAAATTGAATGATTCTATATTTCCAAAATAGCTTAGTAGGTGACGTATTCTAATGAGCCTTAAACATTATTTAGGCGTATTTTTTTAAGTCTTCCACTTTATCAAGACTTCTATTTCTCATTTTTACCAACAAAAAAAGACTGATTCCTCAAATAGTGATGGATGTTGCTTCTGTTAAGGAGACATTTATTTGTGACAATCATTTGCAAGGCAACTCTCAAAAGTATCCTCAAAATATTAATCAATGGCCATTCAGAAATAGCCCTGGGAAGTGCTAAGAACACGGCATTTTCTCAAAAAGCAACTTATGGCCAGCAATTGTCAGACAATTGACGGGAAAGATGCTTAAGCCTATATTGCTAAAATCCTTAAGTTTTAGCACAATTGAAGTCATGAACCTCAGTATTTATCAGAATTTCTGTAAAGTAAAATGGGAGGCTCCAACATAAAAATACCAACTTTGTAGATCACATCAAACGTGTTTAATTTCAATTCTTTATTCTTTTAAGGTGAATAAAACTGCCTTAGTAAAGAAAATAAAAGCTTAGAAATTCTTCTAACATTAAACGATGTATGAGCAGGTCTGAGCATCTCAACTGCTGCTCCCAAATCAAGGGTGTTCAAAACATTCAATGGAGTAACTCGTCAGTATGATCCATATTTAATTTATCTGCACTCATTTTTCCATGTCTCGCATAATCAAAAATAGGCTTCAAATTTGATGATTTATATACATACATACATACATATATAAAAGATAAAATGACTTTTAACATCTTTTAGGACAAAGTGGTTTGTAGGACCTATCAAAGTGTGTTTACATGTTTAGAAGATTCTTTCTATGATTGCTCAATATTTAAATAAGTTCCTTGAGCTTCATTTGATTGTCTTGATTCAAGATTCCATGTACTAAGTTATGATTGCAAATGTTTGTGTAATTATGCCTAATATCATTATACAGTTGGCAGGTTAAAAGGAAATATGCTTTCATCTTCTACTACATTGAAGTTACACACCCTACAGATTCAGCATTCCCACGTGTCTTTGGAAGAGCCCATCTACCAATTTCACTATGTGAGTTGGTTCTTAGTTTTGCAAATGTGATTTTCTTTTTGTGGCTGTTTACCTTTGTAGGTAGGTAGGATGCTATAGCTTATCTTTGATGATATTTTTATAATACCAAAGTTTAAACTTTGATTTTTTTGTGATTTCCAATGTTGATAGTGATATCAGTCTGAACATTCGACTTTAGATTTTCCAGAGTCTGTCAATGTCAAATCATCACAATTGTCCCAATGCTTAAGCAAATTATCCAAGTCTTTCTATGCTGACCTATTTCAAATCGTAAATTGGTTGAAAACTACTGCTGCACATTGACGAAGCCTATATAGATAGAGCTTAATCAACTGGAGCTTCGCTTAGGTACATAAAATTGATTGATATTAAAAATGGATGGCATATCATAAAAAAATCTTAAAATGCACACTTGAAATTTTGGTGTATCAAATTAGTTTGTAATAAGAGATGCAAATGAGAAACAGAAAAATGGTGGAGAAAAGGCTACAACCAAAAGTACCTTGTGTACTAAGTCGGGAACGCTAAAAAAATGAACTGTTCCCCCAACACAGGCAGCAAGGGTTAAGCCATCACTTGACAGTGTCAGAATGGAAACACCACCAAGCGCCATATCCACCATGCTCGCATCCTGAACTGTCAATGCTTTCTGTGGATTATCTTTCAAATCCTCCACCACACGTAAAAGCTCTGCAGTCTTAGCAACATAGAATCCTGCCTCATACCATATTTCAATATGCATTTTAAGAAGTTCAGCAAGGGTCACAGAATATATCAAATAATGCATAAAATAAATCCTTAAAGTATAGTCAACAGTAATAACACATAAAAATCCCCTGCAGCCAAACTATTAGAGAAAGTAGATCCCGTGCAACGAGGTTTGAAATGAATTGCATTATTACAAGGCATTTTCCAATCTAACAGAAAAAACACTCGAGGCATTTCCCAATCTAATAGAAAAAAACTCAAGGCGTTTCCCAATCTAACAGAAAAAAACTTATACCTGAATTTCAAATAGCTTCGCTAATTGAAATAATAAACATATTGCCAAAAAAATCCTAAAAAGTAGTCAATAGTGATAACAAATAAAAAGCCCCTTCGGCCAAGCTATTACAGACTGCACTGTGTATGGAGTGAACTGCATTACTACTGAAACTCCCAAACCAAGGCTTAGGACGCTTTTAACCTGAATTTCAAATAAAATTACAAAGCAAAAAAGAAAAATGAAAAGAAATAGCAAATATTCAGAACTCAACTCCCAAGAAGATGAACCCTCGGTCATGGAAACCAAGCCGAAGTTTATTTTTTACTGATTTAAACTGAATTCGACAGATTCAAAAAAGAGATTGAGAGCTTATAGTTTCACCTGGGGTATGATCGACAAAGGTGAGGCCAAACTGATTGGATATAGCAAGGGCTTGCAATGGAGCAGATTCAGCGTCAAATTTGTCTTTGGAGGAAGTTATGGGAATCGAAACTCCAATCCTTTTGAAAATAAAGTCATCTGATGCCTGCCTCTCCCCTTCGTGAATCTCCATTTTATTTAAAGGTATTCCAACCAGGGTAGAAAGATGCCTAAAATCAAGTCAGTAGAAGACTTTTGAAATGAAGCCCTTGGAAACACACAGTAGAGGCTCTGTTCTGGTTTTTTTGAATAGTCTGCAGAGGGATTTCTGCTTCCTTCCAATGGTCGGAGTCTGTTTGAACTAAATACTCACATATCTATTTATATTCACTCATCCCGTAAAAACTCACATTCATTAACACATCCTTCCTATGTATTTTTGCCTTTTCTTTCTTTTTTAAAAGGAAGGTTACCTTTTATTATGCCGAAGGCGTTATCCCTACGCGAAAGGGCTTTGCGGACATTCATGGGATTGTGTCAAATTTGACGGCTTAAATGACGGTTTTGCTATTTTTAACAATTTTGTTTTTCTGATTTTGCATGTTGCTTTGACTTTACTTTTAATGTGAAGGTTTTGACGTTTTTATTTTTTAATTTTTTAAAAGATATTTTTAGCTTTTAGTTTTTAACAATTGCATGGTGAATGCGGTGTATATATATAGTCTACAGGAATATTGTTCTCAAGATTGTTTTCTAACAATTTAGTGGATCGGACATGCGACCCTTGGATCTGCAGGAGTACGCAAGATGCCACGGAATTGTTATCCGAGCGTGAGAAAGTACCACGACCCTTAGATCTACAGCCATCTTTTGAATCAAGGTAAGTTTAATTTCTTTAAACCTTGTGCTAATTGCTTAAAGGCTTCAACAAGTCAACACCAGTGATATAGATTTTGTTGCCCAAGTTATTGGGGACGTCGTCTGATAGGGACTTTGCTCAAATTGGAAAAAGGAGACAATTGTAGGATAGTTAGGAATATGCATTGGTTATCGTATCAGTGTTTCACATAGTTAGCAAATACGCATAGTTAGCAAATACCGTAAGATCATTATTTTTTTCAATCAATAATTCCATGGAAAACAACAATTCAAGATTTGCATAAGTTGTGTAACCAAAAAACATCAAACTGAAATAGATAAGATGGTAATGGAGTTCAAGGAGCTCATGTTAGACGCCCATGTAGGGGTTACAGTCTTACTACCCCACACAATTCTTCAGTTTTATCCATTCCGTTGCAGGTAAGGAAGAGCTTAAATCCTCAAAGATTATAGGGTAGCATCCACTTATTCTGACTTCATTTTGAGGGGCACATCATCTTGGCCGAGCACAAGCTTTTATGCCAATATATATGGGTATACGGTTCTAATCATAATAAGTATTAGCTATTAACTAACTTGTTTTTATGCACTTTGTGGCCAATCATAGAAATAATCAAGAAGGTGGTGGATTAGAAGCTTAAGAAGATTTTGTCATCGTTAAGATTCCTTTACTTAGTTATATCTTGTGCATAGCTTTTGTAGTCCTATATAATGAATTTGCCTATGCAGAAAACATTGAGTAATTGATCTTGATTCTCAGCTCTTCTGGACCTCTCTTGTGTGTGTGTGTGTGTGTGTGTGTGTGTGTGTGTGTTTTTATAATATTCTTATCATAGAAAAGTATTTTGTTAGGCCATATGTGTTCTATTTTGTCTTAATCATAGCAATTTTTTAGGCAATGTTTATGCAGCTGATATGTCAATTTAACAGAAATTAGGAAGATGTAAAGCCTTGGAAGCTTGATTAATGAGATTTGGGCTCGTGGGTGTGAAAATATTGTAAAATTACCTCTATATTATTTTGTGTTTTCAGTGATATTATTTGGTTGGTTATATTCATGGCAAGTTTTTTGGTTACGCAACTTATGCAATTTGAATTAGTTGGTCATCATAGGCATAATTAATAAAGTGGTGTGGGTTAGAAGCCAAGTAGAAGCTTCCTTCATGAGATTTGAGCTTGTGGATGTGATTGGACCTCTGCAAGCTTTTACGCCAATATATATGGGTATATGGTTCTAATCATAATAAGTATTAGCTATTAACTAACATGTTTTTATGCACTTTGTGGCCAATCATAGAAATAATCAAGAAGGTGGTGGATTAGAAGCTTAAGAAGATTTTGTCATTGTTAAGATTCCTTTACTTAGTTATATCTTGTGCATAGCTTTTGTAGTCCTATATAATGAATTTGCCTATGCAGAAAACATTGAGTAACTGATCTTGATTCTCAACTCTTCTGGACCTCTCTTGTATATATCTTTGTGTGTGTGTGTGTTTGTCTATAATATTCTTATCATAGAAAAGTATTTTGTTAGGCCATATATGTGTTATTTTCATAGCAATTTTTTAGGCAATGTTTATGCAACTGATATGTCAATTTAACAAAAATTAGGAAGATGTAAAGCCTTGGAAGCTTGATTAATGAGATTTGGGCTCGTGGGTGTGAAAATATTGTAAAATTACCTCTATATTATTTTGTGTTTTCAGTGATATTATTTGGTTGGTTAGTGGTTCATCTATATTTCCACACTTACAAAATCAATCACCCATAGTTTAAACAAAATCAACTACAAAAGTAATAACTATCCCTCTAAATCAAATAACATATACCATTCGGCGTTCACATTGCATTGTACACATGTGATTGCTAGTTTATTCAATATTTAACCCTCGTATATTACATTTATGAAAATCACGTTTTATATAATATATAAAGATATACACTCAATTTTTATAAGTAGGGGAAAGGTGTTAGTCGTTGAGTATGTTCAACCACGTCTCAATTAAATTCGTGATGACGAGGGGATCTAAAAATTTTCTGACACATCACAAATTTTGTTGTTATTTCAAAAAAGTGGGGAAGCCACCATAACGCCGCGTCACGCTTTACAATTAACTTTTATAATTGAGCTTCACCTTTCTAATTTCAAATAATCGGAGTGGAGGTCTTAAGGCAATCCGTGAGCTTAATTTTTAGGTAGGGATAATCACACTCCCACTTACACAATATTAACCAATTTACGACTTTTTCATTTTTACTCCTATAAACGCAAGTATATATAAATACAATAATTTCCAAATTTGAACTTGACTTTTTCATACTAACTCCTACTAATGAAATATATATAAATACAATAATTTCATATTTTTAACCAATCATATGTTAATATTTCTATATATCTTAATAATTCAAAAGCTTCACATTAAAAGAAAATGGAACATTATTTGCAATTTTATTCATAAATATTTCATTTTATCATATAAAAACTTTATAAAACAAACGCAGATAAATTAATATCAAAATCTTAAACTAATTGTATACCATCTTCATTTTTATTATTGAATATATAGCATTTATTGAATGTAGTAACTTCAACTTTTTAATCAATTATTTATTTAGTATTTTATGTCTTGATAATTCTATGAAGAAATGAAATAATCATTTACATATTTTATTTATCATATTAAAATTTTATAAAACAAACACACAAATAAACTAATCCCATAGTGAGTAACTTGTCTCATACCAATATTTGTATCTTTATTATTATATGTTTATCTATCACATTAACCAAGATTTTTATATTTCTTATTATAATATATTGAATCATCACATTAAATGTGTTTACGTACATTTTTGCATCCCATTTCACAATCACTAAAAATCATAATGACATTTTTTCATTTATACCTAATAATAATTTATATTAAAAAATATAAAATTATATAAAAATACTTTAAATTAAAAAAAAATCACATTTCATAGTGTTCACTTTGCACCCTTGGAACAATTACTAGCATGACATCTATTGAATGCAATTAAATATGATAATATTTTGTATTCAAAATAATATTTCTTACGTAAAAACACTTTAAATTAAAAAAAAATCACATTTCATATTGTTCACTTTACACCCTTGGAACAATTACTAGTATGACATCTATTGAATGCAATTAAATATGATAATATT
Organism: Taxus wallichiana var. yunnanensis; assembly: GCA_018340775.1. Taxonomy (NCBI): domain Eukaryota; kingdom Viridiplantae; phylum Streptophyta; class Pinopsida; order Cupressales; family Taxaceae; genus Taxus; species Taxus wallichiana. The sequence continues at coordinate 755,514,969 of CM031237.1, forward strand.
TTGTATTCAAAATAATCTTTCTTATGTAAAAATACTTAACATTCTTTATAAAATTGCATTCATGTTCACACTTTTATGGTAATTCCTAGTATAACATTCATTTAATACAATTAAACGTGTTTTATTTCAACTATAATATCTTCGGCAGTAATAAATCACTGCGGGAACTTGATATTATATTAGATCTATCATATAGACCAACATTTTTATATTTTCATTATATGTTGGATTCATTGACTTGAACCAACACCTTTATTTTTATTATAAATATTTCATTTATTATATCAAAATTTTATAATATAAAAATACAAATAAATTAATACCTTAGTAATTAATAAGTCTTCTACCAATAATCAATAAACAAACAAATACACTACTATATTGAAAATTTTCAATCTATTCAAAATCCACACCCGAGCAAAAGGAGGATTTGGCTCTGCTAGGGTTTTCTCGCATGATTATGCTCATGTTAGTCTTTTTGCCCTGGTCTTTTCAAGCTTTTTCCTGTTATTATTACCGTTTTTCACAACGCTTTGGGCATTTATTCCACCCATTTTGGGTGGCGCTAGCCCTTTAAAATGGCCGCAAACCATTCCGTTGCAACATCAGTTGCACACGGTGGTGAAGATGGCTCCCAAGCACACGAGGAAATTCATCCCGAAAGTGTACGACGAGGTAATGTCTCTGATTCCCCCGGATGTTACTATTGAGCTTTCTTTTGTTGATCTTGTTGTGCAGTTTTACCATAACAACTGTTTAGTTGCGTATTTTTGTGGTCGTATTCCATCTGAGTCTTATCTTCAAAATTGGATTAAATCCCACTTGGGAGTCCACCAACATTCAGGTTACTGGTGTCCGGAACCTCACCAAGGGGTTTTATTTTTTTACTTTTCATGAGCCTTCACAAGTTCAACTACTTCTCGAGCATTCCGCTTGTTGGTACCTTAGAAACACTTTACTTTTTTATCACGATGGAGCCCTGATTTTAACCCAGCTAACCAAGTCTCTCTTTGAGTTCCGTTTGGGTTGAACTTCTAGGTCTTCCATTACAACTTTAGCCATTTCTGAATGATATTGTCCACCCGCTTGGCCGTGTGATTTTTCATGATCCTAACCGTTTATTTTATGCTCGTCCGCATAAACGGGTTTGCGTCGAGGTTGATTTAGCATCTGATCTACAGGACCACATTGACATACAAGTTGGGTCCACGCATATCTCGCAGAAGATTGTCTATTTCAACCTTCCTAACACCTGCTTTCGTTGTCAAGCGTCTGATCATCGTATTTGTGATTCTCCGCTGACCCAATGTGCCAAGCCGTTTGTTGTGCATACTTTATTTGTTTCGCAGCGTAAAATGCTAAAGGTTGGACCCAGGTTGCTAACAAGAAGGTGGCGAGCAAGCTTGCCTCAAAGCAACTACTCCGTCTCCCCTTAAGTATCCCTTGACTCCTCAACCTTTCACTTATGTTCATGCCAAGCTTGTTCAAGACACCCCTGTCATGTAGAGCCAAATCACTTCAGTTCAACAGAGATATTTGAAGTTAGTTGTTTCATCGTCTTCACAACGTCACTCCCGAGCCCCTCTCAAGACTCTACAAGGAACATTGGACCAAACGGGCCTAAGCGTCGTCCTAACCTAATGGAGCCACTTGCTTCAAACCAGTCTAGTTTTCTATCAAATCGTTTTGGTATTTTAAATTCGGAGGATATGTTGCAGGATGGACAGGAGGAAGAACATTCCATGTCTATCTTTTCATGAATTGTCTCTCTGGAATGTTAGAGGTCTCATAGAATCCTCTCGAAAATATTTTGTGAAGCACGCTTGTCACATTATTGGTAATATTGATATTGTTTGTTTACAAGAGGTTAAGATTACTTGGTTTTTTGCTTCAGACTTCCTTATCGTGTATTGCTCCAAATTTTCTGCATTTTTATTCCTCTCATTTAGAAGGCAAAGGTGGTGTTTCTATTTCTGTGTCACCTAGATTTTCTGCCATGATCTCTACCACGGGTCATGATCCTGACAATAGGGCGGTTTGGGTGCTTTTTAATGATAATGGCTTTTCTTTTGGTATTGTTAATCTTTATGCCTCTAATAATGGTCTGAAAGGACAATGTTATGGCGATGGTTAGGGATAATCTGCCTTTTTCTTATTGGCTATTATGCAGTGACTTTAATATGGTGGAACATCCCGATGAAAAATTGGGTCTTCTGCCGATGAGATGGTGCGTTGGAGAGCGTGAAGCTTGGTTCTATTTCAAAAGTAGGTGGGGCATTAAAGACCCTCTATTTAAAAGGTGGCGGGACTTTACTTCTCAAAATTGGTTTACTTGGTCCAATTTTTGAGAAGGCTCAGATGTGTGTTCTCAAACAACTTGATTGTGTCATGCTTTCTCAACACCCGGGTTTTGCGTTAGCGTCCAATAGTCAATCTCTTATCACCACGTGGCTTGATATTCTTCTGTCAGATCATAGTTTGATATCTTTCACGCTTACTTGGGATGGGGCCTCTATTAAAACTCCTAGCACGCAATTTTATATGAATGTATCCTTGTTGCATCATCTGGGGGTTCTGGCATACATTGCCCAAGTTTGGAATATGGCGCCATGTCCTCCTTATGCTTTGCCAGTTGGATTTCATGGTGGAATGACGTTATTCAACGCACATCAAGTTTCTTTGCCACTTTGGCAAACAGGTGGCATGGGTCCATAAGCATGTTGATGAGGCTCTCCAACAGGAGTTCCAATGCACAACTCAATTGCTCGAGCTCCAACCATTTGACACCGTTGTTCAAGTCCAAGTTGCTAAGCTTTGACATCAACTCAAGGTTATTGAACAACATAGAGCCAAAGGAGCCCAGATCTGGGCTCGCTTGCAGTGGTTGAAGACTAGTGATAGGGCCTCAAAAGGGTTCTTCAAAATTCTTAGAGCTCGGAATGTCAAGGAGCAAATCAAAGCTATCCAGCTTGCCCATGCTCGCGTCACTGCTCTACTAGAAATTTCTTCTAGCCTTTTTGACCATTATACTCTTGTCTTTCAAGCACATGAGCCTTCTATTGAAAGCACTACCACTTTGCGTCAATGTATTGAAGTGGTTCCTGTAAGCTTAGCCCATAGGATCGAAAGCATTGTGATGCTTCTCTTTCTCTGAGGAGCTTCATAATGCCCTTCTTTGTCTTATGGATGACAAATCTCCAGGTTTGGATGGGTTTCCTTGTGAATTTTACAAGGCAACATGGCACATTGTTGGGCCCAATCTTTTATAGGTTTATCAAGAAGCCCTGCAATCGCGATCCCTTAGGAACTATATTAATAAAGGTAATATCAAATTCATCCCCAAGGTTGGTAATCTAGAGCTCATTACCAATTGGCGGCCCATAACGCTTCTTAATGTTTCTTATAAGATTCTGGCAAAGGCTCTTGCTCTTCGGTGGCTTCTTTGCTACCCAAAATTGTTCGACCTAAACAATCTGGTTTTGTCAAAGGTTGTTTCATTTTGGATAATCTTATTGCTGTTTGGGAAGGGCTGGAATGGGCTCGCACTTCTCTTCAAAAGGTGGTTTTTCTCAAAATTGATTTTGAAAAAGCTTATGACCATATAGAATGGCCTTTCATTCTTGTCATGCTTAAAGCTTTGGGGTTTGGCGATTTCTTCCTCAATGTGGTTAGCACTCTCTTCGTTGATGCCTCATCTTGTCTCACCATCAATGGACACTAGTCTTCTACCGTTGGGTTATTTCGATTGATAAGGCAAGGTTTCCCTTTGGCTCCGGCTCTTTTTTCCCGACAATGATGCTTTCGGTTACCTTCTTTCCAACAGAGTTGCTCAAGGGAGATTAAGAGGCATTTATCTTCCTGATCATCAATCTCAACTCATCAATGGCCACTTTGCGGATGACTCTTTTCTCACTCTAGTTGAATCGGAACAAAATGTGTAGGAGGCGCTTTCTTGCTTGGATATTTTCTATAAAGCGTTCGGCTCTAAAGTTTAGTTTGCCAAATCATTGGGTTTTTGCCAAAGTCCTTGGCCTATGCCTGACTAGTTGGCGGCCTATCCCTGACACTGGATTCAACGAGGAGAACGATTCCACTTTCTAGGAATCCCTTTACCTTTGATAGTGAGTCCTCCACCTTGTGGCAATTTGTGGTTGATCGGGTTGAGCAAAAAGTGTAAAAATGGATCTCTCATTCGTTATCTTTGGTTGGGAAGTTCCAAGTTTGCACTAAAATTCTTACTTTGCCACTCAGGTCTATTATGTAGCTTGTTGGTGTCCCTCTCGTGCCTCCTTTGAAAAGTTGGCTAAGCTCTTGCGGGATTTTCTTTGGTCTAGCTCTAAGCAAGGTGGTTTTCATCATGTTGCTTGGGAGGTTTGCACTCTTCCCAGGGATCAGGGTGGCATGGGTGTTGTTGATGTCTACAGGAAGAGTATCTCTCTATGTGCTAAGTGGGTTGTTCGTTGTATCTAGGGCAACCAAGCTTGGCAGGTTTTGTTACGAAATTGTATCTCTTTAAGAGCACCATATGGTAAAAAATGTTGGAAAAACATCGGATTTCATACTCTGCTAATTACTAAAGTTCCAGTTAAAATACCTAGCACCTTTGTGGTCAAAAGCATCTGGAAAGCATTTGAGATGGTCAAACCCTTCATGTGGTGGGTTGGTGATGGATTCTAAATAGGTCTCTCTTTCAATGAGCACAATCTGTGGTGGTCACCTATTTTCTCTCTGATGATCTCTCACTTGCTAAACAACCCAACATCAAAGCAATGCAGTTAGCTCATAAAGGCATCTCTACCATCTGGGACCTAGTTTCCTCCTAGGATTGGCTTCCTTGGCAGTATTTGAAACATAAATACAACCTGACTAATTCTGATCTGCCTTCAATTTTGGCTATTCAGTCTTTTCTGCCTAATGTTATGCTACACAAGTTGGGCCTTCAGCCGCCCAAGGCTTGGTGGAAGGACTGGCGTTGGAACATGGACATTCCTCTATTACAATACAATTCAGGAGTTATCTACTCCTTGTTATCTCCTATGTCGTTGGCTTTAGATAAGCTCAATACCAGATGGTCATTACATTCTTCTCATGTCACCTGGTTAAAGTGTCTCCAACGGGCTGGACCCCCTATTTGATCTAAAGCTCAATTTCTTTCTTTGGTGTTTGATCTATCAGGGCCTCCCTTTAGGGGAAAGATTAAGTCATATTGGCATTCCTAATCCAGTCTGTAGTTGTTGTGGTCACCCAGAGTCCTTCAAACATGTCTTTTGGTTTTTCCCTCGTGCACAACATGCTTGGCATTGGATTCACTCCTTTTTAGCCATTTCACCCTGAGTTTTTATTAGAAAGTTTTTTTTTTTGTGACCATGCTACTTGGCCTTCCTACATTGCTTCCCTTTGGCATTTCTTTCATTCTATTATTCTATTTCAAAGAAAGGAAAGCTAGGAATACTTGCCTTATTTCAGCATTGTACTCTTTTTGTTGAACTAACCATTAACGAAAAGGTGGTTATCTTGTCTTTTGTTCACATGCGATTCATGCACAAGCGCAGAAGGTGGCATTGGAGTTTTCTCATCTCCAGTAGTTTTTTGATCACCGGGAAAGTGTTCCCAGTACTTATGATTTGGGTTCCTTTGGATGATGATGATCGGTGGCCCCCACCACCCCAGCCACCTCATAGATGCCATGGTCGATCCCGTAGTCACTCCGTAAGCACTTTATCATCTCCGTCACCGGCTCGTCCCACAACCTCTTCTTCGGTCCCGGTGGAGCTCGTTGATGTGTGGCAAGCGATGGTGGCTCTTCCAACTAGGGCTCTCCGCCTGACAAGGCTTCCCATTTTGGTGGCTCACCACCCCGGGTGGGGAATTATGGTTCTACTCTGCATTCAAATGCCCGGCCGGATGGTTAGGCTGCTCAATCCACCTTGACAAAGCTGCGCTCCTCGACTTTCTTCCATTGTGGGATGATCCACCTCCTCCTCCAGGTGTCACGGCTCCTTGTGCCTAATCCTGTTTTCTCTTGATGTAGTTTTTGGGGCTCTCTCTTCACCTATTGGCCATTTTTTGTAGCCCTTTGTGGCTTGTTTTTGTTCGCCCTCATGGCTTGTCTTTTGTCTTCCCACGTGGCTTTCATTCTTTTTTTGAGGCTATGAACACTGCGGCCGCCCCCTTACTATGTAACACTTTTTATTATTTTGTCTATTATTTAATATAAAGGTGGTTCCAATAGTAAAATTTTAAATCTAGTACCAATAATCAATGATGCACCTAGAATTCACCAGATAACACCCTAGACGTTTTGACACATCACTCAGCCTAGACTAAGCGCTCACCCAAAGTGCGCAAAGGTACCAGGTCCCTCTTTAGGGTTGTTGTAGTAGAATGTTAACATGATGAAGACTTAAAGCATATAGATCCATAACTAATACATCATTATACAATGCATGATAGATCTAGATCTAGGAAAGAATAAGTTTAAACAATAATCATGATAGAAATAAGAACATGCACTACCCAATTACACACAGGAATGACACTTAGGTTTAGTCAATATCTTCCATCTCTTAATTATCACAATAACACATAAGCTTCTTACAATACTGGAAATCTATGTTGATGCACGCATGGATTTGATACGGTAATCCAGAAACATGCACATGTGTCTCATTATCTCTCTCTATATCCATTGTCTCCCTACCAAGTAATTCACTACATATATATAGGGTAGGGACTTGTCATTCACCACTTATCTATCCCAAAAATAGGTTGCATGCTATTAATAGCCACACGCCATTTCATGCATAGCCACACATGCAAGTGTGCTATCTATAGACTACTGATAGTTAATTGAGGTGAAAATCCTATTCTTAGACTGTCTCCATGCAAAAGTGCTCTAAATCTGATCCTCCAGAAATAGACAATGTGTGGCACACATGTCTCTACATCATTGGTGTGTTCTGCACACTATCTTCTAAAAATAGATCTTCATGCCCAAAACGGCTAAGTCCTGAATGTTGACTTGTCCTGCGCATGTGGGTTCTTCCCATCCTTTCGCGCACTTAAACCTGGCCTGTTTTCCCACGCGAACTTCTTGTGTGAGTTCTGTCAAGTGTTCTCTAATCAACATTACCCCACACTAATCTCATTATCGCCCCGATAATGGGTATCTCCAAAAAAATGTTGAATAGAAAGAATCAGAAAGAATTTGAATGAATAAAGAATGCTTTTATATGGCAACCTCATCTGTCTCATCTTAAAGGATCAACTTTGGATACTCCTCTTTTATTTCAACCTCTAAGGTCTGCCACTCGGTGAGAGCCTTCTCTACTCTCTCCGGAATGTAAACAATGATGGACTCAAGCTCATTCTTCACAATTTCCCCTTTTTCATTCTAGCAAGACCAACATAATGTTAGACATTGCAGTCACCCTTCCTTCCAGTACATCCATTTTATGTGCAAGGAGTTTCCCAAGCTCATTTAATCTTTCCTTGTGTGGCTCTTGTCTTTGTTGCCAGGCCTCGTGCTTTTGTTTTACAATAGTTAACCTCTCTCCACGGCCCAAGGTATCATCCCTCATAGCCTTCTGGACTTCATTATCTTCTTCCAGAGTCTTTACCTTGATCAACGCCTATGGTGTTGTGTAGTTGTTCAAGGCTTGGTCTGCTTTCTTCAATTCTTCTTGCAACAGTCCCTCATAGGATGCAATCTTCCACATCACTGAAGCCTTTTCTTGTTCCACCTCTTGTGTTGGATCCTTTGGCACCGCATACGTAGATGTCCATCTTGAAGCACTAGGTCTACTAAGGTTCTTACATAGTGTATCATTGAAGGAAACATCTTTAGTACCTTTGGTTCTAGGTATGGCCTAGCCTTTTGTTAGCATATGGATATGCACACATGCAAATGACATGCAATAGTGTGGGAATGAAGTCCCTCCTCAATGAAGGTGAGGTTTCATTTATTGAAAATGAAAATTGTATTTACTTCGTACATTCAAAATTTGTATGTGGGGGGTGTTTTGGAACATCAATGGAAAGAAAAAGTGAATGAGGGAGATGGAATGGAATGAAGGAAAGGAGTGGAATGGAATGAATTGAAATAACATGCAAGAGTTAGGTAAAAATAGAGCCTAATATTGCATGAAGAGGAAAGATGAATAACTAACACAAATAAAACGGAGTTTGAGTTAGCTAAATAAGAATGTGTAAAAGGGAACACACGTGAGCAAGTAGATAATCAGAGCTTGATCACTATGAAATAGAACAACAAATTAATAACATTGACAATAAGATCAAAGACAATATTTGCATGCAAGATTTAAACATCTAACATCTAATGAACATAAGAACATCAAATGTTACAAGATACAATGAATGAGACACAAAGTTCGTATTTCATTAACTCCAAAATGTCTTCACAAAAGAACACAAAGTTTCTTCCTGAAACAAAGCTTACACAGAAAAGTATTTTCTTCTCCTCTCTCAAAGTCGCCTTTACAAATGAGCCCCTCACTTCCTTTTATAACCCAAAAGTTGATTACAAAGTAGTTAGGGTTTTACATGAACATTAAATAAGGAACTTAAGCGACCTTTGACTTTTTCTAACCAACTTTATTAAAAACAACTAAAAATAGAAATCACTTAAGTTATCCACAACTTCTCGAAAGCAAATAACAACATCCTTTTCTTAAAAATCCACTTTTTAAAATATACAATAATAACCAGTGCCTTATCCATTGAAATGGGGTCCGCCTATCTCAAACGTATGAGAAATGGACTCTCCCACTTCGTTAGATACCAAGAAAACTATCTCCCTGAACCGCCGATGAAATTAGGATCTCATTGCTTTTGCTAGTTGAAAGGATTTAAACCTTCCCAAAGTTTCAAACATCTTTTCTTCTTCTAAAGGTTCATTTGGTCGAAGAATAGCCTCACAAAATACTTGCAATTCAAGAATCCTACTTGTCATATCATTTAAATTAACAATCTTTGATTGAGCGTTCTCAAATAAGTTCTTTAATTTGATGCACCGCTCCATTGAAACTGATGAGAAATTATTGGTGAGAGTGTACATGTCCTTAAACAATTGTGAAAATTGCTCTTCCACCTGTTCCGATGAACACCTTTGATTATGTTCATTTACGAGGTTACAAGGGTTCTCTGCTATGAATTCTTGAATCAAGATGAGTGAAGTGAAGGCTTCATTGCATATGCTCTCATAATGGATCATAGAATCCTTGAGAAGCGTCTTCCTTGATTTGAGATGCAGACACCAAAGGAAACGTGTCTCTCGATGTTCACATTTGAGAATTCCTTCAATGGCTAAAACTGAGGATTCCATACTCGTCATCTCCTATAGACTGGGAAATATCTCATCCAAATTTGATATATTAGAAACAAAAGTTTCCTTGAAAGAAATAATTAGATCAAGATACGCACCGACATCTTTATGGAGCTTGGACCGTTGTTTTGATCGTCCCTCGCCTAAAACGAGAATCTCTGAAAGCCAAGTTTTAGTGGCATGGCCCAATGTGTTTATTTCTTTTGACAAATTGAGAGTTTCTTCATCGGGGAAGCCACCGCATCAGTGCAATCGGGAAAGTCGATGATATGGGATTTATGAGATGTTGAACATATTTCACCAATTGATTCTTTTCACCTTGAAATGAGAGTTTTGAGACTTATATTTCTCAAGTCTCTTTAAGACGATATCAATTGAATCTCGAGCCATTACCATGTCACTTTCCAATATGTACCTCCCTAGTCCAAGTCTAGAAATTTCATAATCAGCAGATGTCATGGCATCAGGCTTCTTGTCAACTTGTGGGATAGCAAGATCTACAAATCTGTTTCCACCATTATCCACCATTATTCGAGAAATCACCTTATGTTTCTTGGGAATGCTGTCATTTGAAAGTTTGAAAAGGGCATCAAAATCAATGTCAATTGCCTTGATGACCCTCTTCCTTTTCTTAACCTCGAATTAACCCAGAAGGAGTATCATTCACTATTTCTGCATACAAAATCCTAGATCTCAAAGCAACATTCTCATTGTTCTCATCATCATGAGATTCTACAAGAACCCTTTCCACAACCCTGATTTTAGGAGAAATAACCTCAATATCCACCTCCTGCTCATTTGGGAGATTTTGGGAAATCTCTTCGTGAACTGCATGCTCCGAAGTGTTCGATATTTGGACTACCTGTACCTAAGTGGACGTTTGTGCAAGGCATGGTTGAGGATCCTTTGTCACTAGCTTTTGAGAACTATTAACAATGTGAGTAGAAGAATCTCTACTTGAAGTAGAAAATCCTGATACACACTCTCTTCCCTCACTGGGGCTAGGACCCTTAGGTTTTTCTCCTCGTGACACATTATTCACTTTGAAGGGGATTTTGGCAACCACTCCTTTCTTGTTGATTGCGTATGATTGAATGGCACGGAGGTCGATTCGTAAGGGTCTTTGGTTGAATGAAGAGTTGGCTATTTTTTTAATCCTAAAGTATGATCTTGAATTTATCAGTAACTTGGAAAGTTCTCTTTCGTACCACGATATACTTCTTTCAAGGATCGGTTGATTCTTGTTATCAAGAGAAAATTCATCTCTCTTAGTCCAATCAATTCAAGGCAACGGGGTAAAAGCAACTGCATCATATGAAGGATCAATAACATCTTCATCATCATTTATGAATGAATCTGGAGGGTTCTTAATTTGAAAGGCCTTGATCTGAGCAAGGGTTGGGCGAGAAAACTCTCGTCTTCTTACTTCATGCTCGTCTGAACAGGCAGCCCAAAAATCTTCCATGGTAGGATTATGTTGATACTTTCCTCCAAGAATCTTCTGCATATATCCATTGATATCAAATTGGGATCTCTTCACATATGGATGAATTGTAATGAGGGCAAACTCTTTTTACATGAGTTGTGCACTGAAAATATTTGGACATTGGTATTCCCCGATTTGGATCAGAAATGAATTCCTGAATGATGCTTGTCATTGAGAAGATAGTGAACTTGGAATAGTTGCCGCACAAGCTCCATTAATGCCCATTTTTCACTGACATACTTAGGAAGTTTCCATGGGGTACCCGCAAAGCCGCTTACGCGAATGTAGGAAAAGATGAAAATTGAATAAACCATGTTCCCCATTGGGAAATGAAATTCATGGCTTCTTTGGAAAATATTTCCTCTGTATTCCTATTCAAGTTCAATCACGTAGAAAGTAAATGCATCGTTGACCCTTCTAAAATGGTGAGAGCTATTTTTGAAACTTAGTTGCGGGTAATAATGAAAACACTATTTGATGGCCCCATGACTCCTCTTGTTTTGAGTCCAGAAAATAGCTTTCTTCTTATTCTTTGCATAAGTCAGATATGATGTCATGTAGAAGCATCCAGTCATCTTAACTTCTATCAATTGTTTGTGAAGGGTATTACTGATAATGGTGGCCCAATCCACAAACTCTTTCTTGGCAAGGATGATACAAATAAACTGATACATCCATGGGTGGAAAATCTTAGCAGGGGTAAACCAAAACTTGACTTAGAGAGTAATCATGTCCCCGATTTCTTCCACGAACTCAATGTGATACGATTCTTTGGGAAGCTAGTCAATTCAAGGCCTCTTGGTCACTAACCAGTTGTTATTAACCATCTTGCTCTACCTAAGGGGTTCTTCATCCCAAATTCTTGTGTTGATCAAGCGAGTGATATCCCGATTCTTAGGAAATTTGGGTATGCTTTGAGCAATTCCTCAATGTGCTTCTGTGATTAAGAGGAAAGGCTTGCAAAATATCTTTAAAAATCCTTGTCTCTCGGATCATAATGCTCTCACGCAAAGAATAACCAACTTTGGAAATTACACCGAGACAGAAATGCTTTGCTTTGCATTGGGGTAGACCACTATGGTAAAGCCTATCCGAGAATATGGTTTTGCCTTTAGTTTTCACTCGTTTGTAGAATTGTTGCACATTATGTGACCCAGATTTGTATCGGTGATATTATCATATCTTTGACTTAATGGGCCGGGAGGGATGATTCCTTGGAATTCATACTTGAGTGCAGATTTGTTCGATTTCTCCATTGGCTTCCTCAATCTTCCTGCAAATTTGTTAGATTTTTTGGCCATTATGAATTTCACAGAAAAATGACTCAGGCATGTAAAACAACGCAAGTGGGGTCGGGTCTCAGTCTCCAAAACCCCGTCAGTGCAAGAACAATATGACTTGTTTAATTATTATTATTATTATTATTATTATTATTATTTAAAAAAATAATAATAATAACCACTTGATCTCGATCCACAATTTTCTTTTAATACATCACACCGAGACTAGGTTTGAATTCTGACTTAGGCGACAACGTTTTTTTAAAATTTTAAATAAACGAAATCACCCGATTTCAATATCTCAATTTTTATTTAATTTGCGAGCAAATTCTCCCTAGTATGCATGAAAATCACCGATTCTAATGATCCCACAATTTGATATTTACTTCTTCGATGTGATCCTCTCGATCGATGCGTGACTGAATCTTCTTGTAAATGCGTTGATACACTGGAGAATGCGTGATTTCTTGTGTCGGAAATAGAAATGATTTAATCTTTTCTCAGCTGGGAAAACATGTTCTTCTCTGCAAAGTTTATTATTTGCTTTATTTCCTTGACAACCTCAACTACCCTTGGCATGCGGTATCTCTTATACATGCGTTCAAAACTATTTTCTTTGGCTTTTTACCAAGGAGTGGAGAGTTGGAAGACTATTTTTGTCTTGTATTTGACCAATGCGTTGAAACTTCTTCCTGTGTATTTCCTTTCCTTCTAGCTATGCGTGAAAGGATGTGTTCTTTTTGTTGTTTTCTATTGATCTGATTTTGGACTGTTCCTTACCCCACGTGGTCTTTTAGACAAAATACAAGCTTTATTTATCTTATCCAATCCCTGCAAATACATTAAAACAGACTTACTCCTCCTTGCTTGCATGGACAGACCTGGAGAATGCGTGGAAAAGCTTTGGGGATTACATGAAGATTCTTTATTGAGTTTTTTTGACTTTCCTTCTGAAAAATGCGTGGTTTCTGCCTTTCTCTTCTACAACTTGGTTAGAACTGCATTTACCATGGACTGCGTTTTTACCTCTTGGGCTGCTCTTTTCATTCCTACCCTCTTTGCCTTATTCTTTTGTAGATTTTCCTTAATATGTCTTTGTAAATTTATGTGGAGTGCATGGGAATCTCCTTTGTTGTTGTCTTGGACTATTCTCCCTCTCAAACTGCTAACTACTCCTCCCTCCACATTAGTCTTCTTCCTATTGCGTATACATGCACATGAAACAACCTTGGCATGGAAACTTGTTCCTTCTGCTGCCTATGCATAACCTTCTTTGGACTTTGGCTATGTGGAAATTTTTTGAGGGATGTGATAAAATATTACTCTTGAGAAGAAATAAGAAGCAATTGGAAAGCTTCACATGACTCTTTCCAACGAGTTTGACGGAGGAATTTATGAGGATTAATTCATCCCGTTAAAACAACTTCCCTCTTTCCCGGGTAGTGGCATTAATTGCAGGGGGAAATGGGGAAATCAACTGCCAATTGCCAACGGAAATGGCAAGGCGGGCTGACAATCCCCATTTTATTTCCCCATGTGGGAAATCGGAGATTTTTACCCGTTTGCCAATTCATTAATTTGGAAATCGGGAAGAAATCCCACAAGCGGGGATTTAAAACAAATTTACCAAGAAAGGGGAAATCCGGGCCCAGAAGCCAATTTGGCACCCCGACAATGGGAAGCGGAAGCTTATTTTTCCCTTCCAATTAAAATAAAACTTGTCGAATGAATTTTAATTAATATATATTTAATTAAAAACCCCAAAGTTATTAAAAATCAATTTTATCAAACAAAGAACAACTAATTAATTAAATATTTAACGCAGTTTAAGACCTGACGGGAGGAGTTCTTGCCCGAAATGGACAAAACAAAGATCAAAACGATCACAAAAATGAGATGATCGTGATGAGAGCGAAGTATCACACAAAGTAACACTTTCAAAAAAATTCAAATTTTCCATTTTTATTAATTTTGCGTAGTCAAAATTAGCCGATGACACCTTCATAACAAGATTACCAAATTTCTCGAAAGGCCGATAAATATAGTGTTTTTCTTATGCGCCAAGTCTCTTTCTTGTGTTAGGCACACTATCGCTACATCCTTTGTCTTCACTCCTCGTGCATCGCTCTTCTTGTTGCAGCTTTGTCCATGTTTCTTCTTATGACTTCAAAGAGAAACTAGTAGTGCGAAATCATAGCACCCCCAAATGAGCTCTAAAAATCTACTTTTCTAAGGTAGACTCATTTGGTGTGATTTGCATAACATTGGATCATTCCCCAAGCTGTGGGACTTGCAAATGGGAATGATCCTCTAGAGAAGGTTGGTTCCTCTTCCTAATCCTAGCACTAAACTACTTCTAAGGAAGGAAATGCGACTATCTACTCCTAATCTAACAATTCCAAGGGACCAAGGAGAGAGAGAGAGCATGAAAATAAAGAAATCCTACACTATAGAGGTGATAGTCGAGAAAAGGGAACTGCTAATCACAAACCCAACCGCTGAAATGGAGAGAGGTGAGCAATGGAGAGGATGGAAAGATGCATCACAGACCAAGGATAAAGTTCACATAGAACACCATTTCAAACCCCTTAAACACATCTCCCAAAACCTGTAATGGACATCAGAGATATGCACAATATACCCTGCAATGGTGAGAGGCAAGAAGAGACAACAAAATGAGCAAAGGATGGACAAAATGCATCACAAAACAAATTTTATTGCTCCAGGAGTTCACACAGTACACCATTAACGGAAAGAGGTAGGAAAATGCCATTACAAAGCCAAGGGAGGAGGCTTAAACTCCACATTCGACCCTGGAGAAGAAAGAGAGAGGGGGCAGGAAGAAGAATGAACAACCCTTTACAATGAATCATGCCCCTGTATTTATAGATTTGATCAGAGAGAAGAAAGAGAGAGGGAAGCGGAAAAGTGGGTTGAAACTCAACCACTGTTGTTAATGCTTCTGATAAAATATGCCCCAAATCTATCTTTACTGCATGATTCCTTGATTCGGTGCCTTGAAAGAAGAGGAAACATCGGAAACATATCAAATCCGATCGGTTGTTAAGACAGATGGATTCTCGCATCAAGGACCAAAGTTGTTTCCTTTATTTTCCTTTACCTAACCTCCTCAAAATTAAAGTCTCAAACCTCCATGGTGTAGGTGAGACCGAGATATTTCCAATGGTATCAGATTTGTAATATTTCGAGCCATGAGTCGAAAGATATGCCCCTTCGAAGTTTGTATCGGGTCTATACAAGAGGGCGGGAAAACAACTTGAAAAATGGGTCCCCTTTGATATGGGACACGTGGCAGTCAAATTAGAGCAAAAATCGGGCTCATGGGTCCATAATTTATCTTTTCCCCTTTTCGCGAAACACAAAACTCAGAAAACCCCCACGGCCCTGAAGCTCCACCTTTTGACTTTGCTTGACCATTTGCCCCTGCCTCCGTTTCATCCTGAGACACGTGGAGATGTGGCGCTTGTTTGAGCTTCTCTTTTTCTCGCACAGGGTCATTTAAACTTTCATAGGCCCCGTCATTCCATTGTAGAGTCTCCCTGCAACCTTGTTTATCGTCCTGGAATGTGAGCTCGTGGGTCTGAGTCGTTTCCTTCATAATTTCCTTATGTGTAGGAATTATCTTGACCAAATTTGCCGGGGGGGCGAATTTGGGATAACAAAAACTTTCACTAATGCATTGTTCACTGTTCATCCGACATGACGTAAGGCTTTACTGTAATATGTCTAGCTTGGGGTGCCTTCTTGATCGTGCCTCGACACACACGACGCCGCATATATCAAAGTAAGCCTCATCCATATGGGTGTGTATTGACCATGATAGCTGATTTCGAGTGCGCACGGTCACCATATCCTCATCCATTAGCTCTCACCAAACAAATCCTTCTCGTGCTATCGTGCTCTAGAAGCGTGCGCAGATAATCTCTCCCGAATCCCAACGTATCCCATGAGTGGTGCACTGTGTTCTCCACTTATCCTCTTTTTCCTTGGCCCTTTTAGAACTTGAGCTTCAAGGTTAGGAGTCTACGTAGTATCCTGGGTAGTCTCATGTGTAGTTTCAGATGTTTCCTTCTCTCCTTCTTCTCCGTCTTTCATCTCTTCATCTTTTGGCTCTTCTTCTTGCTCAAGTGGAGTAGGAGATCTTGACACGCTCTCCTCCGATCCTTCGGCCTCTTCATCTAACTTCAACTTCCTTCTCCTTTTTGGCTCAATGGACTCCTTGTGCGGAGAGAGACAAGGTGATCTCCTTACCGTTTGTGGGGTTCCACCTTGAGTCCTTGTGCATCTAAATACTTTCTTGAACCTGTTCTCTCCCTATTCTACCCCCGTATCATCTTCTTCATCCTACCCCTATGGTGGAGTAGTGGCACACTGTGATTCCTTCCTATCGTCTTCTAAGTATTTGAATCATCTTCTCAATATGCTCTTCTAAAGCCTACTCATTAGCTAGACCTCTAGCACACGCAATGCACAAAGAAGGTAACATAAATTCTATAGGGAGAATGGATTTTGTGCCAAACACCAACTGAAATGGTGTGGCTTTGTTCAATCTCTTGTAAGTTGTTCTATATGCCCAAAGAATGCAGCTGACACTTTATCATCCCAATTCTTTCTTCCAACATCAAATTTTTTTGTCGATGTCTAGCTCAAAATCTTGTTGAAAGCCTTAGCGAGTTCCTTTTCCCGAGGATGATAAGGTGTAGTCATATGGTGTGCAACCATAAACTCATCTAATAGGATTTGGATTGTCTCATTCAAAAGGTGTGTACCCCTGTCACTTGTCAAGCTTAAAGGACATCCATATCTTGTAAGAACATTCTCCCATATAAACCTAGCTGTTGTGAAATAGCCGTTGTATAGTCCTTCGTAGGTGTTGCTTCTACCCACCTTGTGAGATAATCTATACAAGTAATGATATGGTCCGACCTGTTCTACGCGCGGGCGTGAAATAGGTCCTACAAAATCGATGTCCCATTTCTCAAATGGTTTGGTACTAGTAATAGGTCTTAAAGGCATCTCATCTCTTTTCCCTGGTTTACCTAGATGTTGATAATGGTCACACGCTTTGCAATATGATTTACAATATTCATACAGTGTCTCCCACCATAAGCTAGTAAGTAGGATCTTTCGGGTAGTTGCATCACCTGCATAGTGGCCTCTTGTAATAACAACATGTGTCTCCTCCATTATATACTTGTGTTCATGCTCTAATACACAACGACGTAATACTTCATCTCTACCTAACTTGTAGAGGTCACCACTGATTAACATAAATGATGTCGTGCGTATAGTAAGTTGTTTCTTTTCTAATGCCTTCATTCCTTCTTATGCCACACCAATCCATGGAAAAACAAAAATGTCTTCTAATTCTAATGGCGTGCGTTGTAACCTATATAATTGTGCATCTAGCATGGTTTCTTCAATTTTCTGTGCTTCTTCTCCTGAGTGAATTCTAGACAAGTGGTCTGGTCTAGAGTTACTTTTCCCTGGCTTCACCACAACTATGAAGTCAAACTCTTGAAATAGGAGTACCCATTTACATATGCACCCTTGTAAGATGAGTTTTTTCACCAAATACTTCAATGCCATGTGATCTGTATAAAACACAAATGGTGTTGCTAACAAGTACTGTCAAAACTTGTGCAATGCATAGATCATTGACAAAGCTTTATGCTTTGTAGTTGTATAATTCTCGTTCAGCAGGAGTCAACTTCCTACTAGCAAAGCAGATTGGATGATCTACAATACCTTCACCAAGTTGAGCTAACACAATGCCAATGGCCATGCCAAGCATCCACATGCACATGAAATGGTTTATCCCATGAGGGAAAGCGCAGAATGGGCGCGGTAGTAAGTTTCTCCTTTAATATCTCAAACGCGCCGCTGTGGGTTCTCCCCAATAAAATGTACCTTTTCCTCTTAGTAACTCTTCCAAGGATGTAACAACTTTGGCATACCCTTTGATGAAATTATGATAATATCTCATGTGACCCAAAATCTACACACCTCACTTTGACCGGTAGGCGCTTCCCAAGCCTAGAATGACTATGCAACCTTAGTGGATCAACCAACAAACCTTCCTTGCGTATATTATGTCCTAACCGTATTCCAAAAGGTGTAGCAAATATGCACTTCTTGATGTTCAAAGAGGTACTCAATTGTCTGCATAGTTCAAACACTAAGCGCAGATTGTCACAATGATCTTTCACAAGTCCATATACTTTGTCCAATCATCTAGATAAACTGTAAGAAGTCATGTGAATAAAATATTTGAATGCCTTAAAAATATCCGTGAGAATACAACAAGTATGTTTTTCACCAAAAGGCATCACAAAAGATAGGCAAAACTCGCCCCATTTAGTAGTAAAAATTGTCTTTTCTTGATCCTCATGAGCAATCCTAAGCTAATGATACCCGGAAAACCCATCTCGTGAATGAATATATTTCGCGCCACTGCCACTCCTTCCAAGATATTGTGTAGGAAAAGTGTGTGTGACACATGCAATATTCAACTCCCCGTAATCTACACGATTCGAATCCTACCATCCTTCTTGATACTTAACACCATAGGACTAACCCATTCGACTCATCCAAGGGTCGAATAATCCCGATTTCAAAGATCTTATCAATCTCTTCCTTCACCATTTCACGTAAATTGGGATTCATTCTATAAGGTCACTTTCTAATTGGGCATACACCGTCCATAAGCTTTATCTTCATTTCCCAAGTGATTCATGCATGCCTTTAAGTTCATGATACCTTCGAGGGAATAAGTCCTGATAATCCATGAGTAACTGTACGTACCCAAAATTATAGGGTATTGCACCATCGAAACAATGTAACACGTGCCCCAATGATGATACAAGTCTCCTCGCAAGGTGTTCGGGATCTGAAAAAGCTCTCCAAGTGTGCATTAACATCCCGCATGCCCCGCTTAGCCCCCGCGTGCTTTGTTTTCCCTTTCCCCTCTTTTCTTGGCCTTTTGCTCTTTAGTGACGAAACCGCCGCCCTGCCTGGGCGGCGGTCTCGTGACCACCGCCCTTTGCTCCTGTGGCGGTCCTTTACGCATTTTCCAGAAAGCTCTTTTAACATGACTCACGTAAATTTCAACGATTCACCGATTTTTTCACCGCCATAAGCTTGCATTAATGATTCTGGTTCCCTGGAATAGTGTTTTGCCATTGTTTATAGTTTAAGAGTTCAATTTGGTTTTTACCTTGGGTAAATGCAAATGCTATAAATAGTTGGCTTGTGCTCAAGCAAATGGCCCCTCAAATTTGCCTCTGAATTTCTCATTGCAATAGATTAGTCTTTCATTTTGCTTAGAATTCTTAGTTTCTTTCATTGCATGCTTAGTTAGTGTTGTTTTGTTGTTAGTAAGCCACATATCCATCTTGTGCAAGTGTTGTTGATATTTTATCCAATCCATTGGAGTAAAATAGCTTGTTTTCAATAGGAAGCCATTAAAGTTGCAGGTTTTGTTCTTCAAACATGATAGTTTCAGGTTCTGGACGTTTTATGTTGCATGACTCACAATAAATCCCGCTAGGAATTGCATAAGCCAAGCTCTGTACTCTTGCGCTATCTCTCTCCTACTCGCATTGTATTCAGTCTGTATCCTAAGTTGCCTTTGTCCCAATATCTACTTTTGTTGATGCTAGCATTACACGCTTTTCTGGATCTACGTGAACACGAAGGAACGAGGAGATCACACTGAGGGGACAAGATCACACACACCATCGGATTCGCCACTGTTCTTGCAGAATCCAGGTTCTAGCTTTCAAAGTTCTAATTAGAAACATATCAAATAGAGTAGCCAATCACTTTATTTCAGTCAATTTTACTTTCGATATTGCCAGGGAAGTTGTGGGGATTGATAGTTTCTGAGAGACTATGATTCATTCCTCACTTCTGAGGTAGGATCGAGAGTCTTGCAAATAGACTAGATCAAGTATTTCATTATTTAGAATAGATTCACAGTTGCACAGACAAATAGCTATACTCGGTTATCTTGTTTGTTTTAATTTGTTATTTTAGCTTGTCAATTCTAGATATGTTAAATAGTTACTCTTTTAAATTCGTTCGAATAGTTCATCAGAAAATACAAAAATAGAGAAATCATATATGCTATAGATATACTTAAAGTAGTTAAATTTCACTTTGCTACAGTTAATTTACATTGTTGCTTTTGTATGACAATCACGGGACCTAGGGAGCCCAGAGAATACGTATTCGAGCCAATCGTGCCCCAACCCAATCTCATCACAACAATAACTGATATAGATCAAAATCTCAGGATCCAAGTCTTCCGAACAACGGTAAACTTACAACAAATCAGTTTCCAACTGCACGGGTTAAACATAGAAGACGACCAAGCACACACATTTTGGTCGAATCAACCAAACTACAGATTACCTTAGATTCATATCTACATGACTGTAGAAGGGTTTGAAAGAGAGCGGACATTTGATTGTGATCCTTTGGTTCCACAGCCAGACGCAGGAGACACTCTCACAGATATAGATACCAGCTTAAGAATTCAGGTTGCACGAACGCCTGTAAGATATTATGAGAAGATCAAACAGTTATTGATTCTGAATATAGAAGCTGAGAAAGCATACGATTACTGGATACTAGGGATTAGGGACTGATTCCATACATGACCATAGCAGTCCATGCACAACCACGAATCTACGGTTGTGACCCACAAATCCCACAGCCCAATGAATCCATAGGTGAATCAGACATAGATGTTGGCCTACGTACACTAGTATTTAGATCTACTCCACTTCCACCTATCATCATCGAATAGTTATCCTTATTAGACATAGCAGCTAACAAAGCTAAGGAGTTCTGGACTAGGCCAGAGAATCACCCATAGAGTCAATTATATTTACCATCCCTATATGACCTTATCTGGAGATATACACGAAACTATCCCAGGACATTTTCCACGTATTCCACAACCTATAGACCGAATCACGCCAGAGCTTGATATTGATTGGAGCCTTCGAGCAGTCATCCTTGTTGATCGATCTATCACACCAGTTCAAGTTAGGAGGGCCTTCTTTGCCTTAGATTCACAATTTCCACTAGTGCGTGTCGAAGACATTAGATTGCCTAACTAGTTTGTCTGTATCCCACACATATTTCATCCCCACCAGCTGTCTCGGCATGACCTCGGGAGGTCGGGTGCGAGGAAGAGTTACTTGTAGATTCCCAAGCTCGCTTGTCACTTTTCCGTCATCGTACAAAATTGGTGAACCCAACGTGAACCTTTCTACTTTCTAGTCTGGAGTCAGATTTCTACTAGTTCTTTCAAATTAAAAATGACTCTTTCATCTTTACTACCTCATTAGCTTTCACCATCACCTTCGCTCCTTCCCATTATTCTGCGGGTATTCATATACCCCCAAATATGTCGGGATTCGATGCATATGGCAGACCCCTCTTGGGTCTTGAGGCATACTACGCCCAACAAAATAGACAATCATCACCCTCGCTCTCAGTATGGGGTGATAACTACTCAACTAACCAATTGTCAACACAAACTCTGAGGATCAGATATACCTCATCCCTCTAAATAGAGGAGTTGGATCAGTTCGCTCAAACACGGCAAACAGAGCCTTCAGGCTCGAACAATATGACGCTCACAGGAGAATCAAGTTCGTCTCCTCAGATACTACTTAGACCACAAATTAGTAGACAATCAGACTCATACCTGGGTTTAGATGATGAACATTCGGTACGTTATGCCAGGAATGAACAACGTTCTCGGAGTATGTACCCACCTATAGGAGGTTTACAAACACAACCCGAGGTCTTTTTCGAGAAAATACCTCTATGCCACTGCATATAGAAAATGCCCTCGGAGAAACTTGGCAGGGCAAATGATCAGTTCATAGCAGGATATCACATGCCTATACAACACCATGATATACAACAAACGCCACCAAGGAAAAATATCGTGACTTCACCAAATGAAGTCATTTCAACTCTAGTAGAAAAGGTTAGGGGGTTAGAACTTGCCCAAGCAAGTCAAAATTCTCAATTCATGCAGGCAGGAAGTTCCAATCCTCCACACCATCCTAGCCAAGTAGACCTCCTCACGGGAGTAGGCACGTTAGGCATGACTCCTCAGTATTCACAACAAACCCCAACTAGACCCACCATCCCTAACACCGCTCCTCCCGGTCTAGTACAAAGTAATCCATTCTTGGACAATACCCCTTCATACTTAAACATGTACTCCAAATCACCACAAGGGGATATGTTCTCCTCTCCCGGTATTTTTACTCAACCACAGGGGTTCCCTTATGCTCCTACCAATGCATATGCAACGCCATATCAACAACCCATTCCACCTCCACTCCCTCGTGCGAGGCACCATCGATGGTGAAACCTATGCGATAGGGACTTACTCGAGAATATTTGAAAGAGCCCTAGATTTCACCATACGAGCGTCATGCTTCCAAGACCTCTTCTCGATTTTCCCAAATACAAAGGTGAGGGAGATCGAATGCCCATATCAAGGCTTACATTGTGACCATCAAGAACTACTCCCTTGGGATGGGGTTGTTCTTAAAATATTCCCAAAAACTTTGGAAGGCATCGCTCTCGATTGGTATTATAGAATACACTGAGGCTTCCATCCATTCATTCAAGCAGCTCGTGTCGAGTTCATCAAAGCCTTTGACATGAACAAACTATTAAGGACAGGAATCGGGAATTCTTGCACATTAAGCAAGAACACAATGAATCTGTCACCCCATTTCATCCGAGAGGTGGCGCACGATTCTCTATTCTTGGCAAGTGCTCCAAACATGGATCAGATGGAACTATGTGATCTATTCCTTCATTCTCTCGGCGAGAGAGTAAAGGAAGAGGTCAGTTCCCACTAAGAACTTATGATGAAGTACTTGAGAGTGCTCTCGAATAGATCAAGCGGCGATTGATAGTGGTCGCAAGACATATGGAGCAAATGCGGGAGGTTAATCACCTCCAACCAAAACACTACTGACTTATCCTACTATCACGAATGTCAATCAAGGACCTAAAATTCTTAACAAAAATCATGGGTAATGACGGATGGAGTAACCCGATCGGGCTAGAAAGACAAATGTTGTGAATACTCCACCACAAATAAACAATCAACGAAACAACAACTTTACCCGAAATCAATGCAGTGGATTTTAATCATCCACAGCAACAACAACAACAACGACGGTGAAGTCCTACATGGGATTCAAGCCAAAGCTCAACTGGTTATCAAAATCAAAATCAAAATCAAAAACAACAAACACAAAACTTTAATAGGCAATGGTTTGATCAAAGTTTTGGGCCACAATATGCACCAAACCAACAAACTAGGAATTACAATCCTAATTCGTATTGTGGTTTCCACAAAATTCGGGGCCATGACACTAGAACGTGTCGTGACTACAATAAATTCATGCAACGCTTGCCAGAGAGAACAAAGACAACTTTTCATAGATATGTTCTTGGCAGATCCTACGTCACCAGCACCAAATACTTTTACAGGGGCAGTTTCCCCTCAAAATGCACCCCTCAAGATCTTTAATGATCCACTCCCAAATCACAACAATAATAGGCTAAATCCAACTGGGACAAACAAGGGTGTAATTGACGAGAAACAATGATCATGAGGCTTGACTTCACTAAATCCATTAGTTGCCCACAACTAGGAAGTCGCCACGACCTAAGATAGTCGGATTAGTGGAGTTAGATGCTCGAATTACCCATAGAAGGCATATGAGGACACGAGTATTCCTCTCAGGCCAAGTCCAAGCCACTACCATTAGAAATAGAGATAACATCCAACAAATAGTAGTAAAACCTGTGGGTGCCTATGATTTAATTAATGATCTAACAAAAACCTTCTCGCACATTTCATTTTTGGACTTACTAAAGAACTCTCCTGCCCACAGGGCTGCTCTTTTAGAGGCATTAGGTTTAGGTCATTTAATTAACATCACTCCACCTCCCGAAACACAGGTAAATCATATAGACTTTGATGTTCATCCTCCGGGGCAGGCGGATAGGGATGTCAATTCATATTCGAAATAAACAAAATGCCAACAGATGCTGAGATTGCATGCCGAGGTGATCCAGCCTTACATTTGCAAGTATGGGTTTATAACAACTATGTAAAGCGTGCAATGGTAGACTGATGGGGCAGCAGTTAACATAGTCCCTTTTTCTTTCCTTCAAAAGCTAGGGTATGGAGAAACAAATTGTTCCACAACTCGAAATACACTAAGAGGCTATGATAGCCTTAAAGCCACCTCGATTGGAACTATAATATTACCGGTCACCTTAGGACCCAAAACCATCCTGACTGAGTTTTATATTATAGATCGGGAAACTAACTATAATATGATCCTCGGCCAGACCATGGATACACCGCATGAAGGCAATCCCTTCTACGCTATTTCAAGAAGTAAGGTTTTTACACTTAGGAAAGATATTCGTAGCCAAAGGTGATCAAAACCATTCGATGTACACCTAGCTGACTTAAAGAAAAGACCAGGCATGCACTCAGAGTTTGAACTCCCAAAAAACCAACTTAATAAACCTCGACAGACAAAACCGAGAAAAAAAGTTGGTACCTACGACGAGATCTTGAAACTATGAGCCTAGCCAAGGCAACCCCACCCCCAAAAATGAGGCTAACACTATTGTAGAAACAGTATCATTAGGAACTACTTTTCAAAAATTGTTGAATTATTAGAACAGGATCTACCGATGTTCCTACCATTTGATTCTGTAGGCATGGGATATTCCCTAGGTGTTGGTTCTCTTCCAGTAGAGGATCTCTGCATGATAGAAGTAGAAGATGTTAACACAACAAATATCCCAACGCCCATATTCCCAGCTAAGTATTGGACTCTCCATTTTGATGGAGCTAGATGTCGTTATGGAGCTGGGCAGGTGTAATCCTTACTTCTCCCAAGGGAAAAGTCCTACCATTTGCCTTTAAGCTAAAATTTGAATGCACAAACAACGACGTGCTGAGTACGAAGCCCTCCTCCTTGGCCTCATCTTAGCTAAGAGAATCGGTGTTGATAACATCAGAGTGTTAGGAGACTCACAATTGGTAGCAAACCAAGTCTCTGAGATATATGAAACCAAAGTGAGCACTTACAACTTTACAAAATAGTTGT
Source organism: Taxus wallichiana var. yunnanensis (assembly GCA_018340775.1). Taxonomy (NCBI): domain Eukaryota; kingdom Viridiplantae; phylum Streptophyta; class Pinopsida; order Cupressales; family Taxaceae; genus Taxus; species Taxus wallichiana. Next base: position 755,540,283 of record CM031237.1, read on the forward strand.
ATTAGATTTAAGCAAGGAGTTTGACTTCATATCAATTGAAGCAATCCCACGAGAACAAAATCTTCTCGCCGATTCTATAGCAACCTCGGCATCACGCTTCACTCCAAACAATGAATTCCAAGATACCCATTTCATGGTGTCCCTTCGTACCGAACCATTGGTAAAAAAATGTTGTCAAATTCTCTGTTAACAAGCAAGGATGAGAACAAATTTACTATCCTAGACCACGTTGGTAGTGATATGGCAACTCTGAATTACTTAAACACCTACGCGGCATTACATCTCTCCCATCACGTGATAGATGTGTCCTTAATCCCACATTCATCTTCCTACTTCGGAAATCCCATGATGGAGCTTCCCTCACAAAAAGAACCTAGCATATACTCAGTCGAGAATGGAGACGATTTAGAACTACCTCCAGCCCCACCTGAGTTTGAAGAAGGTAACGCCTCTTTGATCGAAGAAACAATTGATGTTAACATCGGAACAGAGGATGAACCAAAGATCTTAAAACTAGGATCCTCGTTAACCCCAGAAGAAGTAGAAATACACACTCGAATCCTCAAGGAACATCAGAAGGCTTTTGCATTTAGTTATAAAGAAATGACAAACCAAATTTGGAGTTACACCTCTTTGCATTTGCGGTACATAACCTCATCACTAAATCGGATCAAAGCCGATTAAACAAAAATCGAGACCAATGAAACCTAAGGTAGCTCTCATGGTGAAAGAGGAGGTGATAAAGCTCCTCCAAGTAGGATTCATCAAACCAGTCGATTACTCTCAATGGGTATCTAATATCGTTCCCGTTCTCAAAAAAATGGGAAGATACGCATCTGCATAGATTTTCGAGACATTAACAAAGCGTGTCCTAAAGATGACTTCCCATTGCCATCCATTGATGTCATTGTTGATGCAACAGCTGGATTTGAACTTTTGTCTCTCATGGATGGATTCTCGGGATACAATCAAATCAGAATATCTGAACAAGATCAAGCTAAAACCACATTTATAACTCCTTGGGGAACCTATTGCTATGTTGTTATGCCATTCGGTCTCAAGCGTTGTGCTACATACCCGGGGGCTATGACATATATATTTCACGATCTAATTCATCAAATCATGGAATCCTATGTAGATGACTTGTTGGCTAAGGCCAAAAGCGTTGTGACCATCCAAGTACTTCACATCATTCTTTCACGTCGATAGAATACGGAGTCACGCTAAATCCGAGAAAAATGCATCTTTGGTGTAACGGGAGGAAGCTCTAGGTTACATTATATCATCACGGGATCGATGTTGACCCAACAAAATTAAGGCTGTCCTCGAAATGGTCCCACCTTCGGATGAATCTAGAATCGGAGTCATTTCTCGGAAAGCTTAGTGCGATCCGAGATTCATCCGGACTTAAGTTTTTCCATTCATCCAATCAACAATCTACTCAAGAAAGATTATAGCATTGATTGGACCAAAGACTGCAATGAAGCTTTCAATGCGTAGTTAAGCGTTTCTTGTTATCACCACCTACGCTAATGCCACCTAAGCCAGATCACCCGTTAATTTTATACTCGCGAGCTACCATGTCTCATTGCTTTGTATGTTTGGCTCAAGAAGATGACAAGAGAGAATGTGTGATTTATTTCATTAGTTGAACATTGCTCGACTATGAAACACGTTATACACAAGTCGAATGAGAATGCCTTGCCATAGTCTTTACAACCAAATGCTTAAGACATTATATGCTAAATCAAGAAACAAGGGTCATGGTAAAAACGGACCATTTACAAACTTTCCTCACGCAAGGGTCCTTGTCTAAAAAGGCTAGATGTTTTATAACCTTAATGGGAGAATTCAATTAACATTTGTAAATCAGAAGTCCGTTAAGGGACAAATCATCATGGATTGGTTAGCTGATAACCCATTAGATGGAGCGATCTAGTAGATCTGGACTTTCCAGATGAGTGCGTATACTACATTGAAACCAGACCTCCTATCTCTGAGTGTCCTTGGTACACTGATATCATTAATTATATCATGGACCATACATATCCAGAAAGTGCTACTCCAACAAAGAAGGCGGTTACGCATTATCGTAGCAAAATACGTCATTATAGAGCAAGTGCTCTATCGAAAAGCGTTCGATGGAATGCTTCTAAGATGTGTCGACACAGAAGAATCCAAGAAGATTCTCCATGAATCTCACAGTGGAATGTGTGGAGGCCACTTCGGTGGCCATGCCACCGCTCGTAAAATACATCGAATGGGCTATTTCTGGCCCACTCTAGAACACGACGTAGTAGAGTTTGTACGCAGATGTCATAAGTGTCAAGAATTCTCCCACGAGATTCACATGCCAGCACAAGCTCTACAACCGATTGCTACTCCATGGCCCTTTTCTACGTGGGGCCTAGATTTAATAGGGAAATTCTCTCCCTCGTCTATAGATGGCCATAATTTTATAATCACGGCCACCGAATATTTTACCAAGTGGGTAGAGGCTATGCCTCTTACTCTCTTTGTATGCCGGGTTACTGTAATCACCAAGTTCATCTTGAACCAAATCATTTGCAGGTATGGTATCCCATAAATCATTATCTCAGATAATGGAACTTCTTTTAAGAATGATGAAGTTCATGAATTGTGTAATAAATTTAAAATAAGCCATCATACGGCTTCATTATATTACCCTCGAAGCCAATGGATGGTGAGGCGACAAAAACAAAACATTAAAAGCCATTCTCCTTAAAATGGTGAAAGAAAACAAATGAGATTGGCACTTGAAGTTATATCCGGCCTTATGGGCCCACCGAACCTCAATAAGAACACCAACAGGAGTGACTCCTTTCTCGCTAGTATTCGGGGCAGAAGCAGTTCTCCCACTTGAGGTTGAAATACCCAGTCTCCGCATTTCATTACTGAGGATTCTAGATGAAGACGCTTATAGAGAAGCACGTCTTTCCCAACTAGAAAGTCTAGATGAAGCTAGGTTAGATGCTGAAAATGGCACAAGTCTATGTTGACCGGATGTGCTGGCAGTATAACAAGAAAGTCTATGAACGCGACATATATGAAGGTGATCTAGTTCTAAGGCTAGACAGCCGGATCGACAAAAAGACCGGCGAAGGAAGGAAGTTCCGGCCCAAATGGTTGGGCCCATACCGAGTCATGAAGGACTATGGAAATGGTGCATACCTCTTATGTACACTGGAAGGTGAGGAATTTGGTGAAACAGTCAATTCCCTACACCTCAAACGATTCTACGCGTAAGCAACTAGCACTATTTATAATTATATCTACATTGCATCTTCATATAGATTAGGATCATTTTGTCCGCTTGTTTCGTACAAAAAATGTGATCAAGGAATTTGTTCTCAAAGCAATTCATTACAAACTCATGATGTTGTTGGCATAAACACTCTAATCATACTTCTCCATTTCCATGATATCATCAAACTATTTGGAATCATTTCATCAAATAAAGCTAGATATGACAAGGTCTTAACGGTAACCATGCCAAGATCTGCGGGTTTATTCTCACTTTTGGTTTCTTCTTAGGATAGGTGTCTTGCCTATGGTCTATTCTAGAAGCTTCATGGTGTCACATCTATCCCGTATATATATCTCTTTGGAAATAAGAACACACTGACATTTTGCTCAAATAAACAAGTCAAATATAGAATCAAACAGAAAATTTTAAATTTACACATTTCCTTGCCCCACCAACCTTCGGTGATGAGCTTGCGTCTCTTACTAGTGACGTAGGGTTGGGAAAGGATGGAAATGCCCTTACTCGCCTATGCCTTGCCCACGGTGATAAACCCACGCTTCTTACTAGTAGCATGGGGCAAAGTGTAGGGGGTCCTCTTGACAAACAAACGTAAAAGGTCATAAGCAAACAATTCAAACCTTGAAGCTTTGAGTCAAAAACAAATGAATCAGATGTTCAAAATTCCAAAAGAGTTAAAAGCCTAATAACCCAGATTTTGTCTACTATGTGGCCATCTACGGATCTAAGTCTAGATAAACCGCAAAGCAAGTTGCATCCCAAAACTATGAAGTCACTCGAGTGGAGTAAGCTTGTAGCATCCTAATTTGGTTCCACCAAAGCTTTGTCTATCTCTCATCACTACCATTTCAACACATTTCACAACTTGTGCCCTTTCTAGCTCTCGGTGATGAGCCCTCACATCTTACTAGTTGTGTGGAGTTAGGAGAGAGGCAAGTCTATCTGCTCATCATACTAGGTTTTGTCTTCACCACTTTGCCAAAACAAATATGAAGTGTTCAAGATTGCTTACAGAAACTAAGATTCAACATCACATTGTATCTACATTATCATATATCAGCATCATGAAATACAAAAAGAAAGTAAAACACTTGCATCATTTGTTCTCCATTGCATACATTTTAAAAAAGCATACAAGCATCAACATCATAATCTACATGAGGAAACTGGAAAAGGAAACAAAGCCATGAATGCCAAAAGTCTGATCCAAAAAGAATATATATATATATATATATATATATATCAAAGTTTGTATATATGATGCCATCATGCATGCAAGCATGGTCAAAACACTCAAAGAGCCGGGATATACAAAAGAATATATCATACAAAATCTAGGAGAGCCAAGTGGCTTCTCAATCCCTATGAGACCCCTCTGAAGGTGCACGCCCATGCCTAGGACTCCGGCTATGCCGGCGCTCTAAGTGCATGGAGGGCTCAGGATCCCGAGGGGCAGCCGCAATCTCGCCACGAGAATGACTCCTCATCAGGCGCTCGGCTGTCCTATACCTGCTAGCTCCGTACGGAGAGTCGATACCATCCTGGCCACATGCCAGACTAGGGCAAAGACATCAGTGTGTCTACCAGCTGCTGAGGGCTCCCCAGCATCCACAGACAGCTCTGCGCGGGTCCTCTCCATGGGGATCATCAGGGTATCGGTGCATACCCTGCGAATCAAGTCTCGCCACTCATCGGCGGTCTCTGCAAACAAAGGAGAAAACAAATTAGAAACAAAACAAGAGATTAGAAATACAAAGATAAAACAAAAGGAGAGATAGTAACTAAAGCAATCCTAAAATTACAAGACAAACATTATAAGGAGGGGTGGTAACTTACTCGGATCACCGGGCCTCCAGGATGGATCTCTGGGGTCGGCACACTGCCACCCACGAGATGCCACCACTGGCCCGAGTCTTGCTCTGTGGCTGGAGCACGTAGCGCCCCACAACGGACTCATCCTCCCCACCATGGCCCTGGGAGAGTGGCTCCTCTGAAACCAGAGTCACCCTCTCTGCACTCTGCTCGGCCCTCTCTGCCTGCATGATATCCTGAGTATCATGCCACTCAGGATCAGTCTCCTCCTCTGTCTCTCCCCCTGTAAACTCCTCAGACTCGGAGTCTATGTCAATGGGGTCATCACTGCTATGGGCAGGACCCATGGCAATCTGAAGCAAGGGTGCCTGAGGTGCACCGGCTCTCCCTCTGGCACGTACTACCCTCCTGGCCGCAATAGGAACACCGGGAGTAACAACTGTCCAACCCGGCCTCTAGGACCCCCTCGGCCTCTCGGGCCCGACTTTGTATACTGGCGCTACCAGGGGAAGCATGCCCATGTAGGGTAGGCCAAACTGCTGAGGAACTCGGCCAAAGGGGTGTATCTCCACTCGTCCCACTCTGTCAATAAGCTGCCCTGTGGTGGAGCAGGAGATCAAAGTAAGAGCCTCCTCGCCCCATATACCTGCCATAGTCGATACGGTGTGGCCTCCATGTCGGCGGTGGTCGGAGAAAGCAACCGGGATGATGTGCTCGAGCACCGACATATCTATCCATCTAGCTGCCCTCACAGCTCCAGGATCTGTCACCTCTACACCTCTGCCATAAGGAATGAAGTGCTCGTAAACCCAACTCATGACCAGGGTCGGGTGGCTCAAGGACTACCCCTGTAAATGGACTACCCTGTATAAATCATGGTAGGTAGTCCCAAGTATGTCTGCTCCCCAGGCATATATCCGGCCATGTCCCTCTATCTGTGCAATGATGGGGGACCAGCAGTATAGCAGTGTGTCTCCTCCCTTGTCCCCGATCAGTCTCGAGGCAAGGATCCCCATAATGGCCTGGCGAAGCAAGGGGATGGGCAAACTAGGAATGGATCGAACTCTGACCCCCTTCTTCGAACCCATGGAGATGACTGCATCTCCCATATAAGTGGCCCACTGTGCTATCTCTGGCCCGTGAACTGTTTGTCTCAGGGTCGGAGCGTCTCCCAATGATCGGGACCCCCAGAATGCGATAAACATCCTCCAAAGTGATGGTCCACTCACCGCGGACCCCTGGTAATCGGAAGGTGTTTCGATCAACATCCCAATAGGAGAATAAGTCACAAAGAATGTGACTGGATGGTGCAACATGTGGAACGCGTGAGATACGTAGTATCCGGCCCTCTAAAGAGTGTCCTCCTCATCCTGTGAAAGTGCATCCAGTACTCCTGGGAGCCAGTCACACTCCCTCTCTCGGCTCCACCAAATATACTCCTCTCTCACCTGCATACACCCAAAAACACACAAAACAAAGCAAGTTAGCATCTGAGTGATATTAGAAAAATCATGAAAACACGTAGAAATGCTAAAAATGCAAAAACAATCTCAAATAGATGTACTTTTGGCATTACATGCAAAACCGCCCACCACTGAGCGGGGAGGCGGTTTTGTAACCGCCACCTACATGTAAGGCGGCGGTCGTGTAACCACCACCACAGGCGGGCGGCGGTCGTGTGTGCCGAAAACCCACGCGGGTTTTATAATTTAAAAAGCCTAAAAACACTAAAAAGGACCGTTTTAGCTAAAAACAAAGCCTACCCAGTAGGCGCCCCCCCTAGATGGACCTTTTAAACCTAGCATTTTTGAAAATAACCCCCCCACAACAAAGATTTTAGCATTTTAAAATTAAGGGGGTAAAAGGATAAATTGAAGAAAACTAACCTGTGATCTCGCGGGTCGATGTTCCACTCGCGGAGGCATGATCACTATCCCATCACGAATGTTTTGACTCTACTCGCGCAAGAAACCGTCACCGTGGGTTCCAGAGCTCAGAATCAATCAAATCAACTCGTGCAAATGAATAGGAAAATGGGCCCACTTTCATATATATAGCAAACCTGACTTGTTTTAAAATGCCTTTTTTGCAGGTTTGGAGCACCGACGGAGGTAAGTTCTTATCCCCACACGAATGGTACGTTCTCGTTTCCTATTATTTTAGCATTTATTTTCCAAATTATTGTGTCTATCTGCACTTGAGTTCTCTTTTCATTTTGCAGGTGGCAGGAATTTTGGATGGCGTCATTTCAACACATGGACATATCAGGTATAACTTCTAACTTCCCATTTCGGGACCGCCATACTCGGACCCACCATTTTACGCCTCTTCATGGCTAAAACACTTCTTCTCAGAAGCATATGTACGTACCCAAAATTGTAAGGTATTGCTATCATCGGAACAACGTAACACGTGCCCCATGATGATACTGAGTCTCCTCATGAGGTGTTCGGGATCGGAAAAGCTCTCCAGTGTGCGTTAACATCCCGCATGCCCCGCTTAGCCCCGCGTGCTTTGTTTTCCCTTTTCCCCTCTTTTCTTGGCCTTTTGCTCTTGATGATGAAACCGCCCCTGCTGCAGGCGGCGGTCTCGTGACCGCCGCCACAGCTGGCGGCGGTCTATGCCCCGCCACTGCTGGGGCGGCGGTCCTTTCGCGTTTTTCCAGAAATCTCTTTTAACATGACTCACGTAAATTTCAACGATTCACCACTTTTTCACCGCCATAAGCTTGCATTAATGATTACGGTTCCTGGAATAGTGTTTTGCCATTGTTTATAGTTTAAGAGTTCATTTGGTTTTTACCTTGGGTAAATCCAAATGCTATAAATAGTTGGCTTGTGCTCAAGCAAATGGCCCCTCAAATTTGCCTCTGAATTTCTCATTGCAATAGATTAGTCTTTCATTTTGCTTAGAATTCTTAGTTTCTTTCATTGCATGCTTAGTTAGTGTTGTTTTTTGTTTAGTAAGCCACATATCCATCTTGTGCAAGTGTTGTTGATATTTTATCCAATCCATTGGAGTAAAATAGCTTGTTTTCAATAGGAAGCCATTAAAGTTGCAGGTTTTGTTCTTCAAATAGGATAGTTTCGGAGTTACGGATGTTTTATGTTGCATGCATGACTCATGATAAAAATCCCGCTAGGAATTGCATAAGCCAAGCTCTGTACTCTTGCGCTATCTCTCTCTACTCGCATTGTATTCGATCTATCTATCTAAGCTGCCTTTGTCCCAATATCTACTTCTGTTGATGCTAGCATTACACGCTTTTTTGGATCTACGTGAACACGAAGGAACGAGGAGATCACACTGAGGGGACAAGATCACACACACCATCGGATTCGCCACTGTTCTGCAGAATCCAGGTTCTAGCTTTCAAAGTTCTAATTAGAAACATATCAAATAGAGTAGTTAATCACTTTATTTCAGTCAATTTTACTTTCGATATTGCCAGGGAAGCTGTGGGGATTGATAGTTTCTGAGAGACTATGATTCATTCCTCACTTCTGAGGTAGGATCGAGAGTCTTGCAAATAGACTAGATCAAGTATTTCATTATTTAGAATAGATTCACAGTTGCACAGACAAATAGCTATACTCGGTTATCTTGTTTGTTTTAATTTGTTATTTTAGCTGTCAATTCTAGATATATTAAATAGTTACTCTTTTAAATTCGTTCAAATAGTTCATCAGAAAATACAAAAATAGAGAAATCATATATGTTATAGATATACTTAAAGTAGTTAAATTTCACTTTGCTACAGTTAATTTACATTGTTGCTTTTGTATGACAATCACGGGACCTAGGGAGCCCAGAGAATACGTATTCGAGCCAATCGTGCCCCAACCCAATCTCATCACAGCAATAACTGATATAGATCAAAATCTCAGGATCCAAGTCTTCTAAACAACGGTAAACTTGCAACAAAAATCGGTTTCCAACTACACGGGTTAAACATAGAAGACGACCAAGCACACACATTTTGGTCGAATCAACCAAACTACAGATTACCTTAGATTCATATCTACATGACTATAGAAGGGTTTGAAAGAGAGCGGACATTTGATTGTGATCCTTTGGTTCCACACCCGAGACGCGGAGACACTCTCACGAGATATAGATACCGACTTAAGAATTCGGGTTGCACGAAACGCACTTTGTAAGATATTCTAAGAAGATCACACAGATTATTGATTACGAATATAGAAGGAGAAAAAGCATACGATTACTGGATACTAGGGATTAGGGAATGATTCCATACGTGACCATAGCGGTCCGCAACAACAACCACGAATCTACGGTTGTGACCCACAATCCCACATGCCAACGCAATCCATAGGTGAATCAGACATAGATGTTGGCCTACGTACATTAGTATTCAGATCTACTCCACTTCCACCTATCATCATCGAACAGTTATCCTTATTAGACATAGCAGCTAACAAAGCTAAGGAGTTCTAGACTAGGCCAGAGAATCGCCCATAGAGTCAATTATATTTACCATCGCCCTATGACCTTATCTAGGAGATATACACGAAACTATCCCAGGACATTTTCCACGTATTCCACAACCTATAGACCGAATCACGCCAGAGCTCGATATTGATTGGAGCCTTGAGCAATCATCCTTGCTTGATCGATCTATCACACCAGTTCAAGTTAGGAGGGCCTTCTTTGCCTTAGATTCGTAATTTCCACTAGTGCGTGTCGAAGACATTAGATTGCCTAACTAGTTTGTCTGCATCCCACACATATTTCATCCCCACCGGCTGTCTCGGCATGACCTCGGGAGGTCGGGTGTGAGGAAGAGTTACTTGTAGATTCCCAAGCTCGCTTGTCACTTTTCCGTCGTACAAAATTGGTGAACTGACGTGAACCTTTCTACTTTCTAGTTTGGAGTCGATTTCTACTGGTTCTTTCAAATTAAAACGACTCTTTTATCTTTACTACCTCATTAGCTTTCACCATCACCTTCGCTCCTTCCCATTATTCTCATGGGTATTCATGTACCCCCCGAATATGTCGGGATTCGATGCATATGGAGACCCCTCTTGGGTCTTGAGGCATACTACGCCCAACAAAATAGACAATCATCATCCTCACTCTCGGTATGGGGTGATAACTACTCAAATTCTACCAATTCCCAGTCTCTCGATGTAACTCTGCATATACATACTAGGCACATGCGCATCCTTGTAGAGTATAATACTATCTATGCACTTAGAGTGATGGTGGTAATGCTTCATGTCCCATTGTCAAGAGTCTCTCACACTTCTGAATGTGATGTTGAACAGGTTGATCACCATTATAAGTGTAGATCTACGTAGGTGCATTGCTCCTTAAGAACCTAGTAGATAGGGCGATTCCAATCTCCTCCCATCCTATAATATTATCTCTATGGACTACCCACCAATGTGTTGTTGTCCTGCTCAAGGTATACATTAACTTATCTCTTCTCTTAGTTTGATCTATCCATCATGCTTCCATGGCTTTCAAAAATGTAGGAAGATATTTTGCCCCAGTATACCAAGGTACTGAGCTACTTATCCGTCGAACAAAATGAAGTCCATTCTTGCACACAACCATGCTTTTTACCTCGCGCCCTACTTGTTAATATGTACCATGAGCCCAAAAGTCACAAGCAATACTTGTAGTATCACTAATAGAATGATAATCTTCCCACTATAAGACACCTTCCTTTGATGGCTCATTGAACTCTTGATCCTTAATAATGTGTACATAGATTATGTTTAAGTCCTCCTCGCTTAGAGGCTCAACATATGGTGTAGACTTCCCATCTGTCAAAGGTATTACAACCCTTTCCTCCTTGTTCTCAAAGTTGATATACCTCTTATTGAACCTCAAGTCAGCATTATTCGCATAAAAATAAGGGCGTCCAAGCAAGGTTGGAAAACTGTCTGCTTTCGCAAGTGCTAATACCTCAAAATCCCCAAGTGAACTTGGCCCTTGTATGGTTATAGATGCATCCTTCAAAACTCCTATGGGATTGGCCTTAGTCTGGTTTCCATAAACAACACATTAGATGATGGCTACAATGGAGGCCTCCCCATTTGTACCCATGCATCTAATGTAAGCACATTCACTTCCATACCATTATCAACCAATATGTTGCTTAGTAGCCATCCATCCACAACAGCATTCAAAGTAATTTCCCTGTCATAGTGAATGCTATCAGGAGGAATATTTGCATGTAGGATTTTCTGTTCATTCTCAGTACTTGTGCGCAGGGTATTCCCCTTCAACCAATTTCCGAGCAATGAAATAATATTCTCTTGGCACAACATTTTACAAACCTCTTTGATGTCATCAATATCAGAGGGGCCTTTTTTTCGCTTTCTATCTTCTACTCCATCTTCCTTACTACTCCTTTAAACACTATATCTCACCCCGAAGATTCCTTAGCACTTCCATGGTATCATGATAAACCTCCTTCTGATAGATATGATCTAGGTACCTTACATGCAAAATCTCCTCCTTGGTGATCGTAGGCTTCGTGCAATGCCTCTCTTGTGCGTGCCGCTTCACTTGTGTAGTAATCTTCACCGCATTCGCCTCAGTCCCGTGCTATCTTGGGCATCCACCGATCTTCTACCACGTGTTGGATTCTAACCATCCCGACGCCTTTGTTTTCTTGCTTATGTTGCTTACTCAGATGCTCATATAAGTCTGGGAACTCTTCATAGCTATGGTTCTTTCTGCAGAATGAACATGCAATATTTTGGGGACATTCGTGCCTATATTGGTTAGGGGATCCACACGTATAACATGTTCCATGAGGGAACTCACCTCTTCCTCCATCGCGGCCTCGTCCTCCATATCCACCATGATATCCACGTCCTCTTCCACGACCTCCTTCAAAACTCCCCTCATTCCTATCATAGCGCGTTTGATTATGATCCTGATCCTGGTGCTCATTCTTACCCTTTGAATTATCTCATTATGCTTATCTATCATACCCCAATGTCTATAAAGATCCTTGATTTGACCAATCAACTCGCCAATATTCGATATTATGGGTCGTGGACCGATAAATTTTATAGTAACAAGATACATTCTTCCTTATCATGCGAGGTTGTAACAAAGGATAGTGACTAACATCATGATTCAAATGACATATCTCATAGTCCAACAATAATGAGCATATAGATCTGCAAGGGAAACTATCCTTGGTGTGACCTTCCACTTCACAATATGTACACCAAATCCCTGAGTGCGTTTCATGGGCTGAATTTGCTGATAGCTTCTCTAATTGTTTTGTCATAGTTGTAACTTTGCTCCTCTAAGAATGGACTAACACCGATGTTAATGCTCCCAATCGCCTTAACATGCAAAGCTACTTCCAAAGTGCTTCACGTGGATCGAGTGTATGTCTTATGTGACAATGCTCTTCTAAATGGTGTAATCGATCCACCAACAAACCATCGTGCGTCTTTGGATTACGTGAATATCATAAGAAAGCTTAGATAAGAGTGTCTTAAAAGGGCATCATACTCACGTACACTCTCGGTAGTGCCTTACTTGATATCCTTGAGCATGTTTATACTCTTATGCTCAAATTCGGGATATAGAAATTTTTCAAGAAAGCATCCTTCATTACGCATAATCCACACAAGTTTGATTAGGGTCAAACATACTATACCAGATTGTGTGCACGTCCTTGTAATGTAGTAGAAAATTGACTTGCCTTGTGCTCAGAAGTCGTGATCCCTTTCACACACCACAATATTTCACACATGTGCACATGCTTAGCAGCATCCTCTATGCCTCTATACTCTGGAAGACGAAGAGACATCTCCATGTAAATATTTTGGGGTTGGTGTGGACCTTGCCAACTCGATCCGTAACCTCTTGTGTTTCCCGCCTCTAGAACCACCGGATCCTCAAGAACTAGAACCACCTTTACCTCCTGATTCTCCACCTGTAGCTGGAATAGGACCTGTAGATGTACTCCCATGTGCTTTGACAGTAGTAGTATACTAAAACCCTACAATTTATGTGGTAGTTCCACTTCCAAAGGTTAATCCAACATTTGGCGTGCTTACATTATGTGCAGATGATGCGCCTGAAAGTGTTCCTCCAAATAAAATTGAAGTTGTTTTTCCTACCATTGATGTACTTTCTCTCCAAGTTACTCCGGTTCTCCCTGTTTCCCAAATTCACTTGCTGATTACTTGTCAGACTAGATATTGGAAAACCAAGTCATCTCTAAGTACAACCCGTCATCTCTACTTGGCATGCTTCCTTGTGAGGCCGAGGAGGGTTCCCCTGTCATGCTTTCCTAGATGGGGAGTTCCGATGCTCTGGTTGCACATATTCTACGTGAGCTCCAAATCCATCACAAGCCATCTCTCTCCTCAACTCCATCCACGCAAAAAAATCAACTTAATAAATCTACCGACACGAAACCGTAAGAAAAGTTGGTACCTACGACGATCTTGAAACTATGAGCCTAGCCAAGGCAACCCCACCCCCCAAAAATGAGGCTAACACTCGTAGAAACAGATTCATTAGGAACTACTGCAAAAATTGTTGAATTATTAGAACAGGATCTACCGATGTTCCTACCATTTGATTCTGTAGGCGTGGGATATTCCCTAGGTGTTGGTTCTCTTCCAGCAGAGGATATCTGCATGATAGAAGTAGAAGATGTTAACAGTGTCCCAGCGCCCATATTCCCAGCTAAGTATTGGACTCTCCATTTAGATGGAGCTAGATGTCGTTACGAAGTCAGGGCAGTGTAATCCTTACTTCTCCCAAGGGAAATGTCCTACCATTTGCCTTTAAGCTAAAATTCAAATGCACAAACAACGACACTGAGTACAAAGCCCTCCTCCTTGGCCTCATCTTAGCTAAGAGATTCGGTGTTGATAACATCAGAGTGTTAGGAGACTCACAATTGGTAGCAAACCAAGTCTCTGAGATATATGAAGCCAAAGCTGAGCACTTACAACTTTACAAAATAGTTGTATTAGATTTAAGCAAGGAGTTTGACTTCATATCAATTGAAGCAATCCCACAAGAACAAAATCTTCTCGCCAATTCTATAGCAACCTCAGCATTACGCTTCACTCTAAACAATGAATTCCAAGATACCCGTTTCATGGTGTCCCTTCAGTATCGAACCATTGGTAAAAAAATGTTGTCAAATTCTCTGTTAACAAGCAAGGATGAGAACAAATTTACTACCCTATACCATGTTGGTAGTGATATGGAAACTCTGAATTACTTAAACACCTACGCGGCATTACATCTCTCCCATCACGTGATAGATGTGTCCTTAAACCCACATTCGTCTTCCTACTTTGGAAATCCCATGATGGAGCTTCCTTCACAAAAAGAACCTAGCATATATTCAGTCGAGAATGGAGACGATTTAGAACTACCTCCAGCCCCGCCTGAGTTTGAAGAAGGTAACGCCTCTTTGATCGAAGAAACAATTGATGTTAACATCGGAACAGAGGATGAACCAAAGATCTTAAAACTAGGATCCTCGTTAACCCTAGAAGAAGTAGAAATACACACTCGAATCCTCAAGGAACATCAGAAGGCTTTTGCATTTAGTTATAAAGAAATGAACATTGCATGTACATAACCTCATCACTAAATCAGATGCAAAGCCGATTAAACAAAAATCGAGACCAATGAAACCTAAGGTAGCTCTCATGGTGAAAGAGGAGGTGATAAAGCTCCTCCAAGTAGGATTCATCAAACCCGTCGATTACTCTCAATGGGTATCTAATATCGTTCCCGTTCTAAAAAAAATGGGAAGATACGCATCTGCATAGATTTTCGAGACATTAACAAAGCGTGTCCTAAAGATGACTTCCCGTTGCCATCCATTGATGTCATTGTTGATGCAATAGCTGGATTTGAACTTTTGTCTCTCATGGATGGATTCTCGGGATACAATCAAATCAGAATATCTGAACAAGATCAAGCTAAAACGACATTTATAACTCCTTGGGGAACCTATTGCTATGTTGTTATGCCATTCTCATCCCAAGAACGCTGACACTACATACCAAATGGGCTATGACATATATATTTCACGATCTAATTCATCAAATCATGGAATCCTATGTAGACGACTTGTTGGCTAAGGCCAAGAAGCATTGTGACCATCCGGAAGTACTTCACATCATTCTTTCACGTCTGATAGAATATGGAGTCACGCTAAATCTAGAAAAATGCATCTTTGGTGTAACAGGAGGGAAGCTCCTAGGTTACATTATATCATCACACGGGATCGATGTTGACCCAACCAAAATTCAGGCTGTCCTCGAAATGGTCCCACCTTCTGGATGAATCTGAATCGTGTCATTTCTCGGAAAGCTTGGTGCAATCCGCAGATTCATCCCGGACTTAAGTTTTTCCATTCATCCAATCAACAATCTACTCAAGCAAGATTATAGCATTGATTGGACTAAAGACTGCAATGAAGCTTTCAATGCGCTTAAGCGTTTCTTGTTATCACCGCCTATGCTAATGCCACCTAAGCCGATCGCCTTAATTTTATACTCGCGAGTTACCAATGTCTCGCTAGCTTTGTATGCTTTGCTCAAGAAGACGATGACAAGAGAGAATGTGTGATTTATTTCATTAGTTGAACATTGCTCGACTATGAAACACGTTATACACAAGTCGAATGAGAATGCCTTGCTATAGTCTTTGCAACCAAACACTTAAGACATTATATGCTAAATCAAGAAACAAGGGTCATGGTAAAAACAGACCATTTACAAACTTTCCTCACGCAAGGGTCCTTGTCTAAGAAGGCTAGATGTTTTATAACCTTAATGGGAGAATTCAAATTAACATTTGTAAATCAGAAGTCCGTTAAGGGAAAAATCATCACAGATTGGTTAGTTGATAACCCATTAGATGGAGGCAATCTGGTAGATCTGGACTTTCCAGGATGAGTGCGTATACTACATCAAAACCGCACTCCTATCTCTCGAGTGTCCTCGGTACACCGATATCATTAATTATATCATGGACCATGCATATCCGTAAAGTGCTACTCCGCAACAAAGAAGGCTATTACGCATTATCGTAGCAAAATACGCCATTATAGAGCAAGTGCTCTATCGAAAAGCGCTCGATGGAATGCTTCTAAGATGTGTCGACACGTAAGAATCCAAGAAGATTCTCCATGAATCTCACAAAGGGAATGTGTGGAGGCCACTTGGTGGCCATGCCACCGCTCGTAAAATACATCGAATGGGCTATTTCTGGCCCACTCTAGAACACGACGTAGTAGAGTTTATACGCAAATGTCATAAGTGTCAAGAATTCTCCCACGAGATTCACATGCTAGCACAAGCTCTACAACCGATCGCTACTCCGTGGCCCTTTTTCTACGTGGGGCCTAGATTTAATAGGGAAATTCTCTCCCTCGTCTATAGACGGCCATAATTTTATAATCACACCACCGAATATTTTACTATGGGTAGAGGCTATGCCTCTTACTATGTATGTGTTCGTAATCACCAAGTTCATCTTGAACCAAATCATTTACGGTATGGTATCCCATGAGTCATTATCTCGAGATAATGGAACTTTTTTTAAGAATGACGAAGTTCATGAATTGTGTAATAAATTTAAAATAAGCCATCATACGGCTTCATTATATTACCCTCAAGCCAATGGACAAAGCAAGGCGACAAACAAAACATTAAAAGCCATTCTTCTTAAAACGGTGAAATAAAACAAACAAGATTGGTGCTTGAAGTTATATCCGGCCTTATGGGCCCACCAAACCTCAATAAGAACACCAATAGGAGTGAATCCTTTCTCGCTAGTATTCGGGCGTAAGCGCTTCTCTCGCTCGAGGTTGAAATACCTAGCCTCTGCATTTCATTACAAGGGATTCTAGATGAAGACGCTTATAGAGAAGCACGTATTTCCCAACTAGAAAGTCTAGATGAAGCTACATTAGATGTTGAACAGCGACACGAGTCTATGTTGACCGGATGTGCCGCAAGGTATAACAAGAAATTCTATGACCGCAACATATATTAAGGTGATCTAGTTCTAAGGCTGTAGACAACCAGATCGACAAAAAGACCAGCGAAGGAAGGAAGTTCCGGCCCAAATGGTTGGGCCCATACCGAGTCATGAAGGACTATGGAAATGGTGCATACCTCTTATGTACATTGGAAGGTGAGGAATTTGGCGAAACAATCAATTCCCTACACCTCAAACGATTCTACGCGTAAGCAAACTAGCACTATTTATAATTATATCTACATTGCATCTTCATATAGATTAGGATCATTTTGTCCGCTTATTTCGTACAAAAATGTGATCAAGGAATTTGTTCTCAAAGCAATTCATTACAAACTCATGATGTTGTTGGCATAAACACTCTAATCATACTTCTCCATTTCCATGATATCATCAAACTATTTCTAATCATTTCATCAAATAAAGCTAGCTATGACAAGGTCTTAACAAGAACCATGCCAAGATCTCATGGGTTTATTCTCACTTTTGGTTTCTTCTTAGGATAGGTGTCTTTGCCTATGGTCCTGCTTCTAGAAGCTTCATGGTGTCACATCTATCCCGTATATATATCTCTTTGGAAATAAGAACACACTGACATTTTGCTCAAATAAACAAGTCAAATATAGAATCAAACAGAAAATTTTAAATTTACACATTTCCTTGCCCCACCAACCTTCGGTGATGAGCTTGCGTCTCTTACTAGTGACGTAGGGTTAGGAAAGGATGGAAATGCCCTTACTCGCATATGCCTTGCCCACGATGATAAACCCACGCTTTTTACTAGTAGCATGGGGCAAAAGTGTAGGGGTCCTCTTTACAAACAAACGTAAAAGGGTCATAAGCAAACAATTCAAACCTCAAGCTTTGAGTGAAAAACAAATGAATCGGATGTTCAAAATTCCAAAAGAGTTAAAAGCCTAATAACCCGATTTTGTCTACTATGTAACCATCTACGGATCTAAGTCTAGATAAACCGCAAAGCAAGTCAGCATCCCAAAACTATGAAGTAACTCGAGTGGAGTAAGCTTGTAGCATCCTAATTTGGTTCCACCAAAGCTTTGTCTATCTCTCATCACTACCATTTCAACACATTTCACAACTTGTGCCCTTTCTAGCTCTCGGTGATGAGCACATCTTACTAGTTGTGTGGAGTTAGGAGAGAGCAAGTCTATCTCGCTCATCAGTCTGGTTTTGTCTTCACCACTTTGCCAAAACAAATATGAAGTGTTCAAGATTGCTTACGAAACTAAGATTCAACATCACATTGATCTACATCATCATATATCAGCATCATGAAATACAAAAAGAAAGTAAAACACTTGCATCATTTGTTCTCCATTGCATACATTCTAAAAAAGCATACAAACATCAACATCATAATCTACATGAGGAAACTAGAAAGGAAACAAAGCCATGAATGCCAAAAGTCTGATCCAAAAGAATATATATATATATATATATATATATATATATATATATATATATATCATAATTTTGCCATCATGCCATCATGCGCCAAGCATGGTCAAAACGCTCAAAGAGCCCGGGATATACAAAAGAATATATCATACAAAATCTAGGAGAGCCAAGTGGCTTCTCAATCCCTATGAGACCCCTCTGAAGGTGCACGCCCATGCCTAGGACTCCGGCTATGCCGGCGCTCTAAGTGCATGGAGGGCTCAGGATCCCGAGGGGCAGTCGCAGTCTCGCCACGAGAATGACTCCTCATCAGGCGCTCGGCTGTCCTATACCCTGCTAGCTCCATACGGAGAGTCGATACCATCCTCGGCCACATGCTTAGACTGGGCAAAGACATCGGTGTGTCTACCCCGGGCCGAGGGCTCCCAAAGATCCACAGAGAACTGACTCTCGCGTGTCCTCTCCATGGGGATCATCAGGGTATCAGTGCATACCCTGCGAATCAAGTCTCGCCACTCATCAACGGTCTCTGCAAACAAATGAGAAAACAAATTAGAAACAAAACAAGAGATTAGAAATGCAAGATAAAACAAAAGGAGAGATAGTAACTAAAGCAATCCTAAAATTACAAGACAAACGTTATAAGGAGGGGTGGTAACTTACTTGGATCACCGGGCCTCTAGGATGAATCTCTGGGGTCAGCACCTGCCACAGATGACGCCGCTGACTGAGGTGCTGCTCCTGTGACTGGAGTGACGTAGCGCCCCACAACGGACTCGTCCTCCCCACCATGGCCCTGGGAGAGTGGCTCCTCTGAAACCAGAGTCACCCTCTTTGCACTCTGCTCGGCCCTCTCTGCCTGCATGATATCCTGAGTATCATGCCACTTAGGATCAGTCTCCTCCTCTGTCTCTCCCCCTGTAAACTCCTCTGACTCGGAATCTATATCAATGGGGTCATCACTGCTATGGGCAGGACCCGCGGTAATTTGAAGCAAGGGTGCATGAGGTGCACCGGCTCTCCGTCTGGCACGTACTACCCTCCTGGCCGCAATAGGAACACTGGGAGTAACAACTGTCCAAACCCGGCCTCTAGGACCCCCTCTGGCCTCTCGAATCGACTTGAGTATCTGGGTGTTGCAGGGGGAAGCATGCCTATGTAGGGTAGGCCAAACTGCTGAGGAACTCGGCCAAAGGGGTGTATCTCCACTCGTCTCACTCTGTCGATAAGCTGCACCGTGTGGTGGAGCAGGAGATAAAAGTAAGAGCCTCCTCGCCCCATATACTTGCCATAGTCTGATACGGTGTGGCCTCCATGTCAGCAGTGGTCAGAGAAGCAACCGACTGATGAGGTGCTCTGAGCACTGACATATTTGTCCATCTAGCTGCCCTCACAGCTCAGGATCTGTCACCTCTACACCTCTACCATAAGGAATGAAGTGCTCATAAACCCAACTCATGACCAGGGTCGGGTGGCTCAAGGATCGCCTCAAACGGACTACCATGTATAAATCATGGTAGGTAGTCCCAAGTATGTCTGCTCCCCAGGCATATATCCGGCCATGTCCCTCTATCTGTGCAATGATGGGGGACCAGCAGTATAGCAGTGTGTCTCCTCCCTTGTCCCCGATCAGTCTCGAGGCAAGGATCCCCATAATGGCCTGGAAAAGCAAGGGGATGGGCAAACTAGGAATGGATCAAACTCTGACCCCCTTCTTCGAACCTGTGGAGATGACTACATCTCCCATATAAGTGGCCCACTGTGCTATCTGGGCCCGCGAACCTGTTGTCTCAAGGGTCAGACGTCTCCCAATGATCGGGACCCCCAGAATGCGATAAACATCCTCCAAAGTGATGGTCCACTCACCGTGGACCCCTGGTAATCGGAAGGTGTTTCGATCAACATCCCAATAGGAGAATAAGTCACAAAGAATGTGACTGGATGGTGTAACATGTGGAACGCGCGAGATACGTAGTATCCTGGCCCTCTAAAGAGTTTCCTCCTCATCCTGTGAAAGTGCATCCAGTACTCCTGGGAGCCAGTCACACTCCCTCTCTCAGCTCCATCAAATATACTCCTCTCTCACCTGCATACACCCAAAAACACACAAAACAGAGCAAGTTAGCATCCGAGTGATACTGGAAAAATCATGAAAACACGTAGAAATGGTAAAAATGCAAAAACAATCTCAAATAGATGTACTTTTGGCATTCTGTGCAAAACCGCCGCCCTGAGCAGGGAGGCGGTTTTGTAACCGCCGCCCTGAACAAGGCGGCGGTCATGTAACCGCCACCCTAGGCAGGGCGGCGGTCGTGTGCCGAAAACCCACGCGGGTTTTATAATTTAAAAAGCCTAAAAACACTAAAAAGGACTGTTTTAGCTAAAAACAAAGCCTACCCAATAGGCGCCCCCCCTAGATGGACCTTTTAAACCTAGCATTTTCAAAAATAACCCCCCCACAACAAAGATTTTAGCATTTTAAAATTAAGGGGGTAAAAAGGATAAATTGAAGAAAACTAACCTATGATCTCGCGGGTCGATGTTCCACTCGCGGAGGCATGATCACTATCCCGTCACGAATGTTTTGACTCTACTCGCGCAAGAAACCGTCACCGTGGGTTCCAGAGCTCAGAATCAATCAAATCAACTCGTGCAAATGAATAGGAAAATGGGCCCACTTTCATATATATAACAAACCTGACTTGTTTTAAAATGCCTTTTTTCCAGGTTTGGAGCGCCGACAGAGGTAAGTTCTTATCCCCACATGAATGGTACGTTCTCGTTTCCTATTATTTTAGCATTTATTTTCCAAATTATTGTGTCTATCTGCACTTGAGTTCTCTTTTCGTTTTGCAGGTGGCAGGAATTTTGGACAGCGTCATTTCAACACATGGACATATCAGGTATAACTTCTAACTTCCCATTTCAGGACCGCCATACTCGGACCCACCATTTTACGCCTCTTCATGGCTAAAACGCTTCTCCGAGGGGGCAATATGTACGTACCCAAAATTGTAGGGTATTGCACTATCGGAACAACGTAACACGTGCCCCAATGATGATACAGGTCTCCTTGCAAGGTGTTCGGGATCCGGAAAAGCTCTCCAAGTGTGCGTTAACATCCCGCATGCCCCGCTTAGCCCCCGCATGCTTTGTTTTTCCCTTTTCCCCTCTTTTCTTGGCCTTTTGCTCTTCAGTGACGAAACCGCCGCCTCGCTGGCGCGGTCTCGTGTGCCTTCGCCATTGCTGGGCGGGCGGTCCTTTACGCGTTTTCTAGAAATCTCTTTTAACACGACTCACGTAAATTTCAACGATTCACCAGCTTTTTTCACCGCCATAAGCTTGCATTAATGATTCTGGTTCCCTGGAATAGTGTTTTGCCATTGTTTATAGTTTAAGAGTTCAATTTAGTTTTTAGCTTGGGTAAATGCAAATGCTATAAATAGTTGGCTTGTGCTCAAGCAAATAGCCCCTCAAATTTGCCTCTGAATTTCTCATTAATAGATTAGTCTTTCATTTTGCTTAGAATTTTTAGTTTCTTTCATCGCATGCTTAGTTAGTGTTGTTTTGTCATTAGTAAGCCACATATCCATCTTGTCAGGCAAGTGTTGTTGATTTTTATCCAATCCATTGGAGTAAAATAGCTTGTTTTCAATAGGAAGCCATTAAAGTTGCAGGTTTTGTTCTTCAAATAGGATAGTTTCGTGTTCGGGCGTTTTATGTTGCATGAATCGCAAAAAATCCCGCTAGGAATTGCATAAGCCAAGCTCGTACTCTTGCGCTATCTCTCTCCTACTCGCATTGTATTCGATCCGTATCCTAAGCCGCCTTTGTCCCAATATCTACTTCGCATGATGCTAGCATTACACGCTTTTACGGATCTACGTGAACACGAAGGAACGAGGAGATCACACCGAGGGGACAAGATCACACACACCATCGGATTCGCCACTATTCTACTTAATCCGTGTTCTAGCTTTCAAAGTTCTAATTAGAAACATATCAAATAGAGTAGCCAATCACTTTATTTCAGATCAATTTTACTTTCGATATTGCCAGGAAGTCATGGGGATTGATAGTTTTGAGAGACTATGATTCATTCCTCACTTCGAGGTAGGATCGAGAGTCTTGCAAATAGACTAGATCAAGTATTTCATTATTTAGAATAGATTCACAAATAAGCACGCACAAATAGCTATACTCGCTTATCTTGTTTGTTTTAATTTGTTATTTTAGTCATCAATTCTAGATATGTTAAATGCATTACTCTTTTAAATTCGTTCAAATAATTCATCGAAAAATACAAAAATAGAGAAATCATATATGTTATAGATATACTTAAAGTAGTTAAATTTCACTTTGCTTCTGAGCTTAATTTACTTTGTTGCTTTTGTATGACAATCACGGGACCTAGGGAGCCCAGAGAATACGTATTCGAGCCAATCGTGCCCCAACCCAATCTCATCACAGCAATAACTGATATAGATCAAAATCTCAGGATCCAAGTCTTCTGAACAACGGTAAACTTGCAACAAATCAGTTTCCAACTACACGGGTTAAACATAGAAGACGACCAAGCACACACATTTTGGTCGACTCAACCAAACTACAGATTACCTTAGATTCATATCTACATGACTGTAGAAGGGTTTGAAAGAGAGCGGACATTTGATTGTGATCCTTTGGTTCCACAGCCAGACGCAGGAGACACTCTCATAGATATAGATACCAGCTTAAGAACTCAGGTTGCACGAACGCAACGCCTATAAGATATTCTAAGAAGATCAAACAGTTATTGATTCTGAATATAGAAGCTGAGAAAGCATACGATTACTGGATACTAGGGATTAGGGAATGATTCCATACGTGACCATAGCAGGTCCGCAACAACCACGAATCTACGGTTGTGACCCATAAATCCCACAGCCCAACGAATCCATAGGTGAATCAGACATAGATGTTGGCCTACGTACATTAGTATTTAGATCTACTCCACTTCCACCTATCATCATCGAACAGTTATCCTAATTAGACATAGCAGCTAACAAAGCTAAGGAGTTCTAGACTAGGCCATAGAATCGCCCATAGAGTCAATTATATTTACCGTCTGCCCTATGACCTTATCTGGAGATATACACGAAACTATCCCAAGACATTTTTCACGTATTCCACAACCTATAGACCGAATCACGCAAGAGCTCGATATTGATGGGAGCCTTCGAGCAGTCATCCTTACTGATCGATCTATCACACCAGTTCAAGTTAGGAGGGCCTTCTTTACCTTAAATTCGTAATTTCCACTAGTGCATGTCGAAGACATTAGATTGCTTAACTAGTTTGTCTGCATCCCACACATATTTCATCCCCACCGGCTGTCTCGACATGACCTCGGGAGGTCGGGTGTGAGGAAGAGTTACTTGTAGATTCCCAAGCTCGCTTGTCACTTTTCCGTCGTACAAAATTGGTGAACCCGACGTGAACCTTTCTACTTTCTAGTTTGGAGTCAGATTTCTACTGGTTCTTTCAAATTAAAACGACTCTTTCATCTTTACTACCTCATTAGCTTTCACCATCACCTTCGCTCCTTCCCATTATTCTCGGGTATTCATGTACTCCCCAATATGTCGGGATTCGATGCATATGGAGACCCCTCTTGGGTCTTGAGGCATACTACGCCCAACAAAATAGAAATCATCATCCTCACTCTCGGTATGGGGTGATAACTACTCAAATTCTACCAATTCCCGGTCTCTCGATGTAACTCTGCATATACATACTAGGCACATGCGCATCCTCAGTAGAGTATAATACTATCTATGCACTTAGAGTGATGGTGGTAATGCTTCATGTCCCATTGTCACAAGAGTCTCTCACACTTTCTTGAATGTGATGTTGAACAATGTGTTGATCACCATTATAAGTGTAGATCTACGTAGGTGCATTGCTCCTTAAGAACCTAGTAGATAGGGCGATTCCAATCTCCTCCCATCCTATAATATTATCTCTATGGACTACCCACCAATGTGTTGTTGTCCCGCTCAAGGTATACATTAACTTATCTCTTCTCTTAGTTTGATCTATCCATCATGCTTCCATGGCTTTCAAAAATGTAGGAAGATATTTTGCCCCAAAGATACCAAGGTACTTGAGCTACTTATCCGTCGAACAAAATGAAGTCCATTCTTGCACACAACCATGCTTTTTACCTCGCGCCTACTTGTTAATATGTACCATGAGCCCAAAAGTCACAAGCAATACTTGTAGTATCACTAATAGAATGATAATCTTCCCACTATAAGACACCTTCCTTTGATGGCTCATTGAACTCTTGATCCTTAATAATGTGTACATAGATTATGTTTAAGTCCTCCTCGCTTAGAGGCTCAACATATGGTGTAGACTTCCCATCTCACAAAGGTATTACAACCCTTTCCTCCTTGTTCTCAAAGTTGATATACCTCTTATTGAACCTCAAGTCAGCATTATTCGCATAAAATAAGGGCGTCCAAGCAAGGTTGGAAAACCTGTCGCTTTCAAGTGCTAATACCTCAAAATCCCCAAAGTGAACTTGGCCCTTGTATGGTTATAGATGCATCCTTCAAAACTCCTATGGGATTGGCCTTAGTCTGGTTTTCCATAAACAACACATTAGATGATGGCTACTGATGGAGGCCTCCCATTTGTACCCATGCATCTAATGTAAGCACATTCACTTCCATACCATTATCAACCAATATGTTGCTTAGTAGCCATCCATCCACAACAAAGATTCAAAGTAATTTCCTGTCATAGTGAATGCTATCGGGAGGAATATTTGCATGTAGGATTTTCTCTGCTCATTCTCGCACTTGTCGCGCAGGTATTCCCCTTCAACCAATTTCCGAGCAATGAAATAATATTCTCTTGGCACAACATTTTACAAACCTCTTTGATGTCATCAATATCAGAGGGGCCTTTTTTTTGCTTCTATCTTCTACTCCATCTTCCTTGACTACTCCTTTAAACACTATATCTCACCCTGAAGATTCCTTAGCACTTCCATGGTATCATGATAAACCTCCTTCTGATAGATATGATCTAGGTACCTTACATGCAAAACCTCCTCCTTGGTGATCGTAGGCTTCTGGTGCAATGCCTCTCTTGTGCGTGCCGCTTCAGCTTGTGTAGTAATCTTCACTGTTATTCGCCTCGTGTCCCGTGCTATCTTGGGCATCCACTGATCTTCTACCACTTGTTGGATTCTAACCATCCCGACGCCTTTGTTTTCTTGCTTATGTTTCTTACTCAGATGCTCATATAAGTCCAGGAACTCTTCATAGCTATGGTTCTTTCCGCAGAAAGAACATGCAATATTTTGGGGACATTTGTGCCTATAGTGGTTAGGGGATCCGAATGTATAACATATTCCATGAGGGAACTCACCTCTTCCTCCATCGCGGCCTCGTCCTCCATATACACCGTGATATCCACGACCTCTTCCACGACCTCCTTTAAAACACCCCTCATTCCTATCATAGCGCGTTTGATTATGATCCTGATCCTGGTGCTCATTCTTACCCTTATAATTATCTGTTACGCTTGTCTGTCATACCCCAATGTCTATAGCATCCTTGATTTGACCAATCAACTGCCAATATTCAGTATTATGGGTCGTGGACCGATAAATTTTATAGTAACAAGATACATTCTTCCTTATCATGCAGTGTAACAAAGGATAGTGACTAACATCATGATTCAAATGACATATCTCATAGTCCAACAGTAATGAGCGTATAGATCTGCAAGGGAAACTATCCTTGGTGTGACCTTCCACTTCACAATATGTACTCCAAATCCCTGAGTGCGTTTCATAGGTTGAATTTGCTGATAGCTTCTCTAATTGTTTTGTCATAGTTGTAACCTGTTCCTCTAAGAACGGACTAACACCAGTGTTAATGCTCCCAACTGCCTTAACATGCAAAGCTACTTCCAGTGCTTCACGTGGATCAGTGTATGTCTTATGTGACAATGCTCTTCTAAATGGTGTAATCGATCCACCAACAAACCATCGTGCGTGGCTTTGGATTACGTGAATATCATAAGAAAGCTTAGATAAGAGTGTCTTAAAAAGGGCATCATACTCACGTACACTCTCAGTAGTGCCTTACTTGATATCCTTGAGCATGTTTATACTCTTATGCTCAAATTCTGGGATATAGAAATTTTTCAAGAAAGCATCCTTCAAATACGTGCATAATCCACACAAGTTTGATTAGGGTCAAACATACTATACCAGTTGTGTGCACGTCCTTGTAATGTAGTAGAAAATTGACTTGCCTTGTGCTCAGAAGTCGTGATCCCTTTCACACACCACAATATTTCACACATGTGCACATGCTTAGCAACATCCTCTATGCCTCTATACTCCGGAAGACGAAGAGACATCTCCATATAAATATTTTGGGGTTGGTGTGGACCTTGCCAACCCGATCCGTAACCTCTTGTGTTTCCCCGCCTCTAGAACCACCGGATCCTCAAGAACTAGAACCACCTTTACCTCCCGATTCTCCACCGTAGCTGGAATAGGACCTCAGTAGATGTACTCCCATGTGCTTTGACAAAGAGTAGTATACTAAAACCCTACAATTTATGTGGTAGTTCCACTTCCAAAGGTTAATCCAACATTTGGCGTGCTTACATTATGTGCGATGATGCGCCCGAAGTGTTCCTCCAAATAAAATTGAAGTTGTTTTTCCTACCATTGATGTACTTTCTCTCCCAAGTTACTCCGGTTCTCCTGTTTCCCAAATTCACTTGCTTGATTACTTGTCGTACTAGATATTGGAAAACCAAGTCATCTCTAGTACAACCCAGGTCATCTCTACTGGCATGCTTCCTTGTGAGGCCGAGGAGGGTTCCCTGTCATGCTTTCCTAGATGGGGGAGTTCCTGATGCTCTGTTCCACATCTTCTACGTGAGCTCCAAATCCTTCACAAGCCATCTCTCTCCTCAACTCCATCCACGCTACAACATCACGCTGCTTCTCTATCTCCCTCTCGTGTGCCTCATTATACTTAAGCCACCTTTCTTCTCTTTTCCTTGCCACTGCTAAGTCCACCATCCTTCACCAATCCTGTCCCCGCCCCCACGCGTGGTGGGGTTTAGTTAGCCATTAGTTTACTCTCTAGGTTCAAAGTTACCATCAAGATCTTGATCGCTAATGGAATATTTTACGATATGTTCCTCTATGATAATCTGCAAAATTGGAATTCAAATACCACTGTGCAAGAATACGTCGAAATTGAATATTCTAAAATATAACTATTTAGAACACCACATAACCATGTATCCACAATGCGAGTCCAGATAAGATCAACATCATAAAGGGCCTGAAATTCTTCCTGTGTCCAGACAAGTGTGCGATACCTCTAATTCCACTTAGATGCATAAGCAATCAGCCACTTGTATAATTCTCCTGAAAATATGGTGAAAAATCTCTCATATAAACTGTCATACAGTTCTGTTCCACCCATACGCATGCGTTAAACTCAGATATGATGTTGAACCGCCGGCATATTCTTCCTCCAGATCGCGTATCCATTCTTCAACACTTGCTAGAGTTAACCGATACGTCTTCATCGCGAACTATCCTCGAAAACAATCTGAAAAGAGGTCCGTGCAATGAAACCAATGATGTAGCCTAAAATTCACCGGATAACACCCTAGATGCATTGCCACATCACTTAGCCTAGACGAGCGCTCACTCGAAGCGTGCAAAGGTACAGTCCATCTTTAGGGTTGCTTGTAGTAGAATGTTAACATGATGAGGACTTAAAGCATATAGATCCATAACTAATACATCATTATACAAAGGTGCATGAAAGATCTAGATCTAGGAAAGAATAAGTTTAAACAATAATCATGATAGAAATAAGAACATGAACTACCCATTTACACACAGAATGCCACTTATGTTCAATTAATATCTTCCATTTCTTAATTATCACAATAACACAGAAGCTTCTTACAATACTGGAAATCTATGCTGATGCGCGCATGGATCTGATACGGTAATCTAGAAACATGCACATGTCTATGTTATCTATCTCTCTATATCCATCGTCTCCCTACCAGGTAATTCACTACATATATATAGGGTGGGGACTTTCCCTTCACCGCTTATCTATCCCAAAAATAGGTTGCATGCTATTAGTAGCCACATGCCATTTTCATGCATAGCCACACATGCAAGTGTGTTATCTATAGACTACTGATAGTTAACTGAGGTGACAATCCTATTCTTAGACTATCTCCATGTAAAATCACTCTGAATTCGATCCTCCAGAAATAAACAATGTGTGGTGTGCACGTCTCTGCATCGTTGGTGTGTTCTACACGTTATCTTCTAAAAATAGATATTTATGCCCAAAAATGGCTAAGTCCTGAATGCTGACTTGTCCCGCGCACATGGGTTCTTCCCTGTCCTTTACGCCCTTGAACTCCGGCTTGTTTTCCCACGCAGACTTCTTGTGTGAGTTCTTTCAAGTGTTCTCTGATCAACAATTAATAAATATGCAATATAATAGCCAATGGGGTGGGAGTGGTGCGGTCAAGTCACGCAGCTTGTATATTGGTCCAACTAGTTTCAAATCCCCTCAAGGCATGATCCTCTTTAGAGGTGGTTTCACCGTAGGATTTGGCTTCACTATTAGTCACATGATTCAACATCTCTAAATCATTGCATAGTTGCAACACTCTAATCTTCGTTGGTTAGTTGGACTAGAAATTGCTCCTATGACATGTCTCTATAATCTTTGTGGTTAGTTGGACACGAAATTGCTCCTACGACATCTTTAAATCGCTATAGTTACAACACTTGGATCTTCGTCTGACGATGCAACATGTTGGATTGTTAGTGGACTAGAAATTACTCATGTGGCATCTCTAAATCATTATAGTTGTAACACATGTTGATCTTCGTTGCAGATGCAACACACTAGATTGTTAGTTAGACTAGAAATTGCTCATGTGGCGTTTTAAATCGTTGCGGTTGTAACACTTTATGCAGTCTTAGTTGTAGATGCAACATGCTAGATTGTTAGTTGGACTAGAAATTGCTCCTGTGGCATCTCTAAATCGATGTAGTTGTAAAACTTTGATCTTCACCGCAAATTCATCACGTTGAATTGTTAGTTGGACTAGAAATTTATTCATTAGGTTGGCTAGACTCTTAGTGTTACATTGTTAGCTAGACCTAGCTGAAATTGCTTCACTCGGTTAGTTGGACTCCACCAGAAATTGCTTCACTCAGGTTCCTCTTGGTGGTTCCCATATTGCAAAAAGGACATGGGTCCTTTCAACACCCTCAAATTTCACCCCGATTTCAAAAAAATAAATATGTAATATAGTACTACCATAACAATCAATTAATCCAATATTAATATTAAGTGTCTATGTGATAGACAAAATATTTGACCATATTTATTTTCCAATGATGCTTTCAAACAAACTTGAGATATTTTTGATTGAATAAAGTTGATTAATTCTCTTTTATATTTAATAATACTCTATATTTAAAAGCTCAACCACATGATTTGTTATTAAAGGGTTTATCGACCTAGTGTGTCATCATGGGGAGATCCTACAATTTTCATCAATAAAAGGAAGACTCATTTCAGCGTTGCAAAAATTACCGAATGTTAAACAAGGAAACCATCAAAAATAGGTATCTATTTTCGCACATCGATGACATTTTTTTTTATCAAATATATGGGGCAACCATATTTTCCAAGATAGATTTGAGATTTGGTTATCATCAACTAAGAATTAATGAGGAGGACATACCTAAGACAACTTTCGAATGAGGTATTGACATTATGAGTTTAATGTTTTTTCGTTTGGGATGAATAATGCTCTTATGGCATTTATAAACTTAATAAACCATGTGTTTAGAGAACTTTTAGATAATTTCAAATCATTTTTTTAGATGAAATTTTGGTGTACTCCAAGAATTAAGAAAAGCACATGTACTGTTTGGGGATAGTAATGGAGAGATTGAGAAAATGAAATTTGTACAAGTTTTCAAAATTTATTTATTTCGAAAAAGTGTCGATACCTCGGGCACATTATCTCAAAGAGATGAAATTGTTGCAAACCCAATGAAGCTAAAATTTATAATGGAGTGGCCAACTTCTAATAATTTATAAGAGGTGTGTAGCTTCATGGGGTTAGCAAGATACTACAATAAATTTGTTTCTGGATTTTCTATAATTGTTAGTCCTATCACCTCATTGTAGAAGAAAGGAAAGAAGTATGGATGGATGGAAAAGTGTAAGTAGGATTATGATATCCTTAAGGAGAAGTTGATGATGAAACATATACTTAAGTGCCTCGATCCAAGGGGAATTTCTCAACCGTGACATATACATTGGGTGAAGGACATGGTGATGGTGGGGAATTAATGCAAGATGGAAAATTCATTACCTATGAGTCTAAGAATCTTAAGCCATATGAGTAGAATTATGTTATGCACAATCTAAAGTTAGCACCGATCATTCATGCCTTGTAAATATGGAGGTATTTATTGTTGGGTAAAACCTTTGAATTGAAAACAAATCACCTAGGGTTGAAGTACATTTTCACACAACTAAATTTGAATGTTAGATAGTGGATACATTAGAGTTTTTGTCTAAATATCATTTTGAAATCAATTACATTAATGGAAATGAATTTTTTTTGTTGATTTCCTTAGTCATAGGAAATATATCACTACGATATTAACGGTAAGGTCAAATTTATGAGATGAAGTGTTAATATAATTTTTGGGGAAAATTTTTACCAAAAATTCAAGGAAGAACATGAGGCAAACCCATAATATTATCATTATAATGGATATAAATTTGAACAAGATGGTATTCTTAGGTTCAATGACAAGATTTATGTGCCAAATGTGGAAAATTTGTGAGCCATAGCTAATAGATATTTGGGTCATCCATGGGTGACTGAGATGTTAATAGATATGAAACGAGTGTATTTCTAAAATGGATAGAAAAGAGATACAACCCTTTTTATTGCTAAATGTCTAGAATTTCAGACATGTTCATTCGAAAGACTTCTCTACCCACATGATATACCCCATGGAAGTGGTAAGTAATTAGCATGGAATTTGTGCGGGAATTGCTTATGTTGAAGAACTAACATGATGTTATTTTATTCATGGTGTATAATATAGAAAAGGTTACAAATTTCATACCTGGTAATCTTAATGATGATGCAATGGTACTTGCAAGAAGATTATTCCACCAAATGTTCATATTGCATGGTGTACCCGAATGAATTATCTCGGATAGGGATACTAGAATGACATATCATTTTTAGTAGATGCTTCTTGCATCCATGGTAATGAAGTTGAAATTTAGTTCCACTTCTCACCCGTAAACCGATGAAAATATAGAACATGTGATTCACATTCTAGAGGACATGTTGAGGATGTACTTTGCATCGATTAATAGTATAAGTGGGAAGAGTATCTTCCTTTGGTTGAGTTTTGTTACTAAAATTCATACCATTCCATGCTTTGGAAATGGGTCCTTTTGAATCCTTGTATGGAAGAAAATATCGTATCTCGTCTCGTTGGAAAATCATTGAGGAGAGAGAGGTAGTTAGACCTAAAATGATTTTTGATATGGAAGAGTGGGCTAAGCACATAAGGTAATAGCTTAAGGAAGTTACAGGATCGATAGAAGATTTATGTGGATATTAAGATAACTCGATAGGAAGTTTTTTTTGAGATAAGGATTTCCTTCAATTAAAACCAAAGAAATTTTTAATCGGCTTGGTAAATCAATGAAATCAAGACCTTGTTTCATGACACCTTTTGATGTCCTAGAGATAATCAACCATGTTGCATATAAATTAGCTTTTTCGTGCTTTGTCACGCTTACATAATGTTTTCAAGTCTCTTTGCTCAATAAATATACCATAGATACATCACATGTTATTGTTTTCAAATCATTGTAAGAGCAAGACCCCAACATGGTAACAATAGATCCCATCGTGATCCTTGATGTTCACAAGCTTCACTTGCAAAATTGAGAAGTGACACGATATAAGGTACAATAGGACCAATATTTTGAAGAGAGTACCACTTGGAAGGATCAAGAAGACATGATGTTGGCTTTTCTATGCTTATTTTGACAATTTTTAGGACTATTTAATTAGATTTATTGTTGTTGTACTATTTTAGTTGGGCTAGTTTATCAACTAATTCATGATGTTATTAATACTTTCATTATACTAATTGATAAGTGACATATTTAATACTCGTGTATAGAATTTATTAAGCCATTGGGATAATGAATCTTTGTAGATGAAAGGGTTGTATAGCCCATGATTTTTATTTTATTTATTGTTGCGAAAACATGAATATGAAATAATAATTTGTTGCATTATTATATCTCTAGGTGGATGATTAATGGCATGATTATGGATGTAAATTCGGGATAAAGTTGATATATTAAGTTTAGGGAAATTACAAGGATATTGTGTCATAGTATTTATTTTTTCATATTATGGCATTAAATGATTAAATTCAATTGATTAAAATTTTTAATTAAATTTGTTCTAAATTATATGGATTATGTGATATAAAGTCCTAATCAATTTCATTTTTCATGAGTTTTGAGCTAAGAAAACAAGTACCCTCACTTGAAAGTTGTATACCCAGAGGAAGATGTCATTAGGTAGAAGGAAGTAGATGTAGTGCAAACATCATAATATAGAAACGTAAAAATGGAACCAAGACACATGCATGTAAATATAATTGCATTAATGTGCGTGCATGGCTAATTTTTATGACATGGAAACTAGACTGCATTTTGGAAATTTATCGAATGGTTGATTTTGTATGCTTGGTTGATTTTGATTGTTTTGGCAAGTGAGTAACATCGCACACTATTAATACTATGCTAAGTGATGAGGATTCACTTGGACAACCTATAATGTCTCTCGTCTAGGACAAGTTATGAAATAATACAAATCGATCACATACTGCTAGAAAAAAATTAATTTTCAAACCCCAATTTGCTGAATTTTCAAAATTCATATATTTGGCTAGAGAAGTCCAAATGAGCTGAAATTTTGGATATTGGACTAGAAAAATATGAAGAATAATATGCAAAAATCAGATTTTGTACAACCAACACGAAACCCTAATTTTTCCCTAAAAGGTAGGTCGCCCAACACATTTAGGGCACCAAATTTACTCCAAAAATTATATAATCACCTTCTCTTTATTTCTCCTAATTGCTACAATTACATTCAATATTAAATTGATCCCAAACTGCAGATCTGAAATTAATATTTAATTGTTAGCAACCAAATAGTTGTGAGATAGTTGAAATCTTCTAAAATTTATAACTCCTTCAATATTTCATATTTTCCCTTCAAATAAAATGCGATAATTCTATAAATTAAGATCTTTCCAAAGAACTAAATATATGAATTTTATGATAATTGAAACCCCTCCAAAACAATCCCCAAAATCCCCAAACCAGTCACTAGGGTTAAAATAAATTGCATAAATGATTTTCAACACTTAATAACCTTTCAATACACTCAAAATAGTTGCCCAAACTTAGCAAAAATAAGCCAACACAGATCAGATCTTGAATATAGATGATTTACCCTTAAAACATGCCAAAATAAGACCCATATCAAGTCGCCATAGTTGGAATAATTACAACATTAAAGTCCAACCATAAAGACATCAAAAATCACCACCCACATCCCAAAGCAAGTCGCCAATATTAGCAAGTATGAATCATGCAAAGAACATACTTCAACACAAGAGAACTCAACAAATGGAACAAGAGAGAATACTTCAATTGATCAAAACCAACTCACTAACTTCCCACACAAGAGAGAGAGAGAGAGAGAGAAAACATTAATGGGCATGCATCTCAACTCCAAGCATGGAGTATCAAATAAATCTCATCATAATACGAGTCTAACAATGATCCTAGCACTCCTTTTATAAGCAATGAGACACAAAATTTGAAATCCCTAAGAGAGGGAAATTATTAAATAAAAGAAGTTTATTTTCCCTAGGTGTGGCGTCCTCTTTTTAAAAGGGTGATTTTAATATTTAAAAGCCACCTAAATATTATTTAATTAATGAATTTAATTAAATAATTACTTGCTCCATAAATATTAAATAATTAAATAAATATTACTTTATAATGTCAAATGATAAAAATCACTCTCTAGGAATATTATCTAATTATTTAATATAATTTTCCCCTTGCAACATTTTTAAAGCCCACGGGAATGATAGGCTAAAGGTCTTCAAGAAAAATGAGAACATTACACAACCCAAAGAGCATACACTGTTATTTACAACACACTCGTACCGATTTTATTTAAATGGAAATTATCATTGAATAATATTATCCTAATTAATTCTATTGATTTAAATTAATCACATTGATTTTAACATGCCAATTTAATTTACAGTTGCGTATATTTCCTTACGATTATTAAATGCAACGGATAACCTGAGCACTCGACCGAAACTTCAGTTTACCTAAATTCCAAGCAATTTAATAATGGTGATTTATCTCATATTTAATATTTTGTTGTGCTTAAGTCAAATAATGATAAATAAAGTGCCCAATTGGATGCAATCTCATGAAAATGATAGACGTGGATAATTCTTGCCAAAAAAGGTAACAATCTACACCTTCAATACGGTAATTCACACCTTTAATACGGTGGCAATGAGAAGTTGTTTATGACCGAGTTGCACTCCATTTTTATAATAATCTTATCATGATAATTTTAATGTTTTCTTGATATTTATCTTACCAATAAAGTGGCGGTGGCATATAACTATTTTTATTCATATTTGGTCAAAATTGGTAATCCATGTTATAATGGATGTTTGCATTTAAAATATTGTATTGAACAACGTATAGTGATGGAGATTAAATTAAATTTATACATGACCCTTGACCTCTTATCATTAGTGGCAGGGGAATTAAATGTGTTTATATTTTGCTGGTAGGCATTCTCCTTTGAAGATGCTCCTGCTGGAAAGTGTCAAATTCCGGCGGATTCAATGTTTACAGGTTGCGGATTTTAGATATTTGTTTTTTGCCGGATTTTGGATATTTATAGTTGCAATAGTATTCACAATTAATATATTTGGTGAAATAGTGTGAGTTGTCTTGCATATCTATTTGCTAAAGCAATGTTTTTTGTTGAACAGTGTTTGGAATTAATTAATTTGGTGAAACAACATGAATGCAGAAGTAAATATCAAATACATTGTCACACTCAATTCCCTCCATAATAAATTTACAATCTAACCTCACCGGCGTTGATTGCAACTCATGTGCAATTGCTAGTTTAGACCCCATTCGATAGGAATGTGGATGGACTCTTAATTGGTTTGACATGTTAAAACCCATAAAAATAAGAGTAGCTAGGTTGTGAAAGCTACCATATGGCAATCAATTTAATATTGTTGTTGTTAGAATTAATCCATGTTTTTGTATGGCCACAAGTTTGTGGTGGTTAGAAAAATAAAAAAATAAAAATAACAGGGCAATTTGAAGTTGCATATGCAACAATTTTGTTATTGGCAATCTACCTTATGAGTTGCTCGCCATTTTCTTGTATTTTGGTTGCAACTTTGAGTTGCATGCATTTTGATCAGGTTATTATTGTTTCCCTAGTTCCTCTTACGTATAAGTGGATAGTTTATTGTATTATTTGATTAATGGGAGTGAGAGGAGATTCAACATGCATAATAAGTCATGCAAACATGACACCTTAGCCATTTTGGGAGTATTATTGGCTATTATTACTGTTCTCTTATCATGGGAGCTCGTGGAAGAGGGGATGAAA
Organism: Taxus wallichiana var. yunnanensis; assembly: GCA_018340775.1. Classification (NCBI taxonomy): domain Eukaryota; kingdom Viridiplantae; phylum Streptophyta; class Pinopsida; order Cupressales; family Taxaceae; genus Taxus; species Taxus wallichiana. The sequence goes on from CM031237.1 coordinate 755,576,710, forward strand.
AGGTATGTTTGAAGATATTTTTTATTTTGAGGCTTATAGATAATTTTATTGTTGTCTATTATGAGAAAAGTTGTTCCTTTTTGAGAAAGACGTATTTTTGGCTTAAGAGTTGTCGATTTAAGAGAAGATTATTGGAGAGAATGTGAGGGGAAAGTATGAAGAACATGTGCAAATCTAGAAATTTCCATTATAGTTTTTGTAAAGGGAATTTTGAAGCTTTTGGTAAGCTCAAATAAGTTTGGTTGTTCACCATGTCACATCATTTCCTAGGTAATATTTATTTTCACCTCTATTTCTTTATTCAATGGAAAAGATGAATTTTGTTCTGAATAAATTTTGATGAATCTTAAAAAGGAAAACGAAAAATGTCGATTTGGTTAAATTATTTTCTAAAGTTGTAAAACTGAAATTGGGTTTGGTTGTAATCATGCTTGATAAATTAAAAATGTCTATTAAGACAATAAAAATGATGTCAAATTTTAATTTCTTTTTTACTTGAAATAGTTTAATCTTATAAAGGGTTTTGATTATTGTAGAGAAATAAGTTATGAAGTATTTTCTTGAATTTATTGCACAATTGCGTGGGTAATTTTGGTTTAGATCCACATGTCAAAATATAGAAAATAGAGTAATAAATTATCTTGTATAGTTCATTCATTATGAAATCTCAATGATTTTATCATACATCTATCCTATATAAGGTTTATGATAAGACTAATCCATAGTGATCGAGTCATTACCTTGTAAAGGGAACTTTGAATTTAATCAAAACTCTTTTTACCACTCAAGTGGTTGACCCATTTTGGGATCTCCCATATGGAATTATAATTATAGTTGAGAGCATTAATGAGGAGTGTTAATCATTCAAAAAGTAACTTATCACAAGTATTAAGATAATTAATCAATGCTCGTGCCATATTAATAAACAAACATAGTGGGTTATAGCCTATAGTAGTTGAATGGTGATAGTAAAAGGAAACCAACCGCCATAAGGTCCTAAGTTAACCCTATGTAGAAACTCAAATTTGGAAATTTAGCTTATAAGTTTAATAGTTGTGACTATTCTCCTTTGTTAAGAAAAATATCCACACCCTATCTCCACTCATTACATCTTATTCTCTCTCTCCCAACTTGTTTATTCCTACACACTGATACATTGTCACATTTTGAATATAAATGGATAAAACCAAGATTTAAAGTTTACTTATCATGATAAAAATATTAGATTGCACTCACTCTCATTATGTCCAAAACCATAAAGTAGGGTTAAGATGTAATTTACGGTCTTGGATGACATGTATGGTCTTGGACTGGCACATCCTTTGAATTTTCTTCCAATTTGATTACCTTTTTTAGGCCACTTTATCCTCCCCAGTCAGCCTTATCATGATGATTTACCTTAGGAACCATGTATAAGCAAGTTGACATCACCTCATTTACTTACCTCAAAATCACTTGGCACTCTTTTGAGCACTCATTGTAAATACTAATACCGAAGGCACTTAAAGCTCCATAAATCTTCCCAAAGTTGATGTACATCCATTAGGGTAGTCACTACTACAATTTTGAAGCACTCAACTAGGTCAATGAGTTTATATTCCATCATTTCCAAGCACCCACAAATCTTAACTCAATGTTTAATAAGAGCACAATCATCTCAAGCATGATCAAATCAATTCAAGTTGCCAACTAGTTGTATTCATATAAATAGTAGTTGTCGGTGGAGAACTACGTGTGGTTTGAGAAAATTTTAGAGTAGTGTCGATGTAGGGGTGCAAGCATTTCACTTCAATCTAAACACTAACCGCTTTGCAAGGTCTCTTACCCACGCTTAGGGTTTTAGTTTGAGCTAGCTGATTTCATATGGTTTCTGGGACAATTTGACATTCATGATTTGATAGCGAACACACATTTCTAAACCACTAAAGGTCACAAAAAGTTACATAGCCTCACTCCAATTAGGTCCAATACCATACATTAGATTCAAGGTCATACAACCGATACTATAATATCTCGCATGGTTTTGTACAGGCATTTTCCAATGGGAATCGTAGGAACGAAGCATCTTTAAATTAAATGCTCCTAGATTCTCTAGCCAATGCACCCAAATCTCTCACGTATCACTATGTATAACTATGTGCATCTCCCTCTTTTCATTTGAGCTTGTAGCATATTCTTATCACTAGTTGCGAATTATTAATGTGTTATAATATTGCATTATTAGTGTTAGAAATTAATTAATTATAATAACCCCTATAACAAACCTTACATTCCTTTTTGTTTTGTTCATTTCCATAAAACACATACAACAATTACAAAGGGTGTAAACATTTGATGACCCGACTCCTGAATCAAACATTTTGGTTCCAACCCTAGTTTCTTTAGGGTTTTCCTTCTACCTTGGTGTCGATTCTTTTCTAGGTTTAATTATTCTAGTTTCTTTAGGGTTTCTCCTTCTATCTTAGTGTCCGATTCTCTAGTGGTTCTACCAAATAATTTCTTAAGATAATTCAAATCAATCCCATGTGTAAGGATGTTGTCTATGAGCTCTTTCAAAATTCTTAGATTACTCACCACACATCATGTAACCGTGTTATATTTATCTTTCAATTAGATTTATATTTTTATAAGGGTGGCGAATCTATTGTCACTCTTCCACGATTTGTTTTTTTGGATGGTTAAATGCTTTTGAAATGAGCGTAGAATCGGGGTTTGACGATCCCACCCAAATACAAACAAAAAGATGAAGCAATAACCACAAAACCTAGCTAGACAAACCCACAAAACGAACAAGGAGTTACCGCTCTTCACACAGAGAGTACCCGAGAAGGTTTGCATATCGCCCCTTTTTGCCTTTTTCTTTTTGACCTCTTGCCACTGACCCATTTATGAAATTACCACCATTTGTATACTATCGTCGTGCTGTGGCGCTATCGAGATGGGCTCCTTCTCGAGTTTGAATTATCTCGAGTTATCGTAAATGCAAACCATGCTTTAGATCGCTATTTCCTTCTTTTTTTTCTTGTTGTTCTGCTCTTTCTTTTGAATCAAGTTGTTGGATTCCTCTATGATCCATCTCTTCCGCAACCTCAAGGTTTGTCATTGTAGATAAGCTATTCCAACCGCTTTGTTGGATTCTGATTTATTTTTCTTTTGAGTGCTCTTCCTTTTACTCATCCGAAACCAGCCTATAGGTGACTCGGGTCTTGCAAATATGGCACCGAAAGGCCGTATTCTCATAATCTAAAGATTGAACATGCTGCAAGTTTCCTATTTTCAAAGTAATCATGTCTAGATTACCCTTGCTAAGGTCAATTTAAACACATAATTTGGTAAAGGTTCTGATATCCGACACTGCTCTAAACTGATATTTTTTATAAATCTTCCAAGTGCATTACCAATATCCTCTAGGGCATACCAAAAATGTAATGGATGATTCGAAGTGAACCCATACAAGCATTTTGGTAACGGAAAGAGTGTTTGGATCAAAATTAGGAAACCAAGGAGTGAGAAATAAACCTAGACTTCCCAAAACCACGAGACCATCCGAAATACATTTGTGATATTCCTCCTCCTTTTCAAACTAGACCATAAAAAATCCCTTGGAGCAGAAAGAGATTTCACAGTGTTTGGTCCAGTTTTCAAAACCCACTGAGTTAAGTTGGAGGCAGCCAACCACATTCCATTAAATTTTCCAATGATAGCCAACATCGACAAAGTGATTTTAGATGTTCTCCTACCACAAAGTGTTATCCAAGCTTAGTGTTGGCACATCCTCGATAGATCGACTATGTATTCATGGAGTCCACTCTATTTGGGAGTAGAATGTTGGACGACATCCTTGAAGGAACTCATTTTGGGAGTGGATTGATTAGGGAGAGATCCCCCGCCTGCCTGACCACCAGTATCTATCCGAACCCCACCATATTCACCCCTTCTTGAGCTAAAGGACATCTCGAAAAATGACTTCAAAGACTCTAAATCGGGGTAACGGTTTGGACTAGCCAAGCCCTGCTCCACCCTAGCCTTCGGATCTACAACAAAGTCTATCTTAGCCTCTTTGATAAAGGTTTTGAACTCCCGATGATGGCCACATCCTTCCCGCTGATGAAGACACCATTCCAAATCCCTATCACCTCTCGCTTTATATCCATCATTCCTTCCAAACCTAGTTTCAATGGAGAGGCGCTAGGTTTCACCCCAAACATTCGGAAATTTCCACCACTTCATTCCATTCCTTGAAAACCGCTAGCTCCCACTCCATATTTTTCTCCACATCACTCTTCCCCAATATGTTATTGATAGAAAAATTCCCTATGTGTTCAAGTCATGATACATACTACATTGGTAAAATGTGTTCTTATTGACAATGACCTTAATTTTTGTAACATTTAATTTCTCTATCATTTAGGCATCTCTACTAAAGATCTCTCTACTTACTGTATACATATAAGTGACTTTAGAGATACACCTCATGAAGTAATCGTCAAAATCACCCTACCATTACTATCGGTCCTAAGACCCTTGAAAATTTATTTTATTCTCTACATTATTTTAACAAATTCTAGTCGCAAGATCGGATGTTCAAAACCTAGGACTGTCTATATAAAATTTTAATATCATTTTCCACTTCCACACACGAGGGAGGCTACAAATTTTTAGCATGCCACATCAATGAAAATGTGATTATCAGCTTTTCAAATGTGTATCACACAACAATTACATATGGAAATATGGTCGAGATAAATTTCATCAATGACCATGTACCAAATATTTGCACAACTATTGATAGATTGTTTTGGTCATTGTAAGAAGTTGCTTACTTCATCTCACTTTGACAATGTGAAAATATGTTTGCGCATCCATATCTTTGGTCGTAAAAATCATGACTAAAATATATATTATGTTCAATAACGTGGGGATAACATTTTCAAAGATAAAGGAGCATGATGAAGTATGACATGAAAAAATTGATCACATAATGAACATAAATGTGAAGGGATTAATGTATGGGATAAAATGTTTTTTTGGATATTAATTATATCTCAATAAAAACCTATTGAGGAAGTGTAGTGCCCACTCCTCTTCGACACTTATTATATTTTGATTTCAATTACTATTGACTATAGACATGGATATTATTATATCATTTTGGTTTAGCATGATGTTAGATGATAGAGATATTTTGACTATTGATGGATTGTGATTCATAGTATGATTTGTGTGGATTCTTAGAGGCATAGAGAGACATTTTTATATTGATGATGATGATGATGATGTGTTGGTGGTATATATATTACTGAATTCGAATTCTCGTCGTGTTGACTAGGATTTAGCTTTTGAACTAATCTCGTGATCTTGTTGATATTGATAAAAGATAGAATTGAGATGTTGTTGAAATTTTAGACAAATGATAGCATTGTTTAGTAGAGATGATGATTTAGCTATATGTGAATGGTTATTGATTTATGTGCGTATATTTTATCTTTGATGTTTTGATGTGGCCACGAGGCCGAATGAGGTATTGTGTGATTTTACAGTGATTATATCACAACAATCAAAAGGGGGATTGAGACCAACCACAATGGAATACTAGATGGATACAACGAAGGTCACCATGACAACTTGTGTAATGTTGTTGTTTTATTTGTTTTAATTTGTTAGGGGGTTCCCATGGGGGGATGACCTCCAATTGTGACCATGGGCTATGTGTGCAATTCTTTCCCTTTTTCTTTTATTTATTGTAGAGTATGTGATTTATTTGTGATGTAATTTATTTAATCATTGTTGATTAATGTGCCTTTATTAAGTGAATTAATCATGTTTATTAAGTTATTTGGGGATGTGACAAAGGGGCCATTTATTAGAGTAGTTGGTCTTTTGGATTTTATGATTTTGATTGAGTGTAAGTGACTTTGAGTGTTGTACACTCTACCTTACCTTGGAATTTCGGATTTGGGCTTAAGGGCCATTTTGGAGGCTTGTGGGACAAGCTAATTTCGTATACAACCCTACCTATGGATTGGGGGTCAAAAATAGACCCCATTATGTGTTTTGTAAGATAAAAAGTGACATTTATTGCACTTTTCTTACATGAGTTTTAAATTTTGTCCTTAGGGGGTGGGTTTGGATTGTGTGTGTAAGAGGCTTGTCATTCCTCTCAACCACCAATTTATTGTGCATTGGGGTTGAGGTTTGACTTGTGATGTGGAGTTGAGGATAAGTGATGTGGCATCCTACATGGAGCCACCTCACCCTCTTCCCCTTTCTATATATGCAAGTTTATTTGTTTGTTTGGGGGTTACTTCATTTTGTTGGTGCTTTTGTATTTTTGGAGTTGGAGAGTTTTGGAGTGCTTGTTGAATTCTTGGAGCTTGTTGGAGTTGGATTGAGCTTGAAGGAGCTTGGAGTGTGATTATTTGATCAAGTTCTTACTATGGAAAGGTAGGAGCTACACTCTTTTTACTTGTTTATTTTTATATGTGTGTATTGCATGTATGTGAATGGTTTGTGTGCTTGTTGGGATCTTGGGTAGAATGCCTAAGTATGGTGTAGGAGAAGGCTATGAGGATTTTATATTATAGGGAGGCATAAGAGTTTATTTCATGTTTTGGGAGGGAGTTGGGTTGGGTGCCCCACCTTGGATAAGAGAATGTTTGCATTTCTTACTTGGTTATTTTGAGGGAGACATAAGAGATTATAGGGAGGCATAAGAGAATGTGGGAGGTATAAGAGGACCTTGAGGAGGCATAAGAGTTGTGTAGGGGTTTGAGATGTATTTTTGGAGGGTTTTAAGGTGGGAACCTAATCCCATTGGGAGGCATAAGTGATCTCCCCATAGATCCTTGCTCCATTGGATTTACATTTTCAAGCCTTGTGTATTTTGTTAGTTTCCTTCTTGTGATTGCATCTTGTGTTGAATGTGTTTTGAAATGGTTGTGAAATTTTGTATTGTGATGTGGAAGCTTTGTGATAGTTGCCATGAGTTGGATCCATCCTTTATTGCATTTTGGTTGGGGCTCGGGGCCAATGAGGAGGATAGCTTCTTCTCCTCATTGGATTATTGGTTGGGTGGAGAGTGTTGCCTCTCCCCCATTTTTGTTGTTGTGATCAAGTGAAGAAATGGTGGAGCTCTTGTTGAAGAATTGGAACTTGGAGCTTTTGTGAAGTCAAAAGAAATCCTTCTTTGTGAGAAAACCTTTCTTGTAATTCCCACTTAAGGTGGAAGACTAGTAGTATTATATTTGAAAGAAAAGTTGCATTGTATATTTTGGTTTATTAAGTTGTAATGTATTGTAGAAAGAAAGCTCTTTACATTGTAAGAAATGAGCTATGCTCAAAGAAGAAGAAGTTCATTATTATTTGTGGAAGTTACATTTTTGTAAGAATGAAGGAAAACTTAGAAGATGTAAACCTTTGAGAATGTTTTCTTAGTAAGACTTAAATGTATAATAACTTGCTTGTGCTTACCTTGAGTAAATAGTTGTAGTTGAAATGGAAGGATGTATCAAATTATAATGAGTTATTTTGTTGGAAAAATATTACATTTTGTTGTGGAAAGGAAAACAATAACACTAGGAGTAGATTTAGCTTCATTCCTACTTTTAAACTTGAAAGAAATTTTGTTGGAAGAAAATAAAAATGATCTTGTAGTTGTGTTCTTGTTACTATTGAATTGGAAAATCTATGCAATTTAGTGATTTAAGTCATGGAATGAATAAATGGTTAAACCCTTCAACTGGAGACTTTAGGAATATAAATTCAAGCTAAGGATAATCTTTAAAACACTCTAGTAAAATTTATTTTTAGAAAAATTACAGAAATGATGGTTCTGCATTTTGAAGAACAGACCGCCACCCGTGCGAGCGGTAGTCTCTAAACCGCCGCCAAGCAAGGTGGTGGTTCGTGAATCGTCACCCAGGTAGGGTGGCGGTCCCAGGATTGTCGGTCTGCTTTGGGCGGCAGTTCCATCACTCTCGGTGAAAAATTAAAATCCACTACAGGGAAATGTTAAACTTAGTTTTACTAAAAATTTAAGCCTCGTAAATGTGAAAGGGAAATCACCAACAAGCCATAAGGGCATAAATTCATTGTTCTAAACTTTTAAATCTTGAAATAAGCATTTAAATGTATGGAATCTCTTGGATTAAATGGGAAAAGGGTTTTACCCAAGTAGAATACAAAAACAAAGAAATAACTAAGTAAACATTCCAGATTTAGGAAAGAATCCCTATAATCCACTAATAGAAAACAATGCAATAATAAATCCATAATCCAAACTAAACTAAGCTTGATTTTTGTGAATTCCTTCATGGCTTCTTTTCTTCTAGCTTCCATGGCTTCCTCTCCTCCAACCTGCAAAAAATTAAAGAAAGAAAAGAGACCAAATGAGGAGGTTAGGGCAAGAAAAGGATTTAATAAAATTTCATAAGGATGGTTAGGGTTAGGTTGGAACTTTTAGATCTAGTGGCCATAATGGATTTGATCCAAGGGTCAAGAATCAACCCTACAATTGTTAGGTGAGAATATTCATATTATGGTTGTAATTTTTAAATAAATCAAATGTATGTGTAAATGGGTGAATGGGGCCACTTAGGGCTCTAGTGTATTAAGTTAAAAATGTAACTCTCCTAGTATGTTTTAGTAATTATTTAAATGGACATTAAAGCTATTAAGATAATGGAACTAAAGTAACTAAGGATAAGGGTTTATTAAATATGGGTTTGAATGTTAATTTAAGAAGGAGAAAACCATTTAATCAAGTAAAATAATTTATGGCACATTCCTAGCAGATTGTAATTTAAAATTGACCTTGGAAACAGATTAAGAATAGTTGATTATTAATCTAGACCTGATCTATCCTTTGTAATGTAGTAATTGCTAGTGGAAATTAATTAAACGTTTTATAGGGTTTGACACCTTACAACCTGTTTAAAACAAAAAAATTGCCACAACTTTCCAGATAATTATTTAAGATTTAATGTGGTTTTAGAACATCGAAATTGTGGGCGTTACGAAGCATTATTTTTAATGGTTTTGTAACATTTTTAGCATTACTATAATTGGATTATTATGTGTTTAAAAAACAGAATCCTTGAATGATAATTTTTAAACATAATAAAAATATAAAACACTTCAAAATAATAAAAACAAGATTTTTTAACACGTTGTAATGGTCACAAAAATTGTAACACATGTTGACCATGGTGGTTTTCCCCACTGGAACATGAAACATTTTGTCACCATGTTGGTGTCCATAACAAGAGGGAACCACGCGGATGCATTCATAGAGTTTCCTTTAAATGTAATGCATAATATGAGCATGAAAGCCATGAAAACTAGAGTATGTTTCCTTTATGTTTCTTCAAGCATCAACCATGAACACCGAATTCAATATAACTTCGATATTCCATAACCCACTTTATATATGAATGATATTGATTGATGTTTATTACATATTTAATTAGATCAAATATTAAGGAATGCTTTGTAAATAACGAATTAAGGTGTCATGTTTATTATATTGTTTGATTGAAATTCTCTAAATAGTGCTCTATGAAGGTTTTGTGTTTCGTTGGGCACCACCACCATAAAGTAATTGAACATGCATATATGTTTGTGTAACATAAATTATTGGCTAGGTGGCACATTTATTGTATGTGTATATATACACACATATATACATATATATGCTAGATCAAATTTATAATGGCAAAATGTGTTGTGTCCCTCTTGATTTCCTTAGAATGAGTAAACCATTTGGCAAAGTGTCTACTTGTTGTAACAAATCAACATGAATTTTTTGTAGTCTATGCCTCTCAAAAATGCCCAACAATGCATTCAAAATTTTCTACAACAAGAGGTGGTTGTAACCATAAACAATAATAATGTGTGTTTTAGAGGTGTAAAACAGAGAAATTTAAGAAGTACAAGGAGGATAAGATCAATAAATGTGTGCAATTGTGGAGGAAGTGAAAGTCAAGAGGTTACAAGAAACAATGGAGGAGGTTTGTGTTTTTAGAAAAAAATAGAGAAATCACATGTGTTCCCCTGATAAACACATTGCTCTAAACTATTATAACATATTGCATCCGTGAGATCGGATGTTCAAAACTTAGGACCTCCAATAACAGATTTAAGTTGAGATGAATTTCATCAATAACCATGTACCAAATCTTTGCATAGTCATTGATTTGTTATGGGTGTTGTTAGAAGTTTCTTGGTTCATATCATTTATACAAAACTTGTCGATGTAAAAGAGAGTGCTCAGTTCTTCTTGAGAATAAAATGTAATAGGAAATTACTCTATTGAAATAAAAATAAAAATCACATACTCAAGGGTCAAACATACAATGATACAAAGGGTGTGCACACACTTTTATTTGAATTAAGATTAGATATCAAACTATATTAAACCAAGCCAACATCTTTAAAAATCCTCTCTTTTTGATATAAAAACAATGGGATTTACCTTGTTATCTCAATTATACTTAAACCTTTATCATAAATTTGATTATTTCTTGATAGCTCCATTATGCCTAATCATGAAATTAATTGATTGCATCCTTAACATACCCATTGAAGAGTATTAGGTTATATCCTCTTATTTTCTAATTGAATAACCTTGATGCTAACCCAGTCACTATTGTTGGAGATTAAACCAACTGTCAATTGTTGAGTGTGGAGCTTAATTGCTTCATAGGAAGCTTGCTTTTACATGTTTCTAGTTTTGACAGTGACCGACATCGATCGAAGGTAACCGACATCGGTTAAGAAGTGAGCGACATTAGCCAGGCAGAACCGACATCGGTCACTTGTGCGACGGTGCTTTGTTCTTTAAACGAGAATTAAAATAAATCTCTTGCTTTAAAGATGATTTATTGATTGTAAAAGCATAGTTAGTTACCCAAAATAGATATATATGCATGTATGCATTGTATGAGGGTATGAGAGAAGAAAATAGTAATTGTTTTACATGTTAGTTTTCTTGGTGAGCAAGAAAGAGTAGCTGAGTGAGGGAAAAACATTGAACACCTTGTGAGGTGTTGGAAGATAACAGATCTTCATTGTATTTCCTCTATAAAGCACTGAATAATAATATTGTCCATTTCTTGGTGGACGTAGCCCACACTGGGTGAACCACGTTAAATCTGGTGTTATCTTTCTCTTGTTTTATTTTATCTTCTGGTTATTTCTACATTCATTACTTGTATACTCTATTTGATATTATATATGTGCAACATTGTTATATGGTTTAACCCCAACAACTGGTATTAGAGCTTTGTTTGGAGGTTTTGTGTGTTGACAGGATTTACTCACAGAGGGTTTTCTGATTGAGTGGGAGCATAACAATGGCAGAAGATAGTAAATACCGAGTAGAGAAATTTGACGGTCGTAATTATCAACTATGGAAGATGCGATGGAGGATTATATGTATCGAAAGGATCTATACCTACCGTTAAATGAGCATGCACAATCGATCACGATGACTGATGAAGAATGGAAGGTTCTTGACATAAAGGCTCTGGATCTATAAGATTGAGCTTGACAACATCGGTAGCTTCAAATTTTACAGATGCAAAAACCACGATAGAGTTGATGAAATCCTTAGCAAATTTGTATGAAACTCCTAGTGCTTTGAATAAGGTTTATTTGATGAAAAAATTGTTTAGTTCTAAGATGCAAGAAGGTGGATATGTATCTAACCATTTGAATGATTTCCGGTCTATTGTAAATCAATTAAAATTAGTATAAATTTCGTTTGATGATGAAGTGAAAGCACTTTTATTCTCATGCTCTTTGCCAGATAGTTAGGATAAATTGGTAATGGTTGTTAGTAATATAATGACTGCTTCTAAAGGTTTGAAATTTGATGATGTAGTTAGTGTAATCCTTAATGAGGAAATATGCGGGAAAAGCTCATGAGAAGTACCATCTAGAAAAATTTAATCAGAGAAAGCGGGGAAGATCTAAGGAGAGATCATCAAAAAGCAAGAAGAATGGGAGATCAAAGTCAAGACATGGCTGATCTAGATCCAGGTACATAGATTTACTTTGCTGGAATTGTGGAAAGAGAGGACACATAAAGGAGTGTTGGTCCAAGGAAAATAAAGAGAATACATCGAAAAAGGTAAAGAAAAAGGTAAAGAGGCAAACGTTGCAAGTGAGGTAAAGCAAGATGCCCTTATTCTCTCCTTGGATAGTAAATTAGAATCTTGGGTTTTAGGAGCTTCTTTCCATGCTACCCCTAATAAGGGTTATTTCAGAAATTATGTTCAAGGTGATTTTGGACAAGTTTATTTAGGAGATGATGAGCCATGTAATATTATTGGTAAAGGTGATGTTCATATAAAGTTGTAGAATGGAAATCCATGGGTATTGAAGGATGTGAGGCATGTGCCAAGCCTCAAGAGAAATATAATATCTGCAGGGTAATGAGGTGAATCTAGATGTGTGGTTACATTCATAATCGACTCTTGGAAGGTTACCAAGGGATATCTTGTTGTGGAAAGAGGTAAGAAGGTAGGAAATTTATATCTATCTATCTGTGTTACTGATTCCTTTTCTATGCTATCTACTACATATTTAGATGTAACCATGTGGCATAATTGGCTAGACCATATGAGTGAAAAAGAATGTAGATCTTAATGGCTAAGGGTAAGTTATCAGATTTGAAATAGTTAGATCTTGAATTTTGTGAGCATTGCATATTTGGAAAGTAGAAGAGAGTGAGATTTCTCAAGGTTGGGTCAAAAACAAGGAACAGAAATTGGAGCTTGTACACTTAGATGTGTGAGGACCAACTCAGGTAGCTTCTATTGGAGGATCCCAATATTATGTGACTTTCATTGATGATGCCACAAGAAAGGTATGGATTTATTGTATTAAGCGTAAATATGATGTTTTTGAAACTTTTAAAAGATGGAAAGCCCTTGTAGAAAATGAAACAAACTTAAAATTGAAGTACCTTAGATATGACAATAACGGTGAGTTACGCAATAAGGCTTTCAATGATTATTGTTCGAGAAAATAGAATACAGAGAGAAAGAATGGTTCATGGAACTCCACAAGAGAATGGTGTTGCAGAAATAATGAACAAAAAAATCATGGAATGTGCTAGAAGTATGAGGATGCATGCCGATTTGCCTTTGAAATTTTGGACAAAAGCAAGGTGGATACAGGAGTGTACTTGATCAACCGTGGACCTTCAACAATACTTGGATGGTGGAATACCATAAGAAGCTTGGGTCTGGAAAAGAGGTAGATTTTTCTTTTCTTAGATTTTTTGGCTCAGAAGCTTTTGTGCATGTTGATAGGGAAAATAGGAAGAAGTTAGATGCTAAATCTAAGAGATGTACTTTCATTGGTTATGGCTCTGGTGATTTTAGATATCGATTTTAGGATTTAGAAGATTATAATATTGTTAGGAGTCGTGACGTTGATTGGAATGAAAAAATAATGTACAAGGATCAGGTTTTGGTGCCTAAACATGAACATGTTGATGATATTTTGAAGGAAAATCAACTTTCAGACCTAAAGTAGACATCCACAGACACCGACGTCGGTTCTATAGAAACCGATGTCAGTCAGGGATAATTGACATTGCGACAGATCGGGTTCGAAATAGATAAACAGTGGGAGCCGGTGTTGGTACTCCTCAAACCGATGTTGGTAAGGCATCCGCAAATGATCGGTTGTGACAGAGGATCCATGGTCGGTTACAGAACTACGGTCGGTTATAGGTGACCGACGTTGATCACTGACAGATATTGACATGAATGTGCAACAAGCACAGAATGAGCCCCAGACACCCCAAATCTCAGTGAGAAGGTCACAAAGGGTAAGTAGACCTCTAGAGATATTTTCACCTTCCTTTTCTTATTTATTATTGACTGATAGTGGTGAACCAGAAAGATTTGAAGAAGAAATGCAGGTAGATACCCACGAGTAGTGGGAGCATGGCATGGATGAGGAGATGGAATCCTTGGAACAAAATCAAACATGGGATTTGGTCAAGTTGCCAGTAAGTAAGAAAACTATAGAACAAGTGGGTTTACAGAATCAAGGAAGAAGAGGGTGGACTGAAAAGGTACAAGGCGAGGCTTGTGGTAAAGGGATTTGCACAGAAAACATGTATTGAATTTGATGAGATTTTTTCTCCTGTAGTTAAGATGACTTCTATTCGTATTGTTCTAAGTTTGGTTGCAATAGAAGATTTGCATTTAGAACAACTTGATGTTAAGATGAATTTTCTTCATGGTGATTTGGAGGAAGAGATTTATATGCAACAGATAACTTGGTTATGAAGTCAAGGGTAAGGAGAAACTTGTGTGCAGATTGAAAAAGAGCCTATATGGGCTCAAACAAGCTCCAAGGCAATGGTATTTGAGATTTGACAGTTTTATGCATGAGCATGGTTATATGAGATGTGAATCTGACCATTGTGTTTATTTCAAAAATCTTGAAAATGGGAGCTATGTTATTTTGTTACTTGTATGTGGATGATATGTTGATTGTAGGATCTAGTATGCAGGACATTGGTAAACTTAAAGAAAGGTTAGCTCACACATTTGCAATGAAGGATTTGGGAGCTGTAAATAAAATCATTGGCATGCAAATTCACCGAGATAGGAAAAATAAGAAGTTATATTTGTCTCAGGAGGCTTATATCAATAAGGTGTTAGAAAGGTTTAACATGTAGAATTCAAAACCTGTTAGTACACCTATGGATGGACACTTCAAATTGAGCAAAGATTAGTGTCCTTCATCACATGAGGAGGTTGAGTACATGGCATGTGTTCCATATGCTTCAACAGTAGGAAGTCTTATGTATGCCATGGTTTGTACCCCAAACATTTCACGAGTGAGTGAGAGTTATGAGCAAGTTTATGGCTAATCTAGGTAAAGAACATTGGAAAGTAGTCCAATCGATTCTCATGTATTTGAGAGGGACATATGGCATGGAGTAATGCTACGTAGGGTCAAATACTTCTTTACGTGGCTATGCTTGATTCAAATATGGCTGGAGATTTGGATGACAAGAGAAGCACCACTAGATATGTTTTCACAGTGGGTGGAACAATAGTTAGCTGGATTTCAAGATTACAAAATGTTGTGGCTTTATCTACTACGATGTATAGTATGTTGTAGCTACAAAAGCTAGCAAGGAGAGTATATGGATGAGTAGGTTCATGAAAGAGTTGGGTAAGGAGTAAAAGGATTTTAGATTATACAGTGATATTCGGAGCGTGATCCATTTGTCAAAAGAATTCAACATTTCATCAAGAACGAAACACATTCAATTGAGGTATTACTTCATACGGCAGTGTTAGAGGATGAGCGGTGAAGTTAGAGAAAATCCATATGGATGAGAACCTTGCAGATATGCTAACGAAGCCATTGGTAAGGGAGAAGTTGGAGCTTCACTCCACTTCTGTTGGTCTTTGAGTTTGAGACTTGAAGAGGAAGAAATGGGCCAAGGAAAAGGAACCAAGGATGGTGATGCACAATACAATGCAACAATTGATCTCTAAGTGGGAGATTGTTGAGTGTGGAGCTTAATTGCTTCACAAGAAGCTTGATTTTACATGTTTCTAGTTTTGATAGTGACCGACATTAGTCAGGAGGAAACCAACATCGGTCAGAAGGTAACCGACATCGGTTAAGAAGTGATTGACATCGGTCAGGAAGGAACCGACATCGGTCACCTGTGTGACGGTGCTTTGTTCTTTAAATGAGAATTAGAATAAATCTCTTGCTTTAAAGATGATTTATTGATTGTAAAAGCATAGTTAGTTGCCCATAATAGATATATATGCATGTATGCATTGTATGAGGGTATGAGAGAAGAAAATAGCAATTGTTTTGCATGTTAGTTTTCTTGGTGAGCAAGAAAGAGTAGCTGAGTGAGGAAAAGCATTGAACACCTGTGAGGTGTTGGAAGACAACAGATCTTCATTGTATTTCCTCTGTAAAGCATTGAATAATAATATTGGCTATTTCTTGGTGGACGTATCCCACATTGGGTGAACCACGTTAAATCTGTGTTATCTTTCTCTTGTTTTATTTTATCTTTTGGTTATTTCCACATTCATTGCTTATATACTCTATCTAATATTAGATCTGTGCAACATTTGTTATATGGTTTAACCCCAACATCAACAATTAAAAATTTCTCTAATACCACATGCATTAAAAGAAATTATTCCATATTCACTTACTTGTGTTGGTGTTAAACAAGACATTAGCTTATTCTTCTAGATTATCCTAAAATTAAGTGGAAGTTTTAGAAACATCTCATAAATATTGTTAGAAATTCAATTTTTAAGGAGAAAAACCCTCACATGCTTACTTAATGCAAAGATAAAATATTTTTACATTTTTCATTATATAGAACTCTTTACCCCTTATATATAATAAATAAGGGTTTGATATGAATTCTTTTCTTGTTTATTAATAGGTGTAAGACTGCTTTTTTAAATTATTGGCAAATAGTTTTTTGAAAGGGACTATACCCTTGTACAACATGACTCAAAAGCCAGATATAGCCAGAGTAACATAACCAAAGAGGATCAGAATCCAGATAAGAACAATAAGCCCAATGACAGAAAACAATCGACCAGAGAAGCCTGTGACAACCAAAAAACAACAGCTGAAAAATAGCTAAAAAAACAACAACTAAACAACACCTAAACCCGCGAATGTAGTGCCCAAAGAACTACATAATGAACCAACGGCACTGGATAAAACGATAAGAGCTAGCAAAATCTCCGTTCAGCTACAAAGTAGCATCTTAATTACTACCATTTTCAATTCGAGCAGTTTTCTTCTTGTTACGAACCGTAATCCATTCATCCGTAGATTTGTGTAAAGGAATGAGATTTTCAGAATCCTTAATTGGCTGAAAAATATTCTCCTTATCCCCTGTGAACTTTCTTGTTTCAGTGATTCCGATACTCTGTGTCTCCTCCCCAGATGACTCTTTATTTGCATGGTTTTAAGCTCGTTCAAAGGAGTTTCAGGGACCGGCTCCAACATGTCTTCCTTCTCAGCAACAGGTAAAATCAGAGGATCGAATCTCAAATGTTCCGGGAGGGCATTTTTCCACCAGTTAGCGTTCTCCTTTTTGTGTTTTATCATTTCACAATTAACAGCAGAATGTCCCAGAGAGAAGCAATTCCTACATCTAAAAGGTAGGCCCTCGAAGTCCAGAGGTTGAGTCCAAGTTCGATTTTGCACCTTTAGCTCAATATGAGCTGGAAGATCCTTAGAGGTATCAACCTCAACAAGAATTCTTGCAAAGGTTGTATGTGTGAATTCAGAGGTTTGGGAGTCTATGTTAATGAAGTTGCCCAATGTATTGCCTATGGCTATCAGACATTTTTTATCCCAAAATTGCAGGGGAAGGTGGGGTAATCTGATCCAAATCGGTTTGCGTGAGAAAGATTCAGTGAGAGGGTTGAAGGATGGGAACCAGGGTTTTAAAATAAGGTATTTTTTCTGGCAGTGCCAAAGCTGATTAGAAATGATAACCTTATCATCTATGGATTCAAAAGCAACAATGAAGATACCTTTAGCACATGGGTAGAGATCTATCCTTCCTCCTAGAAGCGGGATCCAATGCTTGGAGATCCATTCGTGTAGGACTGGTAAACTAGGCCAAAGTCCAGTGAATCTGCAAATTAAGGCATGTTCTTGATAGAAAGACTCTGTTTCAAGGACTTCTTCTCCAAAGGTAATGCATGGATTTTTCTCAGCAGGCTTCATCGTAGTCTTTACAGTAGTCTTTGACTATTTAGATAGTATATCGGTGAAGGAGGGACCATTGGATCTTCTCATTATCTGTATCCCTTCCACCTCCCTGGCTCAGCACTTCAGGAAAGAGTGCAGGTATCGAATCAGATCTGCCACTCTGCCAAACCACATTTTCTCCGTTGAGGGGAGCAATAGGGATCCCATGCTGCGAGCTTGAACCAAAGCCGGTTTTGTCAAACCCTCGGGCCTGTGACTTCGCAGAAGAAGGACCCCTGAATTCCTTGTTTCCATTCAGGTTTTTACCAATATCCACGGATCTATCAGTGGAGACTGCGCCACCACCTTCCAATGATATTTCATTGACTCTTCCAGGAACAGGAGTATCTCTACCAAACGCTAGGTTGATCCATGAGAGGTCACGACTGTCTGCAGAGCGTATTTTTTCCCAATGCTGCTACCCGTGTTAGGGTTTTCCTCAAACACGCGGCCAGGGTTGCGATTTAGGGTTTTCTTAACCATTTTACTACGGAAGAGCAAAGTGGCACAAAGCAGAGATTCGCGCGGCCCGAGGTTCGAGTGGCGGAGCAGGGGTTCGCGTGGCGAAGCGTGACGAGGGTATTATAGGTGTAAGACTGTTATAGGTGTGTATTGTGAATTAATTAGTTCACATTAACCACATAACTTAAAATATAGTTATTAATGCAATATACGATGATAGAGTAATAAAATGATTAGTTAAAATATAAAAATGGATGAGTAATTAGCTTAAAATAGAGGTACAAAGATGATATGGGTGTGTAGATTGGTAATGATATAGAAATGCTTGATGTTTAGAACTATGCCTACAAACTACTCCTATACAAAACTATGCAACTTATACTAGATTTTAGTATAATATGGTCTGGTTTGTACGGTCTTGGATCAACATATACTAGGGTTGTCTGACTTATGGTGTTCTTTGGTGATCTAAAACTTTTCTTCACATTTTGTCCCTAGGCTCACAATTGCGTGACACCTTCATGTAATGAATTGTAATATATCAACCCTCGAATATCTACACTAGCACTTCATGAACATGATTAGATAAAATAATAATAAATCTATGTGTGGGTGGAATTAGAATGAAACTAGTATTCAACCCTTACCAAACTAATTTAAGTGCTACACTACATCCCCTTACAACCAAGAGTAAACTTCATGTAATTCTCTTGGTATAAGTGCAATAGTGTATGTGACTCTAAGACAACCTCCTATCATGCCCTTATGTATCTAAACATAATGAGTAGTGGGTGTAACTATAGATAGAATAAAGATGTACCCTAGATGGCAATGATAGAGTGTGATGTGCTTTAGATACTAATATGATTCCCTTTGTCCTTTAATACCTTTCACATGCTTCGTGTGACTTATTCTTTCTAAGATGTAGCTCTAGGACCTTTGGAGGCTTGGTAATGGAAGAAGTTATACTTTTGAACCCAATTTGATCATACCTATATGATAGATGCTTTAATATATGTGCTACTACTTTACAAAGATTTAGTAGAGCTTTAAGTGCTTTATAAATATAATTTGTAATGTATGCGCTTGATAAATCTAGGAAAGTTATCAAGTGAATTATGCTTTCTTATATAGGATTTTGTAGGTTATGTATCATATTAAGACTAAAATATATGATAAGAAACGTCACATATGTAGACACTAAATCACACACTTTGGGTACATTTCTAGGTCCTAATCACATACTATTATTCATATGATTCATAAGTGAGAAAACTAGCAATTAATAGTTGTCTTTGGCCTTTTTGTCTTTGTTTGTGTCTTCTTCTTTGCCTCTTACACCCTACATCCTAGTTGATACTTCACTGTTTTATCTTTTATCACTTTGGACACCAACACTTAGCCGGACGCCAGCACCCAGGAGCCCCCGACCTCTTTGTATCTTAATTGCCCCTTTTGGGCCTCTTTTATCTTTTTGGCATCTTGTTTTCTTATGGGCCAGCCTTTTAGTTATTAATTGTGAAATTTAAACAAGGGAATCATATAAATATAAACCTAGGTGACCATAATAAAGGACCAAGCTCTGAGCATCTACTACTATCACCTAAGGTTGCATCCAAAGGAATTGTAAGAGCATCAAGGCATTCATCTAGCACTCATTCAAGGGACAAGGGAATACATCTTTTGCATACAAGCATAGGAGGGGAAGTTCATTTTTCCATCCACACATCTACGTAGATTGCTACATATAGCTAGGTGCTCGCTTATCAAGATCATCTTGTCACAAGAGCCACTTAGGGCATGATTCTTGCACACACACATGAGAATTGTACATGGAGTCCGAAATGTTGTGCAATAATTGGTCATAAGTTTACTCATCCGGGTGATCATTGGTGAATTGTCAACTCCCCATTTGCATTGTTTTTTTAGGATTTTATGTGTTCTAAGGTTTTACAAGCACTCTTTCTCTTTGCAAGTTACTGAGTGAACTCTGCAGTCATCCAGTGACACACAGTGATCAATAGTGAAGGTTGGTGAACCTCTTGCGACATAACAAAAACTAGTTTTTGATTTCTTTCGTAGTCATAGTATCCTAGAAGAGGTCTCCAAAGACCAAAACACCCCCGACTTAACATAGGTGCCGTAGTCCGGAAGATCCGATAGTCACACAATTTTTGGGTTCGTTTGCGATAGTTTCCTCAACTTTGTATATCGGTTTTTTTCATCCGACACAATTTAGGATCAATTACAAAATCATCTAAATATCCTATCTCTTCCCTTACACCTAGGGTTTCAATTTTTCCTAGCTTATTTTCTTATGTCATATTATATCTAGCAACTATTTATCCTATATTACATCTGTTACATTGTAATTAGGGTTTTTGTTAAATCAACATACAAGATATTCAAATTGAGGAAAGAGTCATTTAAAGGTAGAAGATATGACCATACGGGTCATACTATAGCTTGTTCCATTATGCATGGTTCCATAAAGGTAATTCATGATGTTCAAAAGATTATAGGTGATATGCATTTGAATGACATATTTCTTTGGAAAAATGTAACTAAGTGAGTGAATGAATGAAAAAGTAGTGCGTATATTTAAAAAAATTAGGTGGGAGAGAAAATAGTATGTTGATTAGGATTAAAATGCAAATGTAATTCAAATTATAGGGAAAGATCCAAAATTGTCATTGTTAAAGGATAAGTTACCAAATTTAGGTGTCTACTTCCCCCCTTTCAAAGTGAAATTGAAAATTGCATACTTAAAGGAAAAACATACTTGAATTCACACACACATTTTCTTTACTCGTAAGTTTTTGTTATTGTGTTGGTGTTAACATGCACGATGATGAAACTCAGTAACATAGAGTGCATCCAATCTCCATAAAAGAAATTGAATTGTAACTCAAATGTGAATAGTATATGTAACTTTGAAAATTAAATTTTGCATAGTAAAGTAAAGAGACAAAGCATGGAAGGAATACACCTATTCACTTTTCAAAAGGAGGAGCTCCCATTCTTGTTTTGCCTACATATTCTAATTTGTGTTGAGATACTAAAGGATTGGGGTGATCAATCCCCAATTTATCCAAAGGAGAAGACAAATTAGGAGAGGAGTTGATTATATATATATATATATATATAACACATAAATCAAATCTAATCATGTTACTAAATAAAACCCACGAATATAATGGGTTAAATTTCTAAAATATGAATCTAAATTCACAATCGTAATAGTAAAGAGAAATGTTTTTTTTTTTTATGATAAGGGGATCTACATCGGTGAGATCCCTAACCCTATTAAGGTAAAAAATAAACTTTTCTAATGAATGAAAAAAATGATAAATAAAAATAATTGTATACCCGATCGTGAGTCGCAAACAAGTTACATGTGAAACTATTAGAAAATTGTGTGGAGGTTGTAGGCCATCCACAAGTGCGAATGAGACATATGTTTAATTTCTACTAAAACAACTATTTCGTAGGCTATAACCATCTTTTATCATTTGATTTCACTTGTCAAAATTCTGTAGGAAAATATGTGTGAGAAAGGAAACAAGAACAAGATATTAGGGCTTGAGTGCATAACAAGTCAAGGGTAAAATGGGGGGAATGTTATTTTATAGATTTGGGGTATATAGAAGATTGAGATAGATATGGGTGGAAACTAGATAGATAGTTGAGATTATAAGGGTCCATTGTGCATTGAAGATACAAATGGTAGATGTATTTAATTAAATGTATGGAGGGATGTGACGAGATTAAATGTGAATGGATGATGAGATATATTTTATCGTCATTTTTGTTGGACTTTAATTTTTTTAGTTTTTTTCGGATTATTTGATTTTTTTGAATTATTGCATTTTTATGATGTTATTGTATCTTTAGCTTAAGAGATCATATGGTCAAGGTGAATTTTCTAATGTCTACATTTTCCCCTTTTTGGGCTACGCATTCTAACATGAAGGATGCGATGCAAAACTAAAGATGATATGGGTTTGTCATGCGCACATGATTGGATAGTTGAATGGATATATAAAAATATGGAAATGTGATTAATGGAACACTTTAACAAGAGTCCATGAAGAGATCAATAGGTTTTTTTTTTTCAAGGAAAATACTATTTATTTGGTAGAACCGATTGATTGGTAGATTGGTTGTCATAATATTGATGAGAAGGATTTAATTTAGTATCCCCCTTATGTGATAGATTTTTGTGCCCAAAGCTGCCACAATGGGACAAAAAGGTGCCAATTAATAAACATGATAAACTTCGGTGGTGATTAGAAGAAGTGATGAACAATGAGAATGAAAATAAGGTAAAGACAATGATAATGCTTGTGACACAAATATGTGGAATGTAGTACATACAAGGTAGAGCATGTGTGAGGTTATACTAGGGATTACTAGGGACAAAGTGTGCATGGGGGTATATTGGTGAGTTAAAGAGGAAAAAAATGTGTGGGAGTGGACCACAAAGCATAAAGGGTGGAGAAAACACAATGGAAAACTAGCGAGTGTAAGAGGTCGGACATGTGTGGGGGCGACAGGGGATTGTAAAAGGTGAAGCACACATGAGGTTTAATTAAGGATCTCAAGAAGTGGAGAGAACATGTGGCATACTAAGGAGTGCAAGGGAAATATATTATAAGGGTTGATTGGGAGCACAAACGAAGAGTGCATACAAAAATATGAAATGTGTGGGGTGTAAATGATGAATTAAAAATGTGTTAGGGGTTAGCTTGTGTTGGCTAGATTATATGTTCGACTAAGCTCCCATATACTTTATTTGTTTATTCTGACACTAATCTAACTTCTCAGGGGTATTACTTTAACTATAAAGCTCGTGAACCACAACTAAATAGTTTGGCAACAAGTAAGCAACTGTTTGGTGAATGGAATGTGAAACGTGTGAAAACAGAAATAGAAAATAAATTTGAGTGGGTACGAAGATGTGCTTTGTAACAGGTAGTTCTCAGATCCAGTTACTCACACACGGAATAAACAAACATTATCTTTTCTGGATTACTTTTAAGCAACTTAAAAAGAAGCGTATATCTATGAAGATTAAGACAACACAAATTTTATCATAATAATCACAAGTTACATAGTTAGACAATGATAGACACAAAGTTCAATCAAAGTCTTCCTTCCTTCTTATTAACGTTAACTGCATACAATAAGTGTTTTCAACTATTTCAACACAAAGTCTAAAATAACCGATTACAACCTATAACAATTTCTTGCCAAAATTTCTAGATCCTTGACCCGTAGGTCTTCTCTTCTTTTTATAGTCATTACAAGCAAAGCTTATGGAAAAGATATCCGTTACATTTTAATAAATGACCAACTAACAAACAATTAAGAGTTGAGAAATTTACTCCTCAAAATATTCTTTTCGTGCCACCTAGTTGTTCTTAGAATGTTCAAACATTAAAACCATAAAAACTACTTTGTAACAACTTTCTAAGCTTTTGACTTTATCAAATGACTTAAAGTAACGGTGAATGCACACCACATTACTTAAGTCTTACAAAGAGTGCACTTTAATAAGAAAATAAGAAAAGTAGAATAAGAAGTAGAAGAAGAAGAGAAAAGAAATAGAAGAATTATTCTAGATCGGCAGTTCTGCTCCACTTTCTCTTTTCCTTTACTCTTATCTTGAGCCTTTTCTCCATCCGCTTCATCTTCATCTACTTCATCCTTATGTTTTTCTTTGTAGATGGCAAATTGGTCCCTCATGTACTTGATGATATTGCTATCCGCATCAGCTGCAGCTCCTAATTCCATTTCAAACATGAGTAGTTCTTCTTCCAAAACTTTGCATCCTCCTCTCACTTTCCCAAGACAAGATCCCAATTGGCTAACAACATCCTGGATATCTGACAATTTGTCCAATGACTTTCTATTAAAAGGAATAATAGCTTTATCCATCAATTGCTTGAAACAATGGAAGAAACTCCTCAATACTTTGTGGATAGCGGAGGTATTATACTTAGTCAGACCATAGATCACATCCTCAAGTTCTTCCAGAAATTTCTCAACTCGTTCCTCCATCATCTCTATCTTGGTCATAATATGCTTCAAAATGTTCTTCCTGAATGACAAAAGATGTTTCTGTTGTCTTCCCTTCTTAACTGATCCCTCGTGCAATATTTTCCCTAATCAAAATATCATCAGATAATTCATTGATTTCTTCCAAACCCTATTGTTGTAACTCAAAATTCCTCCTTCATTTTCCACTTCTTGCTTAAGCTCTTTCAATTTATTCGCCTTCTCCTGATACTCAACAGTTTTTATCAAAACTTCCTTATAAAAATTTGTGGCTGTGTTTGTGATATCTACTATCCATTCATCTATAGCTTTGAATCTGTCACTTGTCTCTTCTACAACAATGATTACCTGTGGATGTATTCATTCTTCCATAATCATTTGTTGTGGAGGATTCTTGGCAACTTTCATAATAATATTACACAGTTTGGATGATTGCTCTTTCAACTTGGCAACCTTCATCTTTTCTTCATCCAACTTTTGAAACAAATTGTTTATCAATGTCTGTGTGTCTTGTTTCAGACCTTCAGTAGTAACTTCACCCAAGGGCACCTTCGTGATCATCAAATCCTCTTTCGTCAATTCTCCTTTCTTCTTTCCAGTTGTGGAGTAGCTATTTCAGCGAATTTCTTCCCTGAAGGATCAATGACCAATCTGGATGTAACTTTTGGCATTTTTTCCCTTTTCCTCTTCCTCTCAATTGTTCTTAACAGCTGCAGGTCCATCTCTTCTAAATCAATTACTTCCTTAGAAGCAGAAGAAGATTGATTAGTCAGCCAATTAGTAAACTCCTGACCCGAAAGAGTTTGAGCTTTAGGATGTACAATTATTTCTTTGCTAACTCCTCTTGGTGGAGAAAATGCCACAATTTCCAACTGTCTCTCAGTTCTTCAGTGACTGACTTACTTGTTAAAATCATCCTAATTCAACCATTTTCTTTCTTATCATCTCCTCCTCTATCTCTTCTTCATTCCCAGTATCAATATCCTCGATGTTCCTCTGCACTTTGTATCATCTGGTACTGTAGAGATTTCCACTGTTTGATCAACTTCCATCATAATCTCTCCTTCCTCCATCTCTACATCTTTCATCTGCTCCTTATCCTTTTCTGATGTTTGAGATATTTCTTGTGAAGAAGCAACATTAAGATTCTCCTTTAGTGACACAACTGATGATTCTTCAAGACATGGAGGAGGAGGAGGAGGAGTAGCTGGTGGTGGACAAGGAGGTGGTGTAGGCAACACAATTTTTGTGGTAGCGGTGGGAAATACAAAAGAAGTTGGTTTTAGTGTCTGGTAATATAATATCTTCTTGAGTAGGGGGTTCTTGGATGGTAGGAGTAACAATTGGTGATGCTATCATACTAGAAGTTCTTTTAGTGACAATTCCCAAAATCAGAGGATTCTTTGTCCTAGCTCTCCTAAATGGCTTCAACTTTACAGCCAAGCCACCACTATTTTCTCTTGACCTTCTTTTCCTTTTTCACTCTCGCTGGTATATTCTCCCTTTCTAATACTAATTTGAGTAATTTCCTTCATTATTGACTCTTCCAGAAACAACCCTCAACTATTCAACCATTGAGTAGTGAATAATAACACTTTTGATGTCCTCTCCATGACTGACTTTGAAGTATGAGTAACTGGGATCAAAGGGGCACTATCACCTCCTTGATCATAATAAGCGTTAGAAATTACTTTCCCATCATCAGTTAGTCCTTCTGGGATTTTAGCCAAACCAAATTCTGAAATCTGTTTTATAGTCAGTCGACTATAATCCCTTCTTCGACTTCAAACTCATCTTTGCAATCAGCCCAAAAGTCTTCTAGTGTTGGCAAGTGTGCATAGTCTAGAGAAACTGACTTTCTTGCTATGCTTCTATAATCAAAATTCCTCCTTTCACTAAAGGAAATATGATTATAACGAAGATATATTTCCTTCTGAACATCCCTCGCCTTATGAATATTCGTAATACAATGGTACTGTCCAATCACAATAGGAAAATGCACCACTGTCCTGTGTAGACCTTGTTGCAAATCATGTAGTACTGCCAATTGTCTGCATAACTCCAACAAAATCCACCTGTCACTTGGGTATCTAGGAAACCTTAACACAACATTCGAGAAACCATAGACTCTCAAATATGTAAAGTGGGAAAACTGAATAAAAATGCACCCATAAGGCTGGATTGCATTCCATGCTTCATCAATTACTCTTTTGGCTCTTAAGTCCGGATTCAACCTGCAAATAACTTCATACAAGAAGAAGTCATTAACCTATTTATATTCGTTGAAATACCCAAGTAAAGCTAATTGTGGATAATGCTCATAAATGGTTTATCATCCTTTGTTCCAACAGTCCTCAATCTGGGAAAGTTCCCATGTGCTACTATGGCATAGACAAGATAGGAAGTCATCTTGAAATCCAGAGTTTGAATAACATTTTTCAATTGGAAATCAATATTGTCATTGATGATTTCAGCCCAATTGATTATATTAGGTTTAGCATTCTCTATTACTCTCATAAAGTAATACATCCATCTATAAAAGAATTTTGCATTCTTGTCACCATTTATCCTGCAAAGAAGTTGAGTAATATCATCGGCTTCTTGAATTAGATCAGATCTTACAACTGACTTGGGAAACCTTGAGGCTTGTTTTGATACCTTTAAGTAATGCATATTCATGATCTTAATGGCATCCTTCTTCCTCTTTACCCAATAATCATTAGCTTTCTCCATACTGATACTCAATGGACTTGGTATAATTGGGATCTTTAAGAAAGAATTGAAGAAATGAACATCCAATCTCCCCACAAGATCTTCGACATCATTTCTAATCGTTCTAGTTTGGGAATCATAATGTTTGGCACATTCCACACAAATTATGGCATCGAATGCTTCCATGCGTGTTTTTTAGGGAAAGGCAACTACATGCCCATATCAATCAATCCACTTTTGGTTAATGCTTCCATTAAAGGTGTCTTATTTTTAGCTTTGGATCTTTCCAACAACTCAAGCACTTGATACATGACCCATATCAGTGTCTCCTATTCCAAGCTAATTTTGATGTAATGCAAGTTTCCACCAAATACCCCTTATATTCATACTTCATTTCATTCCTCTTGGCTTTGCTCTTTCTCTTATCCTTTTCGAACTTGATGCTTCCTCAATATCCAAGTTTGGATCTTCTCTTATTACAATAGTTTCCTCTTCCTCTGCTGCAGTTCCTTCTTCCTCTGATTGATCACTAACTTCGATTGGCTCTTCCCTAGTTTCAGACATCTGTTCTATCCTTCGTGCTTCCACCTCTTGTGAATTACCAACTGCTTCTGCTCTTTAAATAGAAAACATCAATTCAATGCACATGTTACACAATTGCATGCATGCATTTAAGACTCAATTTATTCATATAATCATGCTACAAACATCATGGAAGTCATGTTCAGAGAAATAGATTGAAACGGTTCGATCTGTAGTTCATTTCGGGCTCTCAGGGTATAATTGCTTCAAGACTAGCAGAAAATTAACTTAACGCAAAGTAGTAGCAACACATTTCAACGCAAAACATATGTGGATAGCAGCAATAATGAATCTTTTCGTAAGAAAGAGTAATGAGCAAAAAGAAGTAATAGTGACCTAAATCGACGCAAGACTAGACAGCGGTGAATAAACATTGCTTTACTTCCTTTATACAGAAAATGAGTAAAGTAACCCAAAATCGATGCAATGAATAGAGGAAGGTATGCTTTGTGGTAAATAACTATTACTTTACTTCTTTTAAAAATAAATAAAGTAAAGTAAAGCCAAATCGACGCAATGACTCAAAAGAAGTAAAGCAGGTTGGAATCGACGCAATGAATTAAGACATAGACAATTGCGGTGAACTCATGTTACTTTACTTACCTTAAAATAAAACAAGTAAAGTATGTCCAAATCGACACAATACACAAGGGAAGTAAAGCATGTTTAAATCGACGCACAACTAAGAAAGTAAAGCAAGTCAAGATCGATCGATGAGACTACTAGGAAAGTAAAGCATGTCGAGATCGACGCAAAACTAGGAAAGTAAAGCATGTCGAGATCGACGTAAGACTAAGGAAAGATCATGACCTGTAGTCTTTTCGAAGTGATTTACTATTTTTTCCAAGTGAAGTAAGAGACATTCAATTCGACGCAATGACTAAGTTGTGTGGTGATTTCATACAACTCTACTTGTTGTTATAAAAACAAGTAAAGCATATTTGAATCAACACAAAACCAGTAGAAGCGAATGAAAATGATGCAAAACTAAAACAAATCTTTTGCGGTTAAATCAATCAAATTTACTTTTTGAACATGAAATCAAGGAGAAGACCAAAAAAATGCACTAAAATGGAACATGTTTTGCGTTGATCTCACCCTACTCAACTTGTGTTAAAAACGCAAGTAAAGCTTCACTTAATCGACACAAAACACACAAAGAAAGAAAAACTACACAAACAAAGCCGGGGGAAAAGTAGGGTTAAATTTTAATGATTTGTCTTCAGAGGTAACAACATATTTGATTACTAAGAAAAACCCTAATCCCAATGAAGAATTAAACTCAAACTTCATATTTTAAACCCTAGAAAATAGGGACCGGGAGAAAACACGAGCTAGAACCTAAAACGACAAATACAAGGAAGGAAAACTAGAAAAACTAGAAAGAAAACAATCTACTAACCTTAACTGCAAATGGGTTTGAATCAGTTCATGCCAATTCCTCTTGATCAATCACCGGAGTTGCTTTCGGGTTTGGGGGTCGACAACTACTCTCTTGTCAAAAATGCAAATGCGTGGATCCTAGGTGGAATTCCTTATAGATTTTATATTTTCCACCTCATTAAATGTGACTCGTACGAATGCCAACTCAACTTCCTTTATTATGTGGTCTTTTGAAATGCTTTTACTTCCCTAGTGTAAAAAGAAGTAAAGCACTCTTAATTCGACGATAGCTCAAGTCATGAGTTGTGCGGATTTTAGAGATTACTTTACTTTTTTAGGTAAAAGAAGTAAAGTAGGTTGATTTCAACGCAATGAATAGGAATAATTAAGCAGTAGAGGTAGAAATCAACACAATGAACTGAAGGGCAATCAAGCGTCTTTTAGGCATTACTTTACTTGTTTTATAAATAAGACAAGTAAAGTTATATGAATTCAACGCAATGAATGGGGAGCAGTAAAGCACTATGAGTTCAATGCATTACTAAGGAAACATAAGCTAGTTTTGCATCCTTTTTGAACTACTTTACTTAAAAGCAAGTAGTGCATCAAAATAGCGCCAGGAAGCAAAGTTTTTGATCTTCTGAGGGTTTACAAAGGACCCAACACATGATTACTTAATGAGCTTCCCCCAAGAAACCTCCTGCAACTTCTTGAAGAATTATCATGCACTCTTCCAACCCATGCGAGTCAAAGCAACAACCAAGACCCACATGAAAAACAACTAACTAAAGCAACAAACAAACATGAACACAACTCATCACAAAACATAGAAACCAAAAATTTCAAAGGGTACCTTAATATTTTTGTAAGAAATAAGGTTGTGGATAATTTAAAATTGGGTCCGGAATGGTCATAGGTGTGCTTGGGGAAAATTATCAAGACAAACATTTACTTGAATAGGGCTGACCTAGTCACACGTGTGACTAGGGTGAGACCCCAAAGGACAAACAATATGGCATAATTCATGAGTGTGACCAAGAAAAGATAGTTAATGATAAAAGGAATTAGAATGGGCCCCATAACTAGGATGAGGCCCCGAGTTATAAAGTGAACATAACAAACCCAAATTATAAAGCACTACCTTAATTGTAAAAAATTAAGAATTTATGGGCTGAATCACCATGGGTGCAACCAGAGTGAATCCCCAAGAAAAAATGCTAGGAAAATTTAAATAGAGGCCCGAATTAGTCACAATGATGACCATGATGAGGCCCTAAGTATTATCTAAAAGCTAAAGGTGAGGATAAGTGTAAAGGAAAGTAATTCGATTCCTATCCCCAGAGGGCATGACTAAGGTGAGTCCCCCGTGTTAATACATGATGAGAAGGGGTCTCAAATTTGGTCATGGGAGAGATTGGGTAAAGGCCCCAAATTTAATAATGAAAACATAATTCAAAGGGGTCATCTAAATTGTGGGCGCACTAGGATGAAGCCTAAAGATTAGTTACTTGGTTTTTGTATTGGTGTTTTAGTAAAGTTGAATATAAAGGGGTTGGTTATGGCCATATTAGGGAAAATAATATACAATGAGGAAGGAAGGAAGAGGATAGGAGTGAAGGGGATGATGATTTATAGGAATGAAGAGGATGTTGATAGATAAAGTAAACAACATCCACTTTCATGACCACATCGTAGTGTACATGATATGTAGGAGGAAGATGATGAAGAGGGAAAGGAGACAATGGAGAGGGGTGTGAAGGGAGGAGGTTGGGTTAGAGGATTAGGTAAAGGGATACAATTTGGGAGAGGTGAGACAAATCGCGGGCATGAAATAATCCAGATGGAAGGAAGGAAATAATAAAGAAGAGGAAATCTTGTAGAAAACACAGGGAGTCATATCCATAACCGAAGGAGGCGAAGGCCATGTCGGGAAGAAAAGCGACACCAAAGGAGAAATGGATGGACACAAGTAATGTACTAGTTATGGGTGTGAGTAGGTTTGAGGGGAAGTGGAAAAAGGGATAAATCCATAAGTGAAGGGGTGGAGGTGGTTGTAGGCATGACCAAGGGGATAGAGGCTGAGGCACGATTCTGATTTGGGAACATCGAGTAAGTGGGATACAAGGATAAATAGGAAGGGGTTTATGGTTCAACAAAGAGTCATCTAGAGATGGTCATAGTCATGACCTAGGTTTGTTTAGAGTGCGATTTGAGTGTGAGTGGGAGGTACAAGTAGGAACCATGACCATTGATAGGACCCATTTGGAAACATAGAAGATGGTGAGTGGAGGAGAGTGGAGAGATATGGTACAAATGAGGGAGAGGCTAACATTGAGATAGAGGGATGTCCAATAACAACTAAGCATGTGTTTTATATAGTTTTGACTTTTGAATTTTTTTACGTGTATTATGTACTATTGAGGCTATTGTGACCACCTTTCAATTACATTCAACTGCACCCACAACCATGTTATGACTATGCTATATTTATGACACAACCGCTTGAAATTTAGTAGTGGTGTATTTTTGTGCATTATGGGGATACTATGAGTATGTGTAGTCGATGCAAGGGTTTTCATTGGCTATGTTGTGTAATAGATTATCAACTTTCATGTATTGCATGCATCAAGAGAAAATCAACATGATATGAAGTTGATTTAGTGAGTTGGCTTGTTCTATATTTTATAGCTTAAGCGGAAAAGATTGACAAATACTTTCTAACAATACTTGCTAGAGTGATGGGGAGATAAAATAAACACATTTCACTTGGTGACCGATGAGATGACCACTACCCTAGAGTACGTGTGGCATATATTCATTATATTGATTAAGGGGAAGTGGGTGGAGTTAGATGCATATGTGACAATGAGTGACTAGATACTCTAGATGCTATATAGGATAGAAATAGAGGGGATTGAGATAGAAAATGGTGTTTTTGATACAAGGATCTATATGATCAGTTGGTAGGGACCATGTGATGACATATCTATGTAACATGATATGTAGCAATATTCTATAAGATTCGTCGGGATACTCATTCTTGTGGGGCTAGGTGATGTATTGGTATAGTTGATTAAGTATTGTAGGGTCTACATGCAAGGAGTCTAGTACTATTATTGTAGACATATATAGATATGCACCAAAGTGCATGGGATGACTATAGGTGGATTTGAGCATGGTTATTATTACAAGTTTTTGATTGTGAGCACATTGTAGTGAGAAGACCATGTGGATTTCCATATTTGATACATGATTTGTTATTTCTAGAGTTGTCATTTTGCCTATAGGATGACAACACCGAGAAATGTTAAAAATCAATCCCCATGAGGGTAATATGGATGATTAATGTCATGAGTTGAAAATTTTGGAGTCGGGTGACATCGTATGGAGGACGTATCAAGATATAGAAGGTTTTTGGATGGAGGAAGGATGGAGAGTAGTTATATAGATTATAGAGGTAGAGATGGATTATTGGATGTATGGAATGAGATGCAACACTCTTTCAATATGGGAGAGTACTTAGGTAGTTTGGGCTTAGACAAGTGGTGCCTTCAGAGCTAGTTATATACTCATAGCTAAGTGTGTATGGATAATTGGTGTTGACATATGAGGTGATAAGAGAGGAGGATAACCTTGTGTTAGATGAAGGGGAGGGTGATTACGCAAGCATTTATCATGATTTTAATGTGTGGAGGGTTTTATATTGATGTAGAGGACACACAATATAAGTAATTATAGAGATATGTGACCTATAAGAGAGGAAAAAGACAAATTATGAGGATGATGAAACCAAGATCATCAAGACAAAGGATGATGACACCCCATTTTGGAGTTAGCGATGTATAGTAGGGATTCTAGAGAGAGATACTCGGTGAGGGAGATGGTGGGGAGGATGGGAAAGATCTTTCGTAAGATGGGGAGGATTGAGAGTGAGATAGGAAAGAGGGTTCATATGTATAGATAGATGGATTCATTGGGAGGACACATAGATGGAATAAAGAGAAGGATCCAATTTAGTATGTGGAGGTGGGAGAGAGAAATATATAACAAACATCATTGAGGTGACCACACTTGGGAGGATATAGGATGTGGAGGAAATAATAGATATAATATCGACATCAATAGATGATGTGAAAATGGAGAGGGAAAAACTACATGTGGAGGTAGCTAATTTCATATGGAGTTAGATGATGGATCAAACACATATCCGAGAATTGGACGGGTGATTAATATAACATACAAATGTACAAATATGTATTCATGATTTGGATGTGATAATGGTAGAAGAAGAGAAAGACCATAAGTGCGTGAATTAGCTAGAGGTTGTGGTGGTAGAGCATGAGTGGGAGCAAGGATGCCTGCATCACACTAAGGAGATTTTTTTTCAAATAACCCCTAGTTAGTTTGAAAACTTGCATTTCCATTATGGATTTGGCTTTAAGTTTTTAGATTATGTGCACTTCTGGTTTCCTTGGTACATTTTCTTGGTTGTAAAATTTCGTGTGCCCCCTCACATTCCCTTGCATACTTTCACTTTCTCTTCCCTTTCCTTCACTTTTGTGCACTCCTACTTTCCTCCCTTGCATTTTGTAGTCTCCTTCTATCTTTCCTTCACGTGTATTTCTCCATGCATTTGCTTCCTCTTTCCTGCTATTGTGCATCTTTCATGCGCACTCACAAAATTACCTTTCATTTTAACAAGTTCCCATCATGCAAAATCCCATGCGCATGCGTTTCTTCTTCAAGTCCCACACATCCCAAGTGAATGCTCATTCCTCTTTTTACCCTTCTCTCATACACTTATTCTCATATTTTCTTCTACACACCTCTACTAACATCACCTCTCTTCTCCTCTTAGAAAGCTCATGCGCCACCTTTTTCAAGATTTTACACTTCCTCTTGATGGATATTCCACTTCTCCTTACATACTTACATGCCTTAGAAAATATGCACCCCTTCTTCTTATCCCCATGCACCCTCTCACACACATTGGAAGACTTCTACTGCATCTTTTCTCTTGCACTTCCTTCTCCCATGCATGCACCCAAGACAATAACCTTTGCACGCCAATCCTTACAAGCCATATGTCCATTTCAGGGGACTTCTTAGATAAAGTGCAACTCACATAACAAATTAAAAGTGTCGACCATGTGCCAAATCCATATGGCGAATAAACACGTGACACATGGAAAAGATAGAACCAATAAACAATAAGTTGACTCTGCAACCAATTAGATCACGCCATGTGCCTTGCGTGTTCCTCTTACACTACAAAAATTAAATTGACATAACTTCTTCCACAGATCTTGAAATCATGTGCACCTAGTCTTGTTGGAAGTTTGTTTACATGGGATACACTCTAGGCTCTTAAAAATCATATTAGAGTAGAATTTGATGGGTAAAAATGGGAAAACATGACTCACATCATTAATGCACAATTCTAGTTGACTCAAAGAACTCCGAATTTCATGGGATTTGGCTCCTTTCCTTCTTCCACAAGCAAACTGACATGGGTAGGAATATTTGACAGAGATGCAAGTGGATTTATAGGCATTTATTGCATGTTGTTGGTGGTTGTGATTGGAAATCCAAGTTCTCCCTCTATTTTCCCTCTCTTTTCCCTCCTCTTCTCTCCTATTCTTCTATATATTGTTGAATAATTATCATTTGTAAAGGTTGGACTCTCTTGGATTACAAGATCATTATTCAGAGTAGTTTATTCTTTGCATTTTGAGCTGCAGGCCTTAGATCCGACTCACCGCATGTGGATTATTTACTTTTCCTCTTATTGTAATCGATTGTGCAATCATTGGAAGTAATAAAGTTCTTTTTTGTGGCTATCTTCTACCCTTGCTCACATTTTATTGTATTTACTTACCTTTCCTTTGAAATATTGGTATGTTGTGCATATTTTATGTTCCTTGCAGGGTTTCTTTTCTATTTTTCTCTAAGGAAATGAAAGTGTGAGTGTTGTTTTGGTTGTGGCACGTGTGTCTACTGCCCTTCCATTTTCCATTTTACTTCATTTTAACTCATTTGAGAGTGTTCATCCCCTTCTTTATGGTGTTATCACCTCCCTTTAGCTTAGGATTTTGTTTTATGCATATCCTTCTCACCCTGGTCCCTTGGAATCATAGAGTAGAGTTAGACAGGTTGTATTTATCTTCTTATGAGTAGTTGTAGTAATGGAAATAAGTAGAGAAACTGACCTTCTCTCGGAGGTCTGTCTTAAGCGCAAGGTCCCAAAACTTGGAGATAGTCCCATGTTGCCTCAAAGCCCCAGATCGTATTGATTTGTGATGGGTACAATTTTGAGCTCCAACTATTTTGGTACACCTAGTGGAACAAGTATTAAAATCTCACATTTCATCATTGCTAAGTTCTAGTGTGTGACTTAGTGATTTCCATCCTTTAGAGGCTTTTTTCAACACATTTGGTGACTCCTAGCATCTATATCTACTAATTTCCACACTCTGCGCCCCCTATTTCATGAGAAGGATTCAAACTAGACATCACATAAATTTTTTTGAATCCTTTGAGTATCTACATTGTCTCTAAGTAGAAGCGGTAGAGTTGTGTGCGAGTGGTTTCCACTCCTCCTCTCAAGATACATTTTATGCACTCATCGAGAGTCCTACGACCCATTATCTTCATGGAACAATAGAGAAATTTACCCTTTGCTAGATTCAATGGTGGTAGTCCTTTATCCCTTGGTGTTCAACATGATATGCCAATGGCTACACTCAAAATTATTCCATTTTGTACTAGTGAGAATAAAACTACCCCTACTAATCACATTCAAGATATTGCAAATGTCTGCTCATTTCAATTAGTTATAAAATATTATGTAGATGTAAGGTTGCTATATTCTTCGCTTAAAGGACTTCAATGATACAAAAGTTTGAGACTTGCTTCTATTCATAACTAGGATGAGCTTGGCACTACACGTTCTAATCAGTTTGAGGAGAAAGCTAATAATATCTCCTTGTTAGAACAACTCACAATAATCAAAAGAGATCCTAATGAGCTCATGGCTGACTTCAACTTTAGATTTCAAAAGACATGGGACAAAATTCCTCTACTCTTAAGACCAACCCCACAAGGTTATTTTTTTACTTCTTAAGAGCATTGAATTACGATATTTTTGTTATGATACAATCTATGGGTGTTGCGTAGCTTCTTGATGCCTATCCTATAACCATTAGGGTAGAAAATTGTCTAATCCAAGCTGGTAAAATAGCCCCTAGATTACCTATTCCCTTGTTTCCTAAATTTCCCCAAGCACCTCAGCCCTCCATTGCTCCCATTCCTAAGAAAAGTTCCCAACCCATTCCCTCCACATCCTTCTCTCCCCAAAAGCATAAAGAATGTGAAGAGATGAAAGTGTTGATTAGAATTTTATCCAATAAAGTTATATCCTTCGAAAAACAATAGGCACAAGCCTTTAAAAATAATTCTAATCAAGGATTCAATCAAATCCATCAACCCTACAAAAATAAATATCCAAATCAAAAGTATGGGTAAAATCAATAGAGTGATAGATGACGGGGTCACAATGTGCACCTCCCTCTTCATGCGGTTGCTCACGGTGCAGACCCTTCCCGTGCCCAACTCAAGCAAAGCATTGGTTCTAGTACAAAACAATATGGTTTAAGAAACAAAGTGGTGATTCCTTGAAATTTTCCACACAATCGTATAACGACACAAATTCCTTATGCACGCAGCCTTTATGATTCAAAATGCTTCTAATTGTGAGCCATCCATGAGCATGTGTAAACCTCGATAATGTAGAATTTCCGAAGTCATTCTTGATACCAACCTTATGTTTTTTAAGGTTGATGAATTTTGTGCAATGAACCAAGCCATTGAAAACTGAAATGGGTTATGCGTGCGGTGTTCCTTACAATACAAGGTCCAAGAAAATAATGTTGGATACCAACATGTTGCCTTCATCTTTTGCTAGTGAAAGTGACCCACTTTGTAGAAAAATGATGATGCACATCCACCCAACATATTTAGCGCACATGCCAACCTCGCTTAAGGTTCTATATGGTTGTGAATGAAGTTACACACACACATCCTGCCTCTACAAATCAAGTTGTTGCAACCTCAAGATCCTATTTCAACACACGAACAATCAAGAAAAGAAAATGTTACACCTTAAATGCAAAAGTCCAGTAACCTTCCATTCAACATTGTGGACCAAATGAAGAAATAAAATTTTAATGCCATAATGTGGGATGTCTTGGATATTCCATCACAACACGATCTCATGCATGAATCTCTTACGTAACTTACTCAAGTTGATCCAATCCACTCAAAGAACTCAAGTTGTTGTCAACCTATGCCAAGCAGAGGAGAAACAAGTAAGCAAAGTTGTAAAAACCCCACCCTTTTATATGTCCTTGATAGTAGGAAAACATATTGTTCATAATTGTATGATTGACTTAAGGGCTATTACTTCTTTCATGCCTAAGAAAATTGTTGATATCCTAGGTCTTAAGTATAGCCCTATATCTAAAGGAGTCTTGCAACTTGATGGCTCAATTGTTAACATCCTAGAGTCATCAAGGATATTGAGTTAACCCTTCATGTATGTCCAAGTCTAACCATAACTCAAGATGTGTTAGTCATTTACTTACCTCCATTGTTTTCCATTTCCTATCAAGGGATTTCACTGCCAAAGTGGGTGGTTACTTGTCATCATATTCTCCTAAGAACTAGGTATGGTACTAGATTTACCATATAAGTGGAGCGTATATTTTCCTATCATGTTGAGTCATACGAATCTTCTCCTCTCCAATCAAATTTCCTCATCCAAGAAGACCAATAACAAGATTCAGTTTCATAAGAGCATCCCATTCCTCCTTCAATACTTGATCTTTTATTAGATGAATGGGCCAAATAACATTATGAATTTGATCCCTATGATACAACTATTGAAATTGGACTTGGAACCTATTACATCCTTGAAGAAGAAGCCACTTTATTTACCTCACTAAAGAAATAAAAGGATGATACTTTTCGACTATGGAATATGTTCTTTGATGGTTCTAGAAGTAGAAATGGCACAGACGCATGTTTTTTTCTCATATATATTAAGAATGAGAAATTATTCTCCACGCATAGGTAAAAATTTGCATGCTCAAACAATGTAATAGAAAATGAAGCGTTGGTGCATGGTCTTCTCATTGCTAAAAAGAGAAAAATTAAGGCATTGTAGATCTTTGGGGACACTTAATTGGTCATCCATGTAATAAAAAAGAAGTGCATAATAAATAATAAGATTTTGAAAGCTTATAAACATAGATTTTGGGACCTCTTGGAGAGCTTTGATGCTCTCAATTTGTAGGTGGTGCCAAGGAAGTTAAACAAAGAAGAAAATTAGATGGCAGCCCTTGGTTTGCAATTCTCACAAGTTGAGGATCTTGTCGAAGGAAATGCACAACATATAAAAGTGGAACTCAGGTCATCCATTCCAAATAATGAAACTAGTTGGAAAGTGTTTGACAATGATGCGTAGATTGTGTAATTCATTTAGAATGAAGCTAAATTTTCTTCAAAAATGTAATCTGACTTGCATGACAACTATGGTGATCAAGTTATTCAATTGAAGACAAACAAATTTCCAAAAGGATTGGTCACCTTAGAGCATATTTTTGTCCCATTGATGAGTTCAAAGGTGAAGAAAAGAACATGTATGTAGTGCAATAATACTACCAGTAGTCACTATTATGTGTGGCGAGAGTTTCGCTTGGAAAGGCATGTGCGGTAGAAGAAAAGTAGACATTCATCTCATTGTGTCAAAAGTTTGTTGAAATATTCTCAAGGGACTATGAAGACCTAAAAGTATTTGATCCAAGTGTTTCTCAACACTCAATTGACCTTGATCCTAGTGTCGAGCCCATTAGATTAAAGCAAATGTCTCACAATCCTAAGATAGATCCCCTCATGAGGAAGGATTTATCCAAACTAATTGAGGCAAAGATAAGTTGCAAATCTTGTTCCATTATTAAAGAAGAATGATGAAAATAGATTTTGTGTTGATTTAAGGGATTTGAATAAGGCGTTATTGAAGGATCATTATCACTTTCCTTCTATGGAACACATTTTGTAGACTGTGGCTGATGCACAAAGGTTCTCTATGCTATATGGATACTTAGGTTTCAATCCGAATCATTGTCAAGGAAGAGGGCCAATTCAAAATTACATTTACAAACGAATGGGGAACATATGCTTATCAGAAAATGCCTTTTGGTTTGTCAAATATAGGTGTGACATTTCAAAGAGAAATGGGCATTGCCTTCAAAGGATACATCAATGAGTTCATCCTAGTTTACTTGGATGACATAATTGTCTTCTCAAAGCATAGCACATATCACATCATTGATCTAGAGAAATTCTTTGAGAGAAGAAAATAATTTGGGGTGTCTCTTAACCCCAAGAAGCATAGCTTTGATGTTGTGTAAGGAAAGATTTTGGGCCATGTGGTTTCAAAGGATGGCATTGTCTTTGATCTATAAAGAATATTATCCATCCTCTCTCTCTCTCTCTCTCTCCAGCCCATAAGAAGGCCTTATAATCATTCCTAGGAAAAATTAACCTCATTAGGAGATTCATTTCTAACTTTGCGAGGTTTGGCTAGGTGTATCACTCTCATGCTCAAAAAGATAGAGTATTCAAGTGGACAATAGAAGGAAAGGAAAGATTCAACAATATCAAGTAGGAAATTAATCACGCCCCACACTTATCAATCATAGAAGCATGCCATGATGTGTAGTTATCTTTCCCAAGAAGAAGTGGTGAAGGTTGTAAAGCGATCATGCAACACTCAAGTCTAGAAAGAACATCCTCCATGATGCGGAAGCAAGAATTGAAAGGTGCACAAGAATAGGGTGTGTGGATACAAGATGTCTAACTTAGTCGAGAATATATCTCGCATGTAATAAAAACCCAAGAACAATAATAACCCCATGTTTTGGCACTTTATAAGTAGTGTGTTATTACAATAAGGTGTGTTCATGTGACATTGAACAATTGACCACTCACCTTGTAGTAGGTGAAAAATCACACAAGAGTGAAGGCCATAATAAGTCCTAGTCGAAGTAGAGGAACAACACACAATCAAGCACAAAAGGGCGTAAGCACAACAAGGGTATAAACACTTCTCAGTGTGAGAGAAGGTGTCTCACATCACAAAAGAAGGGGTGTAAACACCAAGTTTTGTCACACCGCCTAATTCCTGCATACTCCTTGCATACACACATTAAAATATTAAACCTATCATTATATCATTATCCTAAGTTATTTCTTTCATTCGTAAAATATTTTATTTACCACTCCTAAATTACATGTACTCCTTAAACTAGCCAACTATTTCAAAACTATCCCTAACCAAATTACCCCAACCTCTCAACCTTTCCAACTCAACTTAACCTCTTCTCATTAATTTTATCTCATCCCCATACCCAAAATATCATTTGGGAAGTGGTTAAAACCACTTCTCAGCGTTTTCCTTAAGTTATCCGAATCATTGATGATGTTAACAAATCACCAATGATTATAAAATCCACTTTAGGCTCCTTTCTTAGGGATCTTAAGAATCCTTTTATTTGTATGTGCATTTTTTTCATTTCTGCAAAGAAAGCTCGATCACCCCCATGATCACCAAGCCTAACAACAACATCTAGAACTGGTAACCTATTAATTTTTGTAGCTTAGTGTCTAATTATCTTCCTAAGAGATCAACAATCAACTCCACCACTTTAGCTAACATCCATGGACATTGTTTAGCCTATCTCAACATCACAAGGTATTCCCTTGTCATCATTTTTCTTATTTCTTAAGACATCAAATACAATAAAAAACAATCAACTTAGCCCTCTATTTTTATCGAAGCATCATTTTTGAAAAGATCAAATTTTACACAAAGAATCGTTTGCGATTCCTTTGAATTACCAACGATTGAACAAAATCGCATGTGATTCCATCAATCTCCAACGATTTCTGTCTACCCATCCTTTTAATCAAAATCATAGCATTTTGTCAAATTTTTTTATCTCTTTGGATTTAACTTATTTGTTTAAAAATGTATCTATTTTAGATAGCAAGATGCTGACAATTCCCACCCTATTACGAGCATATAAGAGCTTTGATAGTTCGAAACCCTTCTTTTGGGAACAATTCAACATCCTTCATGAGCCTACACTTGTGTGCCATTTAATTTGCAATCAAAATTAAAGACATTGAGGATTAGTTCAAGTTCATCCACAAGATCCAATAAGAAACAAAGGATTATTGGTATGACTACTTCAATGTCATGACATTGCTTCCACTCTAGCTTAGGCCACCTACGAAGCAACATAAGATCTTCCCTTCGATCTTGAATTCTAATGTCTTTATCATTATCATTTATCTATTTTTATCATTGTCATCAACCTAAATAATTGTATTAAAATGAGATGACATCCTTCAAGGAAGTCCGTTTGGACTCCTGGAATCGGCCTTTACCAAGCAACTCGTTATCCCATTTATCTAATATATTTTGTTTAGCTATCTCGATTGCTGGTCCCTTTAAGCGGTGAAATAAGAAGGAATAGTTATTCGACATCAATCATTAATATTAGAATAAGTCATCATGGGTATCGGTAAACTCTTTTATCTTCCGAGGTCAATTAGTTTTGTTAATTCAAAATTAGAAAGCAAAAACTCTTTGGTACATTCTCGTGCCGGTGGGACCTTGTCCCCTTTCTCTCATTTTAAATAAAATCATATTCACTTTTAGGTTTTCTTCTCTATAATCATTATCGATCTAGTCAAATTTCCAGCAATTTGTGGTGAATCACCCATGCCTCCTTTAAATCACCGACTATCTCTATCGATTGTTTCGATTACTCGGTCAGTTAGCCTTTAACATCTATTTTCTCTCTATTTTTGTCTTCATCTAACCCTTGTAGGTTTCTATCTTGGGAGCATATATTTGCTACATCGTAGTTGTGCTAAAAAATAAAATAAAAACTAAAAATTAAAAAGAAAGCATTTTCGTGTACATATTCTTATTTTCTTTATTCTTTCTAAGTATTGCATTTTGTTTGTTTTTCTCATCAAAATTAACATTTATTTTTAGTCTAAAATGAACCCTTCATTTTTGTTTGATCACATAGTTTAATTAGGAGGTTAGCTAATTACATCCATTTAACTTCCCACACACACAACCAAACCACATCAACTACAAACTTGCATCAAAACACTTCTACCTAGGTGGACCCACTTGGATTTCATCAAGGAATAAGCCGACTCGGTGTTACGCCAAATATAAATAATTGGTGGGTGGTATATTGGCTAAGCACCTAACTCCCTTATTGCTGGGGACAATGAAGTGAGGGGGTAGGCCCCAATACCAAGCCTTGTACTAACACCAACACAAATTCGAGCCTCAGGTACCTTTGGGTATATTGAGGGTGTCTTCTCTTAACATCACC
Source organism: Taxus wallichiana var. yunnanensis (assembly GCA_018340775.1). Lineage (NCBI taxonomy): Eukaryota > Viridiplantae > Streptophyta > Pinopsida > Cupressales > Taxaceae > Taxus > Taxus wallichiana. The sequence goes on from CM031237.1 coordinate 755,619,180, forward strand.
CAAAACCAACCTTAGATTGCCATTTCCTAGGACCTCGTAAACCATTTTTCACATTTAATCTTTCTTTTAATTAATCAAGATAACTAAAAAATTCTTCTGCGTGATTTTTTTGTTTTGTAATTCACAATCTAGATCCATTTATTATTTATTATAGGTCATTATTTACTTTCATGGTTCTTACTAGACAACAATCCCGTATGAAAAAATCTCAAAACATGGAAGAAAAATTCCAACAGATCTATATAAAATATCTAGACCCACATTGAAAATGTTAAGTGTTTAATCGACCAACAATGAGCACATCTATCACTTCGACCACATGATCGAGAACCTCCACATTCCCGTAGCATCCAGCTTCCACATCCGAAATCCCCGATCCAAATAGTCATCACTTCTTTGATAACAATGATTTAGTTTTCATATAAATTATAGACTAGAACCCCGTAGCTTTAAGTACCTATGTTGTTGCTCGAGGTTTCACCTCCAATAACCCACACCCGAACAACGTCCCCTGTCTCTAACACTACATATGACTTTTCTAGGCTTGTCGATCCTAATCACGAGTCCGTCATCCAACAAGTCTACCCCTATCTTACTGCAAGCACATCATAAATATCAACAACCACATCAACAACACCTATCATAACTTTCAACCTTAACGTCATTTCTTCAAAATAACCATTCGATCAACAATCAACATCTTCACAAGATCTCTCATCTGGCTCCACCTATCTCAACACAATGTAAACATATCTTCTCCCCATCCACCTCACTACTTCTTCTATGATCCATACACCTCCCGTAAGCTCAATATCCATCCCAATAAATATGTTTTGACCTATACCCTCACAAAATCCATATCATCTATTCGTAAACATTGTCACGTTTATTCCCACATCCACACCTCCTATCAATACTAGCTCCATCTCTACCACTCATCCTTCTTTATAGTAGTCGTAAACCACTCTTGTTTAACAAATCCCTTCTCAATATATACCTCCACAATCCCAACATATGATCTCTTCTCAATATACATTCCATCCATCCCAACCCCTTATTCACACTTCTACTCCCTTTCAACATACATCTCAATATTCTCAACCTCTCATCCACACATCCACCCCTTTTCAACACATACCTCAACCATCACAACCTCTTATGAACACATCTATGCCCATCCAATACCAGTACATCCAACCTTCACAACCCTTAGTTTCACAACCCACCTATAACATTCCTATGAGTACTCTTCTCCAACATAATGTCTCTCTACCACATGAATCATTTCAACAACCAAATCAATTCCCGTAGAATCAACCCGGTCCCTCATCATCCAACATTCAACAACAAAAAAATGACCCTTTACAAGCACTGATGAACATAATATATAGCCTTGAAGAGGCCTCTATGGGTCACACAAACACATTATCTCATGAACAAATATGCAACAAACTCATTTATCCATCAATACTATACAAAGCATATCCTCCTCATTAGGAACTTCCTAAGTTCCTCAAATTCTATAGAAAAGAATACCCTCAACAAAACATCTAGGCCTTCTGACATGCCTGTTACCTTGTAGCACATGACCAGGACCTCATGTTGAGAACATTCCCCATGTCCTTAGTGGCCCTACCTTAGATTGGTATAACATACCTCAATATTCACTCTTCTCATTCACACAACTTTCTCAAATTTTACTAGAAGATTTCTCAATGAATATCACACATAAAATCACTATCACCGACTTGTACACCATCAAGAAATTTGATGACAAATCCATCACCGAATTTGTCACCCACTTGGGGGTTGTTAACCAACTATCATTTTACCTCCCACAAACCGAGTTAATTGAGTTTTTTTATCATTCTTATGCCAAACACATATAATCCACATTACAAATCTAGTATTTCCAAATGTTTGACGAAGCCTTTGATATAGATCGAAAACTCGAGTTTCATGCTCTCGAAGATGGTAGAGTTAAATTAAGTCAAAAAACCAAAACACGAGAGCCTTCGTTTAAACCATCTTCTAGCCATGAAAAAAAAAAATTCAACAAACATAGTGGTTGTAAAGAACGCTTCTAAGGAACGTTCGACCTCCAAACAATCTCATCCTCAATGCACTTACACACCTATAGGTGAATCTTATAGTGCAATATTTGCATAGCTCCCAAGGCTATCAATATGATCACTCTTCCTCCCATTCATCTTATCGATACATCCATCTCAAATCCCTCTTGGTATAGAGATAATGATTATTGTGAATACCATAGGGTCAAAGGCCATGACAGAGAGAGGTGTCAATCATTTAGAAACCCCTTCAAGATCTCATCGTCAAAGGTGCACTATAATTGGATAACTCAAATGCACCTCCAAATCAAAATCTTGACATTTTTAAACAACCCTTTCCAAATCATTCCCCATCCACCAACCAACCACAATCCAATCTCATCCATTCCCATCACACTATCAATGTGATAAAATATCAACCATCTGTAACATCTAAGACTCCCATCACAGAACCCACATCCGAACCATCCATCAAGAGCTCGTAAAAAAAACAACAAAACTCCCAATGAAGCAGCACACTCCATGGTCCTGCCATAGAAAAGAAAGCACTTTCATCCACATCTGCTTCATCCTCATCTAACCCGTCTACAAGCTCTTCAAAACCTCATTAAAAAAACCCATTTTGAAAATTATGAAAATCTCGTATGACGACCATGTCACTCAACATTACACACTTAACCTTTAAAATTCCATCACATGACCACACACCCCTTCATCTAAAAAGGAAAAAAATCATATCATGCAACCATCTAGATTCTTCAAAATAAAAACCAAACCCCTCGCTTTCTATTCTAAGGCCACATCCCTTGTCTAAATTACCGCCATTACTATCACAAAATCAACAACCATTACCCAAAGCACATCCAAATAAATCACACCAAAAGTGACCCCTTTAATACATGTATAATTAATAGAATCACCACTTCCCTCGACATCCACCTCAAGGGGAATTATGCACTAATCCTTGAAAAACTTATTCAACAATCAATCATAACATTATCCTCTCTTAATCCATTTGGCTCTCAAGAGTGGAAACCTTCTGTATAATTTTGAATCCTTTTGTGATTACCACTTTGTACACCAAAACATTCTACATAATATTGCAAAGCCCTCCATGCTACTATCAAAATCCTTATAAATAAGGGCCTTCTTCCGCTATATGTACAAACATCAAAAATACCTCACAAGACATCTACAATTACTACACCTAAATCATTATCTACACTCGTGACCACTAAAAATGGGGATACTTATAAGAAGGCCCCTCCTCATCAAATCGATGCAATACGTATCACCACTATAGCGCATACCCAAGACCCCAACACTGCTGATCAAAATAAGTCCAAAGTCTCTATTCCACTCACTCCCAAGTCATCTACTCTAGCACTTCCTGATAAGGCTAAGGTATCCATCCTTTTCACTCCTCATACACAAGCTACCACCTCAGTACAAAATATCATCATCAAACAACTTCACCAAGCTCTAGTCATGATGTCCCTTTACGAGATGATACAAACCTCACCTTCACATGGACAAGCCATGATCGAAGCACTTCAATCCATATGAGTGCCCTTAGATGATCAAAAACCTTTCGTAAATCTAGTCGGTACACTCAAGATATCCACTACCATCTCCTTTGACAACTCATAAATACCATCATTAAAACTAGTGTATCACAACCTCCCACTATTTATTACTTCCCAAATGAATCACACCCTCGTTAAGAGGGTTATGATCGATAACAATGCCAATATTAACATTATATCATCATACGCATTTAATAAACTTCAGCTACCGAAAACCATCATCGTCCAAACACCAATTGTACTTTGAGATTTCAATGACACTATCACCCCCACATTGGGTACAATCATGTTACCACTCAAAGTCGGCATTAAAAATATCCACTGAACTCTTCTACCGATAGAAGGAGAATTCCTATATAATATGTTACTAGGCCGACCACGGATACACGCTATAACGAATCCCCCAATCCTGTCATATAACTTATCATCCAAATGATGTGATCATTCCCAAAAAAATGGGATCGAATAATGAATCCTCCACCAAGTCATCCATTCCATCATCAAAATGGCCGATGAATCTTCTTTCGATGACATTATGCAATGCCTTTCACCGGGTGAATATCATCTCCTCATGCTTAATTCACTTCCTATGCCAAAGACATATGCAAGGCTTGACAAACAACCCATGTACAAACCTAACATTGGAGATGTCATCTCCTACGACTCACCATATCTGAAAATAAATCTTGTTTATGGAGGGATTGACCGCCCCTCTACACGTCCTACTTATCAACTTTATGTCAATCCTTTTATATAAGACTTCAAATTTCTGTACAATCAAGTCTTTGCACAGATGTACCTCCATCTCTGCACCTGGAAAGGATTTGGATTCAGATGTTATGAACAATTTTTCCATGATCTAATCATCGAACATTCCCTCAAATCACATGAATAGTACGGGTTATATTTTAAAGACTAGCCTCCGAGTCTTCAACCAATGTCACGACCACGCCCATCATAGAACCCGAGTCCTCCTCATCTCCGGAAGACAATCCCATGGATACCGATGACATTGTTTGCATCCCACCTAACTTGTTTTTTAGTTAATACTATCACTTTCGGACCGTTGAATTATAAAACTAATCATGGTACCAAAACCCTCCCTCTCGTCTGTCTTGAAATGATCAAAGATGATTCACCCAATATCGACATTCTTCAATGCCAAGACAACTAAACCATCCTCTCTCACATGGGGCCATAGGATCATTTCCTTCAAAAATTTTTACCACCATGTCAACACCTTTGCTCAAAGAATCTACTATCGATGTTAATATAGGGATTCCACACGAACCTCACATAGTTATATTTGGTCAATCCTTAGATCCATAGGAATTAAAATATTTCATTACCTTCCTATCCAAATATTGCTTGTTCATATAGTGATATGCCAGGTATCGACCCTAACATCATCGTCTACAATATTGTCACTTATCACTATGCTAAACCTATAAAACAAAAGTTAAGTAGAGTGCACCCTCACATAGCTCTTCTTATCAAAGAAGAGTTACAACGTCTAGCTCTTCGTTAATTTTATCATGCCCATTGACTATCCACAATGGGTCTCTAATATTGTACCCGTAACCAAAGCCTTAGGAAATTTACGCATTTGAACTGACTTCTGAGATATCAATCTTGCTTGTCCTAAAGATGACTTCCCTCTTCCAAACATCAACCAACTTGTTGATCTAACAACCGGCCATAAGATACTCTCCCTTATGGACAACTTCTCTAGTTATAACCAAATCCTCATTGCCATTGATGATCAACACAAAGCATCCTTCATGATTCCTTAGGGTACTTTCATTCACGGTAATGCACTTTAGAATTAAGAACGCTTTGGTGCCACTTATCAATGCGATATGCCATACATATTTCATGACCTTATCCACAAAACCGTAGAATACTATGTTGATGACCTTTTAGGGAAATAAAAGAAGTGCCAAGATCATCTCGTCATTCTCGATGCAATGTTCTCTGTCTTATTCAATACTTCCTTTGTCTTAACCATACTAAATGTGTGTTTGGTGTTCCCACCAATAAACTTTTAGGGTTCATCATGTCTATTCGGGCATTGAAGTAGACCCTACCAAGATTAAGGCTATCATCGAAATTCCTCCTTTGCCTAACCTAAAATAATTTTATGGTCTCCGGGTAAACTTCATCAATCCGTCACTTTATACCACAACTTTTAGATCACTTTGCCATCCTTTTCATCATCTCCTTCGAAAGGATGTAAAATTTATATGGGACTACAATTATCAAAAGGCCTTCGACGACCTCAAAAAATACCTCCTATCGCCACTTATAGTCATGCATCCACGTGAGGGGGAGCCTTTCTACCTTTATATATCCACAACTAATCATGCCGTAGGTGTCATGCTTGCTCATTGAGATGGGTAGGGTCATGAGCAAGTCGTTTATTATATAAGCAACACCCTCCATGAATACGAAATATGTTATACCAAAGCTAAAAATTTGTGTTGTGCCTTGCACTTTGCAATATCCAAGCTCCGTCATTACCTACTTAACCAAAAAACTTATGTCATTACCAATTTCAATCCACTTAAAACCATGCACTCCAAACCATATCACAGTGACCCCATCACTCAATGGATTATGCTTATAACCAAGTTCGATCTTGAATTTATCTTGTAAAAAATAGATCAAATGAAAAATCATCATCGACCAACTTTCTGAGGCCCCTCTTCCAGATAATCAACCACCTCACGAATAATTCCTCGATGAATTTATCAACATTATTGATCACGAATATACCCCTCTCAAAATGACTGTCTTCTTTGATGGATCAAAGTGTCGCAAGGGGGAGGAATTGATATTGTCATTATACTTCCTGGGGACCCCTATCCCTCTATCATTTAAACTTAATTTCAAATGTACTAACAACATGGCCAAATACGAAGCTTTAATCATAGGCCTCCAAACTATTGTCATGCTTGATGTTAAAATCTTTGATATATATAGAGATTCATAACCCGTCTTCAACCATATCAAAGGAATTTATCAATGTAAAAAACAAAATTCTATAAAAATATAAAGCCATTGTTGCTTCTGAAGCCTTCATCCATTATACTATCCAAATAGTTCCGTAATCTTCTAACAAATTCAAAGACACCATGGCTTCTCTAGCATCTCTCATCCCTTTATCGACTGATGATTCTAAACTATTCATAGTTGTGGAAATACTCGATCTACCATCCCACAACAATGAAATCCCTTCTATCAATATTATTGAAAACAATCTGACTGACCTTTGGTATACTCAACAAGTTGACTATCTTTCAGAATCCAAAATTCCTCCCGATCTATCTAGAAATACTAAAAGATATTTTCTTCAACGTGCTACCCAATATCTCATTATAGGTGGTTTCTAGAAAACGTGGATTCAATGGCCTCTTTCTAAGATTCCTTAAATCTCACGAGTCTACTAAATCCATTTAGGAAGTCCATGATGGTATGTGGTGGACATTTCAACGTTTCAACTATTGCTAAGTGTGTCCTCCGAATGGGATATTATTGGCCTACTATCAACCAAGATTGTTGCACGTATGTTAAGAAGTGCGTCAAATGTTAACAACACTCAAATCTCACTCACATCCCCAGTCAAGCCTTACAACCCACTCAATATCTATGGCCTTTCTCATAATGGGGGTTAGACCTCATTGGCACTATCAACCCTTGTTCATCACAACAACATCACTCTATCATCACAACCATTGAATACTTCACTAAATGGGTAGAATCCATTCCCTTAACATCTACTAAACATAATAAAATCATCGACTTTATCTATCAACATGTCATATGTCATTTTGGTATCCCTCACAAATTAGTCACTGATAATGGAAGATCCTTTAAAAACAACGACGTTAAGAAACTTTGACGACACATTTAATATCAAACTAAGATTTTCATCACTATATTATCCACAAGAAAATGGACAAGCTGAGGCTTCTAATAAAACAATTAATAAAATTCTTGTGAAAATTGTCAACAAAACATGCGGAATTGGCATATCGAAATCCCGTTTTCTCTCTGGCTTATCGAGCTAGAATACGTACTCCTACAAGTGCTATGTATTGTTCTCTAGTTTATGGATCCTAGGCATTCTTATCCCTTGAAGTTCAAATTCCATCACTCTGCATATCCCTTAGGTATTTTATCTCTAATGAGGATTACCACCAAGAACATCTAGCATAATTAGAATTGAGGGATGAACAATGCTAATAGATCTCAAACATCATCATGTCAATCAAGAGTGCATCAAGCGTGTGTATAAAAAGCGCGTTAAAGAATTTGACTTTGACATCGAGGACTTCATTCTCAAAGAAAATCAAAATGTCACTACTCTGTAAAGGAGTAAATGTGGAAAATTTCCCCCAACTGGATTGGTCCATATGTCATAACTCACAAATATGGGTCAAGAGATTACCGTTTAGCCTCCCTCGATGGTATACCTAAAAATGAACCCTTGAATTCCTTACACTTACATCCTTTCTACCGTTAACACATTGAATGTCATGAAAGTAGTTATGTCAAAAATCTAATTTCGCCACCACTGTCATTTTATCATTGTAATGATGTAAAAGTATGTGGTTCACCGTAACTATCCTTAAAAACCTTAAAGATGAACACCACATATATGTTCATCGCATCTTTCTCTCATGGACAAGTTCCTCCTTATCAAGAACCCCGTAATTATTACATCCATCCACTTTGTCTAGCAACTAAATGCATGTCATGTGACACACATGTGTAGTTTATGTACACATCTCTTCCCCTCCTCGAAATGATCTAGTAGGAGTTACTCTTAACATAAAATAAATTCAAAAATATCTATGGATGCATCTTATCAAAATATCAATAGGTGATCCTCAAAGGACAACTATCAAAATAAAAAATCATGTTTGTCAAAAATGAAAAAAGTAGGCGATCCCTCAAAGGACAACTACTTGTCAAAATCATAGACCAATCCCTCGAAGGATGGCAATTCAAAAAACCAAAGGTCAAAAATTCAAAAATTGTAGACCACTCCCTCGAAGAATAGCTACCCATTTAAAAAGGTTTCACACATCGATCAACCTTTAAAAAATTTAAAATATTAAAATAATCCTAGGAAAGCTTCCTACATCGATCAACTTTCCCACTTTCGTAAACTTCTTGCATCGATCGGTTTGCGTCAAAATAAAAGAAAAATTATAGGTTGGGACATGTCCTTATAAAAATATTAAAAGGATAACCTATCTTCCCACACAACCTACATATGCCTAACCTTCTCATGTTAAGATAAGGTATACATCTCACTTCCATCTATATCCAAGACCTTACATGTAACTACCCATAGCTAGTTATGTGTTAACATTTGTTATGTAAGGCCAAAAGTGCAAGTTTGTTCATTTTATACTTAACCACCACATACGTAGAAAATCCAATCAAAAAGAAAATATTCCACAATTTATTCCCATCCATGATTAGAGACACATTTTGAATACATATTAAGGTCACATACCGATTCAAATTAGAACTTACAACAAAATTAATTATATCCATCACACCTCAAATTAACCATATCAAAATTAACTAACACATCCATCGACATCTATTAATAAATCAAACCTCACATTATCCAAAAACAAATTAAACATCACCTCAAAATACATCAACAAATAAAGCCAAAATCACAAGCACACACACACACACAAACACACACACAAAACACACAAACACACACACACACACACACACACACACACACACACACACACACACACACACATCTCCAAGTATCATGATACATCATCAATCTTGAAAATATACATATAATATTGGCTTCACAAAATAGTTGTGTACATCAAAATATCATATTACTAGGTGAACTTAACACCCAGAATATAGATCCTCCACGAGCATTGCTCCCCCGATCACCACCCTCACCCCCATCGGGTCCTCTACTAGGACCACCTCTATCTGAAACTCATGAGGGCTGGTCCACACTCGTTGTGTGTTGCCACTGGGTCCTTCTCACCTCTATGCTTAGATATGTTGCATAACGAAGCTCATTAGGTGCCCACCTTTGTATCACTATCTCCTCATAATAGGCTAGCTCATCACACACCGATAGGTAGTTAGAAAAACTAACCATACTAAGAGGTCCCATCTCGATTGCTAACTTGGGCTCTAGCTAGCTTTAACTCGTCACCGAACACTAATGGACCTGCAATCCTCGAGAGCCCCTTTTAAGATATCTCACTACTATTTGTATCTATCTCCATCTGTTATAGCCTATGCAAGCTCTACATGCACACCACCCAATGTTGGCATGATCCATCCCACTTTCCTACCAGCCCATATCGCTCACCTATAAGACCATCTCTCTCTCTAATCAATCCATCCCTCTCAACAATCAATGCAACACGCTCAACCAAAAGTGCGGCCTTCTTGACCTCCAACCTAGCAATAATAGCCTCTAGTGCTTTACCCGGTCCACATCACCATCATCCTCATCATCACCGTCTCCCACCCGAACTCGGTCACCCCCATCAACCGGTACCCAGGGGCTACTTCCACACGAGCCCACACTCGTCTATCAACTCCAACTACATATTGACCACCTTATGCAACATATGCCTCAGTGAACCCAAAATAATCTACCATTACGGGTACCCCTTGATAATCAACTCCCATGGTTCCCTCCTCATCAACTATAGTATGAAGTTATGTAACCACCTAGACAATGATGTCTCTAAATCCCCATCATCTCATCTATAAGGTACCACCGCCTCAGGAACATCTTGTACTAACCCAAACTGTCGTCTCACATGAAAAAATCAAATCGAGATCCCACTCACCTGGTCATTGGCCCTAAACCCACATATCTTGTTGGGTGGCTGTAATTTCATCTCCCTCCCACTTTGGAAACCTGATATAAGGTCTTCATGTCACATCTCCACCCTATAATCATGTGAGAAGCTGACGGTAGTGGTCCTCACCTCATATCGAATCTCTTGAACTCCTATATAATATCTCCATCAAACAAAACCTGTGGTACCCTCCAACATCCCAACACCTCCAAAAGACAAGCCTCTAAGATGAGCAATGACAATATGCTCAAATTCCAAACACTGTAGCAGAAAACCAACATCGATCCCAAACCTCTTCTTGATCCTCCAAGACCATAGCTCCCTATAAGTTTGTGCAGAAGTAAATGAAGGGCCCATGCAAAGACCGTCCTCTAATCATTCATATCAGCGATAACACTACAAAGCATCCATAAAAATAGACCCCACTGATAGAGTCGGGAAAATCATAGCAAGTGATCCCTATCATCATTAGGGTCATCAAAGCTTGACCCTCTGTCTCAGGACTATATAAAGCCTCGTATGAAAACCCGCCCGATGTGAAAACCACCCTATCGACATCAACACCATACATCCTCCTCATCACTCCCGATCTATCCACCTCATCAATCAAGTATATACCCTCTCTCTGCACAGAAACCGTAAGATCTCGTGTACATCCTCTAGGGTGACGGTCATATCACTATTGGCACCAACATGTACATGTAATAGGGTGCCATCTCTCCAATAAAGTTAGTAATAACCCCCACTTCCTATGAATCCGCCTATAATGGTGTAATGCACATAAACCCACCTCCTCCAAATGACTCCAATCATCATCCGAAAACCAAGATATCACATCCTCAAAAATCAATGGGATCTGTCTCGGATCATTAATTTGTCCCTTGCCTACACCCAAAAAATTGTAAAACACCCACTATAACATCATCTAATAAAAAATTCAACCAAAACACAAACATAAAATATAAAACACAACATCACCAATGACTTCCCATAATCACTTGGTGTTTATACCAAAATCGTTGGTGGTTCTTGCGACCCGACACAAACATGCCCGACACGGGCCTAAAAAAATAAAAAAATAAAACAAAATAAAAAAATAAAAATGACAAGAGAAGGTACTCACCTCTCCCAAGGTAGGCCTCCTCCTCTGCGATCCTTCGATAACAACCATTTAGCACTTATCACCCCAATAACACTAAGCCGATCTCTCAAAATGTTTATCACACATGGTAAGAATGAAATTACCATTGTTAAAGTCACTATATATAAGCCTTTTTTTCCCACCTTGGAATCACTTATGATTCTATTCAATCACCGACAATTATCAACAATACCAACGACCCATTTAAATCATCCGGGATTCCACCCCAAACTATCCAGATCTATTTTCGAACATCCAAATCATTAGAAAACTATCTAAACCTATCCAACTATTATCATTTCAAACATATGCTTCCTTTTGAAGGCCCCTAAGATTTCTGGAATGTCAACAAGTCATATGTCCATAGGACATGAATCCCTTGGTTCCCCTATCACTTGGCTTCTCAAGCCCACCTTTTGTGGCCACATCACAACATACCTAGACGGGTTTACCCTCCTACTTTCGCTGCCCACCCAGTCATACATCATCTATAGGTCGTGAACCCTTTCGCTCCCCTATCATTTGACTCTACGGGAATATCACACATATCCTTTATAACTGTATTTTTTCTATACCTCATATTGGGGAAACTTTAAATGAAACATGCAGATTGACCTATCCAATCAATTCTATCAAACTGATGATTATTTTCGCTAAATGTCACAATCACCCTCGGTTTGAGGGGGGATCATCCATCTAAATAAATCGATCTATTTCAAATCATTTTTGTCTAGCACTCTTCTGTCTATCCTAAACCATTTGAAAAAGGGAAAATGTAGACACCAAGTTTGCATCACTTGCCTACTTCCCGCATACCCCTCACATACACACATTAAACTATTAAACCTATCATTATATCACTATCCTAAGTTATTTCCCTCACCCATAAAATCACTTTTTACCACTCCTAAATTACATTTACTCCCTAAACCACCTAACCATTTCAAAACCATCCCTAACCAAATTACCCCAACCTCTCAACCTTCCCAAATGGTCTAAAAATTATATGGATGTCATTTGGCATTCAAAATTTAATATGCACGTCAAATTTGTTTTTATAATAAATTACAAAACACATAAATTAAGTTAAATTTTATATGGATGTTTTTGATTTTTATAATATTCTCCCATAGTTATGTGACTTTTATTTAATTATGGATAACAGATTGGACTAATCAATTTCATAGTTTTTCACATATTCATTTTTCCCCATAAAAATTAATGTTGTACTAATTAATTTAAAGATCCATAAACATCATTAAAGTTTATGAGAATATTAAAACAGAATTTCAAATTACAATTTTAAAAAATTATTGAAAAAAGATAGAAATAACTCACACGAATAAGTGGTGCAAACTTTCAATTCTATAGAAAATGAGTTCCAGCTTTCCAACTTCCGTGGTTATAAGATCAATCTTCAAATTTCACCTTTCTTGCAAAATCTCAAATTCAATGCATTTAGTCTATTATTCAATCTTTATTTGTAAGAAATCAATCAAAGAAAAAATAAAAAACCAATTACAAATCATAATTAATAAAATAAAGATAATCAAGAAATCAAACAAAACTAATTAAAAATCAAAATTAATTGATGTTTTTATTTTATCAATGAGATATGTAAATGTTTATATTTCATTAAGAAGATATTAATCTAGTTCTATTATTTTTATTTATATACATTCTAAAGTTTCCATTTTCATTTATGTTATATTTGTCATGAATCTCGTAAATTTATGATGCGTAGAATTATGACGGTCAAATTTTAAATAAACATGTTATTTTGACGTTTAAAATATATATTTACACGTCAATCATAATAATCATATTTCAAAAGTGTCCGTATTTTGACATCTAAAATGACTTAAAACATCTAAACGCGTCGCAAAATCTAGCATGACTCACGAGTCTTTTATTTTTCAACCTTTTTTCAACAATTATGCTCTTTATATGTGACAAATTTATACACCAATTATAGAATTTCTTGTTTGCTTCTATGAAATAAAAGTGCATTATATCATTACATATATTTATATTTACAACTATATATATTAGTTTTTATTATAGGTTTGTCTATCAAACTAAAATAATTTCTTCTTCTTCTTACTATAAAATACATTTGCATCAACCAGATTTGGAATTTGCAATACCAATCCCTTAATGATTGCCAATTGGCGTAAGAGTGAGGCCAAATCCAATGGATTATGGCAAATTTGGGAAAAAAATCTTATGGATGATAGTCAACACCAAATACTTTTGTCGTGTAATGTCGTAAGGTTTGAAAATCAAAATTTTAAAAAGGAGGAACCGATAAACATGTGTTTCTACCATTTTTAATTGTAGAATTCCTTTGTTTTTGCCCAGTTTAAAATCATTAGCTTTGATTTTTTTTTCCGCAAACCGCCTACCAGGGTGCGTGAAGCGTTGAAGTTTGACTAATATAGTTCTCAATACCATTGATCGGAAGCACGGTGACTGGTTCAAAGATTCCCAATATGTCGTTCTCGCATGGCGGAAGGAACCAGCTCGGCAAATTCTTCACTCTTTTATCCATTCAAAATATATATATTCCATTTTTACATCATCGGATATATATATATTTTGTCAGTCAACCAAGAACAAGCGCGCTACCAGACAAATTTTAGAGAATCTCGGCCCAATTCCAATCATGAATTTTTTTATTGGGGATATTGTGAAGTGGGTATTTATTGCTGTGTCGGACGAAGGTTTATTCAAATTCGTCACAAAACGGTTGAATTAATCTTGGTGGGGAAATCAAATGGCCACTGCTGCTTTGTTTTCAACCTCCTCCGCCATTAATGGAACATCAAGGTGCAGGCTCCTTCCTCAGTTCAATGCAGGCAGCGCCTTCGTCAAAACGCAGAGCTACAGTATTAGACTGCCATCTTTGTTTCACAGACAGAAAGGCAACATCTTTGCTTGTTCTACTAAAGCCACTGCTGCTACTGGTATGTATGATGTGTGTTCAAATGCACCAGCTGCGATTTGAAGCAATTTTAATGTTTGGAATTAATTTAAGTATGTTTACAGATTCGTATGCATTGGTGAAACAAGAATTCCCTCCAGGATTCTGGAACGATGAGAAGATCAATTCTTTAACATCTTCTTATGATCCCGAGGTATAATCATGACATACAATAGTATATAGTTCATTGGATACAGCATTTGAGCTATAATACACTAACATTCTTTTCAAGATATATTTAGATGGAAGAAAGGATGGGAGAATCATTGAACTATCCCCTTAATAAAGTTGAATCTCCGAATTTCCTGTGCCGGAAATTAACACCTTCTTCTGGGTGTTGAATTCAGAGTGTTGCAGCCAAAGAGAAGCAGATGCAGACATTAATATCGGAAATAAAATCCATGTTCAAATCAATGGGCGACGGTGAAACGAATCCCTCTGCGTATGATACTGCCTGGGTTGCAAGGGTGCCTGCTCTGGATGGCTCAGACCGCCCACAATTTCCTCAGACGCTCCAGTGGATTTTACGCAACCAGTTGAGCGACGGTTCGTGGGGCGAAGAATTGTGCTTCTTGACATATGACCGAATTCTGGCTACTCTTGCCTGTGTTATTACCCTCACTCTCTGGCATACTGGGGACGCACAAGTCAAGAAAGGTTTGACACTTTCTTAATGAATAAAAATGAAGAGGTTTTTGTTACTTTGGTAAGATCGATTCTTATTGTATATTGAAGTGCAGGAATTGAATTTATAAAGACGCATGCTGAGAGATTGGAGGAGAAGCGGACAATCATCGACCCAGTGGATTTGAGATCGTTTTCATTTCAATGCTCAATGAAGCTAAAAGTTTAGGATTGGATCTTCCCTATGAATTGCCCTTCTTTAAACTTATTAATGAAATGCGTGAAACTAAGCTTAAAAAGTGAGTCACTCCCTCTCCGTATTTCATTCAATAGCCACTAATTTCGTCTCTGCAAAATGGTATCTAACTATATTAAATTAAACAGAATTCCGCTGAATGTGATCCATGCCATTCCAACAACAATATTATATTCGCTGGAGGGGTTGCAGGAAATTATAGACTGGAATAAAATAATGAAACTTCAGTCCAAGGATGGATCCTTCCTCAGCTCCCCTGCCTCTACAGCTGCTGTGTTTATGCGCACAGGAGACAAGAAGTCTCTAGAATTTTTGAGCTTCGTTCTCAACAAATTTGAAGATCATGGTAATAATTTATATATCCCGAGTTCATAATCTAATTTGAATATTGGTTGATTGGTTTAGTCCAGTAGCATATAAATTCTTATATGGTATGATCCTTACTAATATAATGGTTGATTTATAATATAAATGAATAAACTGCAGTTCCTTGCCACTATCCGCTGGATCTATTTGAACGTCTATGGGCTGTGGACACTGTTGAACGCCTGGGGATCGATCGCCATTTCAAGGAGGAGATCAAAGAAACATTGGATTATGTGTACATGTATGTGTAGCTTTGCAATTTGATTTTGCTTCTTTTTATGCTTGTAGAAATAACAAATCACCTCCTGATCATACTCAAATCAATTCCCAGGTATTGGAATGAAAGGGGCATCGGATGGGCTAGAGACAATGCTGTGGGTGATATCGATGATACAGCCATGGGTCTTCGTATCCTCAGACTGCATGGTTACAACGTATCTTCAGGTAATAAAATAGAACAAAAACACTCATGTACATAACTATGAACCATCATTCAGGTTTCTGAATTTTCCCTGTTTATCTTGCCAGATGCTCTTAAAACTTTCAGAGATGGAAACGGGGAGTTTTTTTGCTTCATGGGCCAAACACAGAGGGGAGTTACAGATATGTTAAACGTTCATCGCTGCTCCCAAGTTGCATTGCCAGGAGAAAAGATTATGGAAGAAGCAAAGTTATGTACACAAAGATACTTGACAAATGCTCTCGAAAATGTGGGCGCTTTTGACAAGTGGGCTCTCAAAAAGGATCTTCAGGGAGAGGTAGATTAATGCGTTTTACTTAAATCTCACATATGTTAAGAAGTTGAATTGTTGACCAACTAATGAAAAACACCACCTAAAAGATATTAAATAGTCTATTTGTTGGTCAACATTTCAACTATACTAATATATATGATAGATAAGCTATATAAAAGAAGAATGAGATAATGATCTGCATTTATTTGATTTGCAGGTGGAATATGTACTGAAATACCCATGGCACAGAAGCATGCCAAGGCTGGAGGCAAGAAGCTACATAGAGCAATATGGAGCAAACGATGTCTGGCTGGGAAAGTCTATGTATCTGTAAGAATCTATGCTAGTAAAGTCCATATCAAAATAGTGTCCAACATCGTTGTATCTAAAGATCATGTGCATTGGTGTTTTGGAGAGTCCGTTGACCAATAATCAAAACGGATTATTTAACCTTATTACATATATAATAATCTATTTTAACTGTGGGTCAACAACCTAAAATGTCAATATATGTGATGGATATGAACTTTCCTTGGACAACATTTATATGAGAAAATGCTTAACTTACATGTTTGTTTATTTGTTTGTCAGAATGCCATCTGTAAGCAATGCCAAATATTTAGAACTGGCCAAACTGGACTTTAACAATGTGCAGGCTATACAACAAAAGGAAATTCAAGACCTCCATAGGTAACAGACTCACTTTTGTATCCATATTGATATTCTTACAGCTGCAAGAGATAAGAAGCTGATTAATTGCGTTGTGCTCATTCTAAAAGGTGGTGGAAATCCTCTGGTTTGACAAAGCTGTGTTTCACGCCAGACCGCTTGGTGGAAACATATTTCGCAGTGGCAGCGAGCATGTTCGAGCCAGAGTTTGCTATGTGTAGAGCAGTTTACACAAAAGCTTCTCTCTTTATTGTCATTCTAAATTATCTCTATGAAGCCTACGCCGGCTCTGCGCACGACATCGCGCTCTTTTCTGAAGCAGTTAACAGGTCAGACCAAAACTTTTTTCTTCCCATCAACATTACTATAACACCAAAGGTGCGGTAACTAGTTTACAGGCTATTTTTAAGCATTATTTGTTGGTGTGCATTTTAGGTGGGATATCTCTCTGGTTAACAACATGCCTGAAGAAATGAAAATCTGTTTCATGAGCTTGTATGACACATTCAATGAAATCGCTGAAGAAGGATGCAAGAGACAAGGACGTGATCTACTACCATACATTAGAAATTTAGTATGTATCATGTTATATGAATTTAATAAGAATATTTTCCAATTAAACCATTTTATTATTAATTTCTGTTTTGATGGTTTCTAAGTATTTCAATTTTTTTGATGATGTTTTGGTATAGTTGGAAGTCCAGATTTCATCCCATAACCAAGAAGCAACATGGGTGCAAGAAAAATATGTGCCTTCGCTGGATGAATACATGAAGAGTGCTAAAATCTCCATGGGACTAGGCACCATAGTCTTGACCTCGGTGCTTTTTACAGGAGAGCTCCTTTCCGATCAAGTACTTTCCAAAATCCACCATGGATCTAGATTTCTTCATCTCATATCTTTCACTGGCCGTTTGATTTATGACAGTAAAACCTATCAGGTATATAAAATTATTTAGAACTAATTTTTTTGGTTTGGTCTAGTAGCAAGTTGAATTGTTGATCAACGAACGAAGCTTAAATTTTTTTGGTTCGGTCTACTACCAAGTTGAATTGTTGATCAACGAATGAAAAAGATTGCTTAAAAATGTTAAATAATGGATTCGTTGATCTTGATGTTTCAACCCTACTAACCTATATGATAAATAAGTTATTCCAGCTTTGATACCTTCAAGGAGAATTCATTTGGTAGATCCAATCTAATTGTGTGTGGATGGTTGTTCATTGTAATTCAGGAGATGGGTGATCGAGGCAAGGTTTCTGCTGTACAGTGCTGCATCAAAGATTATCCAGGAATCTCAAAAGAAGCAGCTTTGGACTATATTTATTCTCTCATGCAAAATGCTCTGCTGGAGTTGAATTCAGAACTCGTTGCCAATGGCGAGGTACCAGAGAGTTGTAGAAAGTTGGTTTTTAATACAGCAAGAGCAATGCAGTTGTTTTTCATGGAGAGGGATGGGTTTACTCTCTCACACTTCTTAATGCAGGAACATGTCAAAAAGTGCCTTTTCCAGCCAATTTTATAGATAAACTGCCTATCTGGCTATAGATGATCTCAATCGAATGGCTTTATTCCATAAGTATAATATCGAAGGCCATTGTGTGGATAAGATTACTTTTGATTGTAAAGTGTTTTCAATTAATTATACTAAAGGAGGGTAATTTCGTGAAGAATGTTTTGTAGAGTGACTCCAAAGCATGGGAAAATAAATCAAGCTTGGCCAAAATTTGGCAAATACTGTTGAAGGTGCTGTTTTGTTGGTAGAGGAGAGGAAAATTGTATAGGAAAAAAATTAAAACAAATGTGAAAGTAAATGAGGTTAGTAAGAGTTATGACAAGAAACACATGACAATAAATATCAATCTTATTATTTTTTAAAATTTTGGAAAATAGATCTTCCTTTGGTATGTACGCTTATATCTCATATAGAATTAAATATACAGTGTGGCCATTTGTGAGTTTTTGAAATAAAAATATAATACAAATGTCAAAATTTATGAGTTGAAACTAATTCATTAAGTGCCATGACATTGTGGCCCACATGTTACTAAAATATTAATATCACTTTTTCCAAATGGTCACTATCATTCTTAGAAAGAAGCAAAAATAATAGAATGTTCTTGAATAAAGGAAAACAGAATATTCTCACAAAAATAAAAATTTATAAAACACATGAAATATTACACATGACATATTGTTATTGACTAAAGGTAAAAAAATTAATGGTCTTGGTGGAAACAATATAACCGCCTTCACACTATTAAAAAATACATGTAAACATGGAGAAAATATGTAAATCACATTTATAACAAATAATTTATTTACATAACATATAAAACCGATTTACCAATAAAAACTATACTACACTTTTCAACTAAAACATCATAATTTCACATTTTAATGTAGTAAATTGACCAATATTATAATTTTATTTAAAACCACCATATAATTTCGTAACTAAATTTAAGCTTATATATAAATGTGCAAAGTGGCTTCACAATAACAATACACTAATACTAACCTTCAACTAAGCTTAAATTATATATTAGTTATTGTTGTCATTTGGATCGTGTATGCGCGTTAGATTGTCGATGATCCAGTGTAACATGGGAACATCCCTAAGGTGTGGGACCTTGGCTCCTTAGGATGAACCTCCGAATAGGTCAGATTCCTACTAAACTATGTGCATCTAATAGAAGATCAGATTGCAGAACCTACGATTCATCGGAAATAAACTAGATATAGATAGTCAATTCTTTTCTAAGAAAAGGGAAAGAAGGATAACTGAAAATAAAAAGTGGTGATGCACCAATAGTTAAGGAACAAAATGATCGACTTATATGAGCACAAAATATTTAACAAAAGGATAATAACATGCACAACTTCCTATCTTAACCTCTTAACATAAGTATTTTGTATGAAGGTTAGAAACTTAAACAATAACATAAGGGATTCACATGCGATTCCACAACTATCATAAATAAGATTTGTTTGTCACAACATACAACTTGCCAAGAGAAGAACTAACTTCATATGAAGGTAAAATGGATCATATAAGTACTAGGAAAGAAAGATTCACAAGTACAATATTCAACCATCAATATACACAACACATACAAGTGGAAGAAGGTAAAATATTAGTTCTACATAAAATATCAAGGCCTGAGCATGTGTACAAGTGCTCAAAAGGGTAGATTCTCCTTAAAAATAGATAAAAAAGTCTCTTTTATACATAGCGCATCCTTGTATATATAACTAAGAAGGTTGAGAAATATCAGCTACTCTTCTTAACTGATTACATTCTAAAAATAAGATGCATTTAAAACTATGAAAAAGTCCTCCTTGAAGGTAGCCAAAGCGGTTTTGCAACTTTGACCAGTCAAACTTGCAACTCAAAATAGTGGACTGTGGGTGGAGAAATTTTGCAAAATTTAGCGGCAATGAAGGAAAACTTAGCTGGGACTGGTGCCACCCTTTTCCTATACACCTTGATTTGTATCAATTTCCTCGGTCTCCTCTTCAGTTTGCTTCTGCCGATAATCAAGAAATTATTTGATGATTTCTTTCACTTCCTTTTCATCGAGGTCCACATGTATAATAGTTCAAGATTTTAGTGGAGTTGGCTGCTCGACTCAGTCTCCCAGGCAATTTCTTGACTCTACTCATGATCTTTTGTAGATGGCCCGGAAACCTTTGATAAAGTACTAGTCTTTCAACATACTAGAGATCGAAGACCTGGGAAACTCTTGTACCTTCTTCAACTAAAATCTTCAATTCAACAACAATACCATCTAATAGGAGTGTATTAAGATCAATTTCCTGAAATTTGCAATGAATTTTATCAAACTTGTTGATGATATCATCAACGACATCAATCCCTTCGTTCCTTGCATCGGCCAATTTTTGGGTTGCTTCCTTAAGCATTCGATATGAAATTCAATGGCCTCAAAATATTCAAATATCTAAGAAGATTCATCGATGACTCCTTCATTGACAAGAAGATCGGGGTTAATTTTTTATAACTCTTTCCATATTTCCAGAGTAAGTTCTAAGTTATCACATTCATTCCCTAAGATATTGCACATCTTGGTCACAATATATTTCTCTATTTCAAGATCATTGTGCACAATCCACGGCATCTATGATCACCTATTCTCCTTCTTGAATTAGACGATCTATCCAAGCCCCAATTGCTCACCCTTGTTGACCAATTTTTTCTACCACGGAGAAATAAGTGGTATCAAAGCTTGTTGAAATTACAAGGGTGGTAGAATGAGTGGGCTGCGTGATTTTGTAAAGGACGGTCGTTAGTTGATATAGTTTATTCTTTATCTTTTCCTTGGTGAATTTATCTTTATCAAATTTATCTAGAAGGTTACCAATGGAAATATGGACATCTTGCTTCGCGCCCTCATGTGTGGCCTTTCCCAAGGAGATCTTAGAGATTTGGTAATATGTTATTGTAATGTCTTCTTTATATTTATCTATAGTAGGTGTTACGATCTCAAAAAAATCTCCCCCGATAGATCAATCGATGGATGAGAAATGGTCTTCGGCTTCTTGGACTAGTGCCAGGGGAGTTAGATCTAGAGTGTTGAGATCAAATTTGTCAAAATGAAATGAGACTTCTTTGGGGTTTTCCTGGTTAGCGAGGAAGGAGTGGAAGAAGAGATCATTAGTTGAGAAGACAACAAGGGAAAGAAAACCATGAGAGTAGAGAGAACGAGTGATGAAAGGATAGTTATCGGAATGGTAACAAGTGGCAAGAAATGAGTAACTAGTGGAGGAAGGATGGAAAAGATGGTTGCATGTATGGATGAAATGGGAAGGGTGATGAGAGAAGAAGTGGGAAGATAATGACGGGGAGAGGAGTCCTTAAAGGAAAACTCAAGGCCAAACTATCTCTAGATGAAAGGGAAGGAAGGGAAGAAAATACTTGGGCCATGGAAGGAGAGGAGGTGAACAAGATGGGAGAAGTGGAATTGGGAGGAGAAGGAATGGAACATGTGAGTGGAGAAAGTGTGAAAGGTGGAGGATAAGGAACTGAAAATGGAGAAGAAGGAAGAGGAGCGGAGAGAGGATATTGCAGTACACTTGGTGGCAAAAGATGGAGAGACACTCAAAACAATAAATTCTGTAGAAGGAGTAGAAGAAGAAGGTATCGCACCCTTGCTTACAAATTTAATTTTGTGAGGCTTAATAGTGGGACTTTCTTCTTTAGTAGTAGTGGGGTGGCCCACCACTGATTGTACTTGAGTTGTGGTAGCAGAGGCATGTTCTAAATCTTTGGGTGGAATTCCCAATGAAAGTAACCATTGGTGGGTGCGGTTAACAATGTTTTTCTTGCTCCTTGAAACCGTACATTATTGAAATGACTAGTTGATTAAGGGAAATGGTTGTGCACGTATATTCATTTTAGTATAAACGGGGTCCAAGACTTCCTCGTCGTCATGGATGCCTTCAGGAACATCTATGATACCATATTTGGCCACTTCCTTGAGAGTCAACCTACAATAATCCATTCTCATATAACCACGTCATCTCTGCAATCAACCCAAATATCTTCTAATTGAGGTATGTGAACACTAGCTAGTTTGGTTCCATCGACGAAACCCCAAAAATAAAAAATAATTCATGAGTAGAAGGTCTTGATTGTCATCTGTTGCATCTCTACCTCGACATTTTTAGCCTTCTAGGATGACACATATGTGTATCGTCCCAATGTTACAGGAAATGAACTCTTGCCTTATACTTTCTCTATTTATACTTGTGAAGGTGGAGAAATTTTCATACCAATTCCATCAAGACCCACTTATCGTAAGGAACCTTGGCAGCTTGTAAGGAACACCTAAAAACCCTCTTACTCGAGGTACGTGTAGTTTGGGAACTGTAAAAAAAAATCCCCATGTTCGACCACATTCCAGATACTTTTTGTGACCCGGCGGTTGTACATGTCTCTATCAAACATACATATAATGGCATAGAAGAAAACATCATTCACTCTTTTGAAGTGTTTTGGACCTTCCTTCATTGACAATTGGGGATAAAATTCATATATCTCGTATTTGGTTCCTTGTACCAATGGATTTTAGCCTTGGAAAATTTCTCATCCCCGCTATGGCATACATAAGATAGTAGGTCATGTAGAAGTTAATGTAGTCGAACTTCCAAGAATTAAGAATGTAAATCATCAATGATATGTTCAGCCCATCGGATAAGAGTGGTATTTTAACGAATAGTGGATATATACTGTACATCCACTCTTGAAAATCCTTGAAGAAGGAAGGCCCACAACTCTACTCAGTAAGGTAATTAGGTCATTGACTTCCTAGATGAAGTCTGAACGAGTAATGGTCTTTTGAAACCTAGTTATCACCGGCTTAGGCTTCGTAAGGTAACTCTTTTTGAGGATATTAACAAAATTATATGAATAACCTTTCCAATGCACAAGAGATGACTTAGGTGAGATTGATGCATAACCTTTGACTTTGGGGCACTTGAACAAGTCTTCGAGATAGTTAGTGTCTAATTTGATCACCACTATTTCATCTTGATTTTTCATGATTCGAGACTCGAATCATATTGTGTGGATGTCATATACAAAAATTCTGGAACTGCATGTAAGGGTGAAAAAGTGGGCTGCTAGCGCTATACCACTATCATAGATGATTTTAATGTAGGTATACTTGGATGGAGCTTTGACCCTATCCAAAAACTCATGTAGGTCAATATGACCGAGATTAGTATCTCCAATGTTATTGAAGTCTTATGTGATGCTTGAAGGGGAGCTACCCTTGAAATTGTACTTCATTTTCCCTTGCCTTTTGATAAATATTATGTCATTTTATCGAAAAATCCTCTGAGAAAGTCTTTGAAACACACAAACCGATGGTTAGAAGTCGGGTCTTGAAAAGTAGCTATCAACCTCCAAAATGCAAGGGCGGAACTCAGTCCTTGTTTCGCAATATCTAAATTCCGAGTTAGTTTTGGCGGAGGTAAGGTCTTGAAAAGCAAGTTTGATTCTTGAAAATGGTCTTGGCGGAGATTAGTGGTTGCATTGCAACTTCGAAATCCGACTTAGATTCGAGAATAACATGATGCCCGTGTAATGCAATCTTTGACCCCTAAAGTAGTCTTGGTGGAGGTCAAACCTTGTTTTACACTTCTGAATCTCTAACTTGAACTCACAATGGAAAGTAGTCTCTGTTCTTTGGAAAAATTGGATGAATCAAAACATATCTTCACACAAATTCTAAATCAAGCGAGAAAGGGTACACAGGATACAAATAAAATAATAAAGAAAAACCTGGAAAATACGGCCAAAAAAAGACTAAACAATAAAAACACTAAATTCCCCAAAATGTGGAAAAGATGTCTCAAACAATGACATAAATCCTGCAAAACCATTTAAAACACAATAACTTACCACTAAATCTAATGATTTGAAGGAGAAAACATGAAAAATGCTCAAGAGATCAAGAAGAATTATGGTCAAGTCGGTGAGGTGTCAAAAAAGTCGAGAGTACAAATGAACAAGGAAAATGACATTGAAATCGACTATACATAGAAAATGGAAGATAAATTACACACAAGTGACACATATGAGTAGGTGACAATCCATGCGATGACCGGATGTCAAGGGTTTGACCGCTTATTTGTAAGTTAATTGGGTTTGAGTTTCAGGATCATATCACAATTTACATGAAAATTGCGAACGAGAACTTGAAACCCGACATGTATTGATTTTAGTGTATTTCAGGTTTCGGGTTTTCATTCATAATTTACATGTAAATTGTAAATTCATCCCCGAAACCCGAAATGCATTAATTTTAGTGTATTTTGGGTATCGGGTTTTGGTTTACAATTTGCATGTAAATTGCAAATCAAAACTTGAAATACACAGGAGGTCATATTTCACATTACAATTTACATGTAAATTGGAATTTGAAACTTGAAACCCAAAATAAACTAGATTATTTGTATTTCGGGCTTGAGTTTGGGGAACAATTTGCATACAAATTGTAAATTATTTCCCAGAAACCCGAAATCTGAAATGCAAAGAAAGTTTCGATTCTTAGGCAATTTTTCAAGATTTCTCAAAAGATGATTTTTGGCAAAAAGGAAAATTCTACAAGGAAATAGTCAATATAGAAAGACAAATTGGGTAGGTGACTTGGAAAGTCAACATTTACAGTGACCTCTAGGGAATGCTTCTGCTAAGAAAAGTCTAGTAGCCTTGATTAAGTCCATTGGGCACATGAGTCATCAAAATCTCAAATCTAAGAGTAAGTGGAAGCCTTCCAGAAAACAAAGACAAAACAAGACATGAAAAAAGACAGTGTGCATAAGCACTTAGAAAAAGGAAAAATTAACTATTGATTTATATGATAAAAATTCCTCAATAGCGGGATTTGAGGTGCATCCCATAAACTGGGATGGGTAGTACTTACCCATTGAGTATTGATAGATGAAATGAATTCACTTCATTACAACTAGTGATCACATATGTCCCACTCCAAAGGGCATTGAAATTTGTATGCCTCTCGGGCTTGGCTCTATTTGCATCCCATTTGAGAACTAGATCACCCTCTCGAAAGGATCTGTCAATTTCATTCATGTCAAAAGTTTTCTTCATTTGAGCTTGATGGAGTTCATGGGTCCTCATTGCTTGATTCCTTGTTTCTTCTAGCTCTATTAGCTCAACAAATATCACCGTCATATGATCATTCTCCATTTTTTTAGCTGATGCGTTAATTCCAAAGATAGTAAATCCAAAGATAAAGGAATTTTTGCTTCCCTCCCATATACTAGCATGAATGGGGAATTTCCAATAGCCCTTTTTGGGGTGATTCTATCAGCCCGCAGAGGGTGGTCCTAAGTTGAGTATGGCATGTTATTTAGTTATTTTCCATAGTCATCTTGATGATCCTTATTAATTTTTTGTTACTAGACTCAACCAATCCATTACCTTGAAGGTAATAGTTTGACAAAATATTCAAATAAACACCGTGTTTAACCTCCCATTCACCGATTTTTGTACCTACAAAGGCTTTAGCATTATCACATATGATAATTAAGGGTACACTAAACCTTGTCATGATTCCTTCGAGGAAATCCAAAACAATTCTGTTAGCTTCTTTTAACACCACCGCTTCCATCTATCTGGTGAAATAATTAGTGGCAATCAACTCTCATTTATGACCAACGCTAAATAGAGGATTTATCATGCCAATAAAATCCAGACCCCATTGCACAAAAGGCTGGTTTGTCTGAATCGGATGAAGAGGAAGAGAAACCAACTTCTTCTTTCCCGTGAATAATGCACATTCCTTACAACTCCTCACCCACTTATGGGCATATTTAAACAAACCAAAGGCCAATAATAACCATCCCTCATGATTTTGGTTGCAATCGTTCTTGCTGAGTAATGGTCTCTTGATAACCCGTTATGGAATTCCTCGAGTAATTTGTTGACTTGCAAGGGCATATACACCTTAGGAGAACTCCATTTAAGTCCTTTCGAAAGAGCACATCACTAATGAGAATGTAATGAATTATTGAATCCCAAAAATCCTTCTTTGGGCTCTATCGAGACCCTGGAGGATACTTAATTGATTGCAAAAAGGTAATCACATGAAAAATTCAATTGACATGAGCATGGGTTTCATTTGAGTGACGGTTGTGTAACACATGGTCACATCCTTCCTTCGCTTCGAATCTAATGCAAGCCGCTAACACAATCCTTTTCCTTGTACCATCTTGGTGACTTTAATATGGACTTTGTACTCCATTACTTTGGTAATCCATCCAACTCTCTTTTCATTTATATCCTTATTCAATAAAAATATTTGACACTCGGATCCATCATTTGGATTTTTTTACTAGACGACATATGCCAAAATTTCTTCAATGCCCTTATAACAAAAAAAACATGATTTTCAATAAAGGAATACCTTAATTCATAGTCCTTGAGAGCTTGACTGAAAAAGGAAATAGGTTGTTCCATCTTGTCATTATTTTGTTGGGTCAAAATCCCAAAGATACTTTCTAACCCAACAAATGCATAGAGGATGAAATCCTTTACATAGTTTGGGTTTACCATTGTGGGAGCTTGAGTGATAACATATTTAATAACTTTGAAGCTATTTTTCCTTCCTTGGTCCAACTAAAGGGTATATTTTTCTTCAACACGAAGTAAGTGGTTTGGCCAAGGTAACAAACTGAGGTATAAACCTCCTTAAAACTTTGATGGTCCCAAAGAAAATTTGGAGACTCTTTTTGTGTCTTGGAAGAGAGAGGGTCAAGATAGCACATATTCTTTTGCCGAAATGACAAGCCCCAATAATTTTCCTTCATGAACATAAAAATACATTTTAAACCCTCCTAAAACCCTAGGTATGAAGCGATGGAGAATAACTTGATGGTACATACCCATTATGGATTTTTGTATAATTTTTATGATTGGAGCTTGTAGAGAACTCATCCAGATTTCTCTAGGTGTAATTTAGGTGTCATGGTTGTGTGTGGACCACACTCAAATATGCAAGTTTCGAAGAATTTTAGTTATCTTGAAAGTTTTCCTTTAGACCTGTTGAATGATTTTGTTTTTGAGGAATTATGGTAGCTATTCTACATTTCCAAGGTGGTTTTAGATCATGGTTTATCCCTTAGAAGCTCTATTATGGCTCATTTTGCAAGACTGGTTTGGAGGTAGTTTTGGGTAGTTTCAGGTGACTTGGTTGTAGAGGTTTTCTGAGGTACATAAATATGATTTATGGCATGGTTTGAATTTGGTGATGACCCTAAGGTCATGATATTTCCATTGGTATATCAAACTTTCATGGATGATATGATTTGGTGTTGGTTTGGCTTGAATATCTGAAGACTAGTTTTATAGGTCTTAGACCTAATGAAGAAGTTTGTTGATTTTGATGGTGTTTTTGCATGAGATGATGGTGCAGAGTGTTTCAAGATTGATGGAGGTTTTTAGTGGAATTATAAAACATGTCTAAGTGGTTTCCAAGTTTTGGTATTGGTCATTTTTTCTCAAAAACATCAATATTTTGCATGAGTAAGCTTTTAGAGTGCATTAGGGCTTTTTGGTCCTACTAGAAAAATAAAATTTCTAAATTATGTTTCAAACCTAAGCATACTTATGAATTATATTTTTAGGATGTTTTTAAAGTTTTATTAAGTGAATTTTTCCTATTATGGATGACCTACGTGTTTTAGGATCATAAGACATGTATACAAGAAAATTAGAAAGCTCATTTGAGCTAGTTGTGCAAGAAAGGAAATGCGAGCTAAAGGGAAGATTGAGAAGGTGCTAGCGGTATATGTGACCTTTTAGAGAGGGAAAATAATGTGTGGATATGATATAGAGTGTGTGCAGTGTTGGATAGATAGGTCATTAGGCCTAATCAACTTGGTGAAGATCTTGAGCGAGTTGACCTAGAGAGTGAATTTGAAGAAGGATGAATGAAAGAGAGATTCATTGTGTTATCACTAGTTTTTAAATTTTTTTAGGGGTGACAAACATATCAGGTTTATTTGGTTGGTGATGATTCATATTTAGGTTTGGTGCCTCCTTGTAGGGTTGGTGCTAGATACTAAATATAGGGGTTGGTACTCCTTGTGGGGTTGGTGCTAGATACTAAATATAGGGGTTGGTACTCCTTGTGGTGTTGGTGCTCATTATTGAGTTGGTGCTCAACTAAATCTGATTCATTGCTCTAATAAAGTTTTGTTTTAGTGGGTTTTCTTCCCCTTGAGGGTTTCCCACTTAGATCTTATGTTCTTGTGTTGATGTGTTCTCATTTTCTCTTCTATGGCTATGTTTGTGTGGATGCACACTTAATGGTTAATTAAATGGTTAATGGATGGAATTTATTAAGTGAAGTAAAAGTTTTATTACTCACTAATTCACCCCCATTAGTGATTGTGCTTCCAACACTTATTAAATTTTTATGCATATATAAAATTTTCCACGTGGTCAAATTGTAATCATAAAGCTTTTTTGGTACATGACATCTTATCTTTCTTAGAGAAAAAATCACTATCAATCGTGGTAATAATGAAAGTAATATCGACTTTTTAACATATTATTTATAGTAAATGTGCCCCTTTGGGACTATAATTACATATATTGGCCTATTTCTATTAGTTGATTAATGCCTCAAACTTCTACACGCCATATCTTGGTATCAATTTCTTTGATTTTTGTGTCATCTTCGACATCGGGATCATTATTCCCCTATTTTTGTACTAAAACATGATGGAAATTCACTCATGTTATGTATGCAAGTCTATCTACATACGTTTAGCCTATATAGTCAATACCGATAATGCTTTTTTAATGTCACATCCCTCAATTTCGATCTGCTTTAAGTCGAAAGGAATATGTCATAAAATGAAGAGTGGATTACGAGAACTAGGAAAAAAGCTTCAGTGCATAGTTGTATATGCACCCACATGTGTGTATGCATATCCTGAAAATGATATACACACTTAGATGTAGTTATATATACAACAATGCAACAACGCTTGTCGTTCAAGACTCATAACGTACTCATCATTTATGATGTATTCTGAGTTGCTTTAATGTTGAATGTACTTATCATGTTGAGTATAATGAATTCAATTGTGGAAGACATAACTAGGAATATTGTACTTGTAAAGAATATTGTAGTGCACATGGCTATGTTGTGCTACTTAGCTAAAAGTGATGATTTGTTGCATTAGTGTATTGCTTAGTTGTTGAACTTGTTATTGTTACTCTGGTTTGTCTTACTCGTTGTATTTAATGGTTTGTAAACTATGATTAAATTCATACAACAATAAGCTATTACTTCACTGTATTTTTATTATTTCATTAATTAACAATAACTGCATGATGACTAATCATCTTCATGTTTGGCTTTGACGATCAAGGACAATATTGTAGTATAAAATCTCCCTTTCGGAGTTAGAAATGATTATAGTCATCTTCAAGTAATGCTTATTTGATGGTTGTAAATCCATTACTATCGCAAAATAAGTAAAGGTAATAAGATAAAATTGAATTGGTCTAGGACCACATGGTATTGGTGTTCTATTGTTTAAATGGATAAAGTCAAACTCTATTGAATTTGTAAATGTTATGACATTAGAAAAGGTGTTTAATCGACAATATGGTCTAAACCATGATTAAGGGAATTATAATGTCGATTAATCAAATTGGTCTTCGACCATAATCCATATCATTTGACTGACTAAACAATTTTGGTTTGATTGATATTGGATTTTAAAAATGATGAAATATGTATAAGGTTTTTGATCCTATTTCATGGAAATGATTAAAAAGTTTTGGTTATGGTCGTTGTTGACCTAAACAATAATAATTTTGTTTAAAATAGTAAGAGTCTTTGACCATTCGAATATACTCCATTGCATGAGAATTGGGTGCTTGTTTTAAACTCCACTATTTAGTTGGAGATAACCTTGGTGGGAAACCTAGTTGGAGGCGGAAAAAGTTAGAAAGGCCACTATGTAGCATTGTAACATAAATGTCATTTAATTTCTTGGGAAATTCACAAAGATTCCTTAGGAATATAATTTCATGCATCACTTGGTTTTATTGCTCCTTCATCATTTTTCTCGCTCCCTTTTTGGAGCCCTGTATGTGGTCTTGGGCGAGCTATTATGGGAGTTCTATTTCATACAAGATTGTTGAGGAGACATATTGGCCGACCCTTCCTTGTTTAAATATGAGTTACATGACTTGTTTTTGGATTGTTCTTTCAAATCCAAACATTATCATTGTTGAACGAGATCAAAGTTTCGAAAGGGTGTTGGGGGTATTGTTGCGAAACCCCATCGATTTCGGCATGGACTAATTCCCTTTTTCTCGGTCAATTTCTTTGGGCATACTTGATTATCTGTGGTATGAATGAATAATGAATCCTTGTTTTCATCCCTATTTTGGGTACTGTTGTGCTCTATGAATTTATTTTCTAGTAAAATAATTATTGAGGGATCACTAGACATTAAACTCATATTTGTGGTCGATATTATTATTCTAAAACGAGCCCTTGAATAAGGAAGTGGGAACTAGTTATTGTTTATTATTTTTACTAGGTGGGAGTTGAGGATTGGTTAGTGAACCGTTTGTGCAAAACCGGTCGTTCACATGCACTCTAAGGGTATTTCGTGTTTTATTAATGGTTTTAACCTTTTCGAAGTGTTAATAAAGTTCGTACTCTTCTTTTAAAATGTTATATTATGGACCTCGTTGGCTCATGTAGTGTGTTTTTAATAGAGAAACTCGACCTAATAAGTATGATCATGGGATTAGGTTAAGGGAAGGGGTTCTTTCTATATCAACCTTGCACAAGTATGTTCGATCTGGGTATCTCACATCGCCATGCTATTTTATTTAAGGGAGTATTTGACTGTCTAGGTCATGCTAAGGTTAAAATGCCTCGGGTTCATTAATGTCTTCGATCACGAGCATTGAGTCTCTTTGATTGGCTTGATACATGGCCTCATAATATTTTTTCGTGCATCATAACCCTATTTAAAAAATAATAATATTGTGAATGTCTACTTTAATGTAAATTCGGACATGAAATGGTTCTCACTGGATTTCACATTATCCCTCGATTTGACCATTAGTTGGGTAAGCTATATTTTCTTATAGAGATGAACATGAGGCGAAACTATGTGACTCGGGGGCCCGAGTTCATTTATATCTTGGTTATTCTTGATAAAATTACACCGTAGTAGTTGTAGTTCTTTCTAGTTAAATAAATTATATAGTTATAAATATATTGTGAATGATGGTTGTGCAATAAGATAAGTTAAAAATGTTGGATGGGTTTTGATTGATAATCGTGTGAAAATTGTATCACGACTCTTAATTAAAATAGACAAAGGAGGACAATCTATCTTTTCTGTGATGCATAGTTGATTAGTGTCAAATACATGAAGTGAAGAATGAGGTTGCTTTATCTTTCGTATTATGTAAATAAATATATTGGTTTATCAACAAGGTAGGTTGTGTGAAAATGTATATATTAATTGCTTCTAACCAAAAGGCGTAAAGTATGGCTTAATGTGTTTAGAATTTCAATTTTGAGTTAATAAGTTGATGAATTAATTTTTTGATGATATAAGTAAATGATGGTATAAGCTTGGCTTATTTCCCTAGATTACTTAAGTATAATTTTCATGGTTTGCTTTTCATAATAAATGTTTCATTATCATTAACTCAAAACATAGATGTTCATTTATGTTGAATGAAATAACCAATTGTAGGGAAGTAATTTAATCCTATTTCTTGCGAACTAACCATGTACACTGTTGTACTTTAATATTTTTAGGTTGCGGGTTTTCAAGTAATTACTAAAGAGTAAAGAATGGACAATGACATACTTGTTTGAGATTTTATTGATTCATTTGATGTAACAAATGGATACATAATTGATTAAAAGCGAATGTTAATTTGTAAGTGAATAAGGCATTTAAGGGTCATTTTGTATTTTATTATTGATTTCATTATCATTATGTAATTTAAATATGAGGTTTTAACCTCCATAATATGAATATAAGTAGACGCGTTTTACAACGTGCTTGAGTTTTACAAAGTGTAATAATGTCAAAATTATGGAAAATTATGAATGCATTATTACAAGTACAATTTGATTATTAATTTCATTATGATTTGATTATTGTTGTATGTTAAGATGAGATAGTTTATTATGATAACCACAACAAAATTTTTAAGATTACATTTGCAATTTATGTAATATAATGACACATTTAACTATTTTAAAAGATATATGTAAACTGATTAATCATATGTTCAATGATTAATCACATGTTAACAATATCAACGACCTAATGTTGTAATAACGTGTAAGAGATAGTCATAATAAATGATATCTCATTGTTGTATTATGATCATTAACAAATGTCACACAACCGGTTAAATGTACCTTTCATATCATGAATATATAACTATGAATTAATTAAGATTGGATTTACGAGTCGCAAGGCGGTGCGATAATAATCTACCCGAGCCAACTTGGAATAGCTATGAGAAGGGTGACTTTATGTGATGACGTAAATATGAAACCTTTCCCATAGATATTCCAAGATGGATTAGTCAATGTATTGTCATAGGGCTTAGCGGATCAAAATTGTTGCAAGATTGTAAACTAGTTTTGATGACATAACGAAAAGTACACGAAGATAGGTATCATGACATGAATTTCATGTCTTGTGAGTCATACTCGCATCAGATCAAGATGACCACAGGAAGAGGGACGAACACGTAATGACTTAGATCATTACATGAACGTACCTTTTCATTTAGGGATCCCAAAGTGGTGCTGGAATGAGATGCACGACCCAGATGCCGAGTTATGATAACTGTAGCTTCCGTGTTGAACTTAATAATGATTAAATAAAATAATTAAATAGTAATATTCATATTCTAAGTTAATCTAAGTAGGTACATAAATGCTATAAATGATACAAACTAAAATACTAATGCTAAATATTTTATTTTGATATTCAAATGAAATAGAAGGGATAAGGTACTAACATGATGATGACTTACCTTGCTATATGTCGACTGAACATGATGATGTGTGAACAAAGAATAGTATGACATAAAAACCAGAAAATTGCGGTGGGTGATGATTTTCCCAGTTGGGGCGCCTGGAGGAGGATTGGGGTGCATGTGGGCGCCTGGTATGCAATATGGGCACTCAGTGTCTGCCAAATAACTCGGATCTGAATATGGAAGTGTTGCTATATCTTCACAATATTTCTCTCCTTGTCAAATTAATGTTGCAATACCCTCACTGATGATGTCGTAAACCTACAATGAAGATTCACCTGTAAAACCCCATACAAAGCATCAAACCCCTAAAAAGAAAGATGCATATGAAGGGGTAATCTGACCTTAGCGGCCACAAAGGTGGACTTACAACTAAGGATTGCACTACATTCCAGACCCAATGTAGTTCTGTGTGCTTTATGTGTGTAATTGTGCCTAGGGTGCCCTAGTGTCAATGTAGCAAAGATAGGGGCAATAACTAGATGTAAAGATGTAAATGGTGGATGGAATAGAATGAACTTCCCTTTCCTATGACTGTGTGTGTGATGGAGTGATGCCCAAATGCAGTCCCTTGCCTTAGTAGATAGCTAACCCTTGATGGTAAATAGTCCGACCATAATATAGTAAGTATGCTATGTTTGTATAGGGATCTCTTGCTCAAATTTTGACACTAATGACCCGACACACTAACTAGTACCTAGGGGAATGAGTGGGAAAATGAAAAAGAATGACCTCAAATAGATAAATTAGACCCAAGTTTTACGGAGACTAGGGTGCATAAAATTAAGGACCGGGCACCCATGGGTGCCCCAATACTACCCTAGGTGCCCTAGTCAAAGACTAGAGATGAAAATCAAGAAAATTACGACACCTAAGACTCCATGAGAAACGACCCGGAACCGTGTAATCCACTGACAACTATCTAAGATAAATGACAATGATGACCGACTAACTGATGACAAGACTAGGGGATGGGTCATTAGTGAATACTTTTATTACGCAAGATCCATATATAAAATAACATGCTTGGTGGTATAATTATAATAAGTAAGTGCGTGATTTTGTGACTACATTTTCCCCCACTTTATGTTGGTGAGCGAGAAAGCTTGGTAACATAAAGTAGATAGAGATGCATACTTGAGAGAATTTGGAGAAGCCCATGTTGTAGTAGAACATGCATATGTGTAGTAGAAGCATTTTGAAAGAACCATATAGTGTGTTGAACCATGGATCAACAT
Organism: Taxus wallichiana var. yunnanensis; assembly: GCA_018340775.1. Lineage (NCBI taxonomy): Eukaryota > Viridiplantae > Streptophyta > Pinopsida > Cupressales > Taxaceae > Taxus > Taxus wallichiana. The sequence continues at coordinate 755,654,331 of CM031237.1, forward strand.
GTTGATCCATGAAACGTAGTGAAAAATATAATATTGTGATGAAGTGCACTAAATAAGAGTGATGATTGAGATGTTTAAATTATTGATTATTTCGAACGTGTATGGAAATGATGAGATGGGGTAGGGAATAATTAGTTCCCAACTCGGACGTGTGTATATGAATAAATGACCGAGGATTTGGGCATCCCGGCACCAAAGGAAGAGTGTAGGGAGAAAAGTGTCATTATTCTCCAATCTCTAACTACATCCTAAAGATCTATCCACTGTAGATGGACTCAGATCAAATTTTGTGGTTTTTTGGATCCAAATAATTTCGATCAAACAATTGACACATATAAGAATGGTATAGGAAAGAAACTCTTTCCCCCACTCCACGGGTGTCGCCGCAATGTGATAGCTTCCAAGTTAGGTCATCTGGAAGTGAACAAAAAATGTATGATGGCTTCCAAGTTAGGTCATCTGTAAGAAAGAACAAAGATAAATGATGACTTCAAAGTTAGGTCATCTGGAAGTAAGCACAAAATGTAGAATAACTTCCCAAGCTAGGTCATCTGGGAAAGTAATGCATGTAACTCCCAAGTTAGGTCATCTGGGAGGCCAATTTTGTTATATTCGTATTGATTGAATGATTTCAATTGTTAGAAATTTGAACGTGTTGATTTATTGATTGATTGTTTTGTTTTGATTTGATTTGTTATTTGTACGAGAGATTTTACGCTAGTTGCCCCAAGTTAGGTCATTAGGGGGAATCGATAGAAATCAATGAATAATCACATGGAAATATTTTTAATCACTCGTTTCCTCTAATTTAGGTCACTATGGGGGAGTGAAAAAATTTTGCATAGAAAAATTATATGTTTGTTGCCCCAGATTAGGTCATTAGGGGGAATTAATGGTGAAATGTCGCATGGTGAATTAATAAATGTTTGAAAATGATGAATTGGTAGTGTTGATTGATCACATGGTAATATAAGGGGAATTATAGGATGACCCCAATGATATGCCCCCTTTTCATCGAAAGGGGAAGTGATGATAAGAACGAACGCTAAGTCGAAAGTAAGCACGAGATAGATAGAAAATGGTAAAAGCAGTGAAAATATTATAAATTGATTTAAAGACAACTTCGAAGAAATATAATGTGCACAAAACGTGTCTTGTAAAGTGCTAGGTGAAATTTTAAGAAGAATGCAGCAAATAGGGTGCAAATCGGAGTAGAAATGCTCAAGATATGACAAAAACAGTGTAGTGTGTATTAGTTGAGGTAATAAGCTTGAAATAATAACTATAGTAAAGTAGGTGATGAAAAATTAACTATAAGTAGTGAAGTGGAAAAATCATTTAGTCACTTCATTTGTTGTTTAGGTGATTTTGATAGTGTGCACAAAGTGAGTGAAAATGCCGCAAGTGAGAGCAACACGTCCTAGTCGATTTGAGAGGGTGGCAACCGCCGTAGCGTCGCGTATGACTGCAGAGTTGGTAAGTGCATTGTTTTTCACAAAATGTATGGTGTAATAGCTGTTTTGGTTAAATTTTTTTATTTTTATATTTTTAAGTTTTGTTGGCATTTGAGACCTAGAAAAGAGCGGGGAGGGCGCTAGTGACCCCAGGACAAAAGCACCTGCACCCGGATGCGAGTGTCTGCTCTTAGGCACCCTGATCCCGAATTTGGGCACCCTGGTCTAGAATGTGTGCATTTGGTCTGGAATGGTATAATTGTGATTTGTAATGTATAGTATTATTATGAGCGAGTGTATTTGGACTTGTATAGTGTTCTAATGTGGTGCTTATTGTTGTTTTGTGGTGTGTAGAGGATATCCACTTGAGGGAGTTCCACGGTGGGTGTCATATGAGTACATTGCTTGGATTGGGCATGTCTGATGATGATTGGGATGTGATGGAACATGCCGGCCTATGACACATAGCATAGATGGGGGATGTGCCCCACAATATGCCTATGTTTACTACACTATGTGAGAGGTGGTGTGCTGATACATGTACATTTTGGTTGCCTACGAGGGAGATGATTGTTACTTTGGAGGATGTATATCACATACTGCGATTTCCAGTGGTTGGAGAGAGAGTACATGTTATGCCAATAGAGGATATGGAGTGATAGATGTGAGCCGCGAGATGATATTTTGTGGGGATCGAGTACCTGCTGACGCCCATATTAGTTTGTATGCTATATTGCGGTTTGGGGTTCCACACTTACGAAAGTTCATAGTAGTTGTGATTATGTCATGTATAGCCATGGAGGGAGGAGGTGTAGGCATCTTATATAAGATGCATGATATATGTCGTGGATAGAGGAGGAGAGAACTAGATACATGTGGGCATGGTGTGTGTTGGCCCACCTATACAAAGATCTATATTGATTTATGCACGAGGAGCATGGTGGAGGGATAGGAGCCACCACACTATTACATGTATGGGCATATGAGCACATAGCCATGTTGAGACTAGTGGGAGGTCCACAAGGAGAGTGGGCTAGGCCAAAGATATATGCATGGAGGTGGATTGATATTCGTGGTAGAAAGATGGACACATATACCTACAAGGCACTAATAGATAGGATGGGGCCCGAGGGCGATGACACGGAGGCCATATTGCGACTATGGAGGATGGCCTGAGGATGTGATAGAGTTACAGTGTATTCGAAGGACGATGAGTCTTGAGGATCAGTTTCCTGTGTGGCTGATATTTTTCGATAGAGAGAGTATCACGTTAATTCAACATGGCTCAGGATGTGCCCCCAAAGCCATATATATGGTTGTGCGCTATCAGAGCCTCTAGGAGGGCAAGAGCTAGGCCGGGAACACAATAGATAAGTTAGTACCTATAAATATATGATAGTAAACTCGAACGTAGCGTAATGAATGTGAAAAAATGTAATATAGTCATAATGTGTTAGTATGATGAAAGTAGGAGGGGGAAGATTAGCGATGCCCCCCAGTGTGTGGATGAATAGGCTCATTTAATTAAGACCCCTCAGTAGTCAAGGATGATCCATGTAAGAATGGGTGCATCATCAAGAAATGATTGAGTGTGCTAGATGAATTGATGAAACATGTGATGAAAGGTTACGAGAGAAAATCCCTTAACAATCATGTAATAATTGTAAGAACACAAATGCGTCATTGAGGGGGTGAGGTGATAAAAATCACCTACCAAAGACCAAGATGACGTGAAGCGATGGATGCATGTGGCATGGAAGCGGCATGTGAATATGTGCCAAACTGAGTGGCATATGGAGTTGTAGTGGCATATGTAGAGAGCTACGAAGCTAATGTGAAGAGCGACATGACATAGTGGATAACGCGAATGCGATGGATGTGATTGATGTGGTGGAGAGTGTGCATGAGTGACATATAATGCTGATGAATCTCCTATACCCCGAGCAGATGATGTAGAAGACGTAACCCTAATATTTCCTTGTTGTCTAGGTAGAGGAGAACTAGACCACTCACGTGAGCGAGAGCCAAAGGAGATGATGCCCTTTTCCTCTAATTGTTGTAATCTATCATGAAGGGAAAGAAAATCATTATCCCTATGGCCATTTATGCGATGATAATTATAGTATGGTTGATCACGCTGACGTTGTAGCCTATGTTGTGGATGATGTTGGTTGGATGGTAAGCGAATTAGATGCTTTTCAAGTAAGGTAAACAACACATCATGAGGTCTAGCATGATGGGAGAAGTACAATGGCTCATGTGACATAGATGGAGTGGAAGGAGAAGTAACCTATCATGGAGGAGGAGAAGAAGTACATTGTGGTGGTGGAGTAGGTTGAGCTTGTTTGATTTTCTTGTGAGGCAAAGTTGGAGACTATGTAGGATGTTCAACCAATTTTGACATAGGTTGACCAAATGATATAATAGAAGTAGATATATGTGGAGGGTCAATGAAATTTTCTGAAAGAAGATCTTACTCTAAGTATAGGAATTTGTAGAATAAAAGAATGAATGACTCACATGTATCATACTATAATATGTGTTTGAGCACGAGAATCAAACCACGACGTAAAATGAATTACTTCTTTAAGTCGATAGGTTGGAATACTAGGCCGATGCATACACACATTAAATCGTTAGATGTAATCCTTGATGGATTCGGATGAGCTCGATGTAAAGTAGGAATGTGTTTGTAGGTAACCTTAGGGTAATTTATGAGGATGAAATGACAAAGGAAACCATCCTCCATATCATAGTAAGTACTAATGGACTGTTATCGCCAAATCACTTGCACCCCGAATGACCTAAGTGCAAATGAGACAATCGGTGTGATTGGGTAACATGGGATCACTTCTCAAGTTGTGGGACTTGCGACTTGGTGAACCTCTAGAGAATGCCGATTTCCTCTTCCTAAACTAAGCACTACACTACTCCTAATGCAATAAAAACAACTACCTAGACCTATACTAACATTTCAAGGGGATTAGGGAGAGAGATTTGCAAGAAATAAAACCTAAATTAGAAGTGGTGATGCACCAAGAAAGGGTTTTTCTAGACAAAATTTCTGGCTTGCCAATGAAGAAAGATGCTCATGGGAAGAATGGACATGCACTACAAACCCACCCACATACAAACTTCACTCCCGAATAAGCACAATAACTCCCAAAACTTGCAATGGAGACCAAGGTTGCACAATGCACCTGCAAACATGAGAAAGGCAAAAGGAAACAAAAAAATTGATGCAAGGACAAATAATTAGCCACAAAACATAATTTCATTATTCCAAGCACTTGCACAATGCATCATTACAACAAAGAAAGGTAGAAGTTTGCATTACAATGTTTAGAAGAAAGGCTTGAGAGCCTACAAATTCACAACAACTCAGCTTGTGAAGAGAGGGGAAGCTTGGAAAATGTCTAACTTTTTTTTTTGCATTCCCTTTTACATTTTATAACATTTCTTGAGTTGGTGAGAGAAAGAAGGAGAATCCTAAAATTTAGGCATAAATGTAGCGGATAATTAATAAGCTGTTGTTGGCCGGGCTTGATGGCATCATTAATTGCAACTCCACCTCTCGAACACTATTCACGGAATGAGTAAAACCTGAAATTTTGGAATGAAAAACTTATGAAAATACATCTTCCAATGATTTCATTGCGTAGCTCTCGCTCTCCCGATTCCAATGACAACAATTTTGTGGAAAATGAATGATCAGGGAGGAAGTTATGACTTGTTGAGAAAAAGTTACCTTTTGGGTATCTCGTACTCCATCAGCTTGCCAAGTCACAAAATGTCGACGAGTTACCTTCTTATTCAGCGAGTTTCATGTTTTATGTTTGCATCGTGGGCTATGAAACATTATGCACCACTTAGAATGATGGGTTCCTTTATTCCTTAGGACACGTATTTGCCTTGGTTGGCCAAACTAACATGGCTCGCTATACAAATTCCTCCGCGTGTCTTTCTTTTTCTACCCGACCACCCACCGAGTGACTCGGCATCAACCCTTCTGCTATGCGGTTTGCATTTACTCCGCCCAACCATTGCATGGATAACAAGCCTCACGTTTGAATTGAACTGATCTAGTCCTTCCACGTAACTCAACGAGTTATTCACTTTTTCCACCACGAGCTCTTAGCTAATTGTGGCCGAGTGGTTGGAATAGATCCACGTCTTATATTGGCTGGCGAGCCATCATTGGGTTGACCACTCATGATCTGTGAGGGCTCCAACATGTAGACCCAATACCTTGAGTTTTGGGCTCCACGTGTCCTTCAATGTTTAACCACTTTGGAGTTTGGACTTTAGCCGCTCTGGACATTGAGCTTGTCAGCATCTGAAAATTCTCTGACTCGCTTGAACCCTGAAGTCCGAAGTCTGAATTTCGGACTTCAAATTTTGGAGCAGGAGCTTGCACTTATAAATTCGTCTTCTAAACTCCTGAAATGAGTTTAATGCGAAGTTTGAAATCCTTAATGTTCAAACCCCGAATTCAAGTCTTAACGAGTATCATTCTGCCTACTGAGTTTGAGCCCTATAAAAGCTCGAACCCTCCAACTGCGATGTGACCTTTGCACTGATCAAATCGGCAAGGGCCGAGAAAATTTATCCCTACAGTGACTCTAGAATCAATCATATTTTCTATGAGTTGACGTTCATCACATCAAACCATTTAGGTTCGCTTCGATGTACTTCATAAAAATGGCTTGGCGAGCCCATTTTGTTCGTTCTCTATGCCAATCCCTGTAACCGTTTCCGCAAGATCGCTGCATCAACTTTGCTGAGCTATTCTTTTTGATGCATGCACCAAGTCACAGTCATCCCAAAATTTAAGCTCTCGACACCCGAAATCCTTGTCACCAGCTGTACAAACACCTTAAAAATCGATCTAATCGAGCCGTTCTCTCTGTATAACGAGTTCGGTTTCAATGGAGCTCAGCCAAATTGAGACGATTACTTCCATCAAATCCCACCGGAAATCCTAAACTCCTGATCTGGTGCGTCCATGAACACCTCAACTGTAACTCAAGCGTGTTATATCGTCATCCTTGACTATTCAAAGTTTAACTCGAATCTCATCCGAGTCATCTCTTTCTCTTCCGAGCTTACCCTAAACCACCTTGTCTCTGTCGTGGCTCAACGATGTGGCCTGAGTTATCCCTAACTCACTGTGCAATCTGCTCAAGTTGAGTGATTTGTGCATTCCTCGATCCGAGCTTGATTCCAATCTAACGTACGTATGACAACAACAAAGTTGTCTTTCATGACATCAACTACGATTAGCTCATTCACTTTGACCAACGAGTCAATTCCATGGCTCGGTAACCTATCTTCAGTTCGAATCATTCGAAAAGGCATTAGCTCATCCGAGCTATTAGGGACTCGATCCCATCCACTCATCATGTGAGCTCGACTGAGCTTCATACATCGAAAGTTTTTCCCGAATTCTTCTCATCCTGAGATGCATTCTTTGCGTTTGTAAAGAAACATATGTTAAGCCTTGATAATGCGATGGAATCAGACCTCTCCCATGTGTCCAATGCAAACTTGTGAAGGTCCATGCTGTTGAGCTCAACTCGATCACCTCGTTTCTTAGTCGAGCTCACTCCACTAGCTTGATTCATTGAATTTGTTCTTTACCTGAGCTCATCACTACAAACCTGATATTCACCCATTCATCCGATCGAGCTCTTCCCAGATCTCTCCTCCAAGTCATGCCCAACTGATGAACCATGTTCGTACATGAGACACCGATCATTAGGTTGCTCCAAAATCATTTATTTAGCTCAACCAAACTAAACTGAAGTTCAACCCTCTTGTGTGTTATGCAAGCTCGTCGAAAGCGACTCACCAAGCTATTCGACGAGCCGTTTGAGCTCATAACACCTTTAAGTCCATTTGACAGATTTTTAAAATTTGCAATGTCAATTCCAGGCATTATGGAGATGGAATAGAACACATGATAATATTTACATACTAATTGTAACCATTTTGATTGTGTTGGGTAAATGTGGGCCCTACAGAGAGCCCAAAGTGTACACTCCTTAGGCATGATATGAGCTTTCTCAAAATCTTGAAGATGGAAAATATCTTCTAAGAATTGCATATTTTCCTCGAACATTAAAAATGATCCCTAAACACAAAAATTGTTCCTTTTTCACCCAAAATTATTATGTGAGAGTCTTTTATGGTCCTAGGGTCCAATAGACCCATGTTGTCCATTTTACCCCAAGGGGAAAAAAATTGGATAACATTTTTGGCGACCTCTCGGGGATGTTTGCTTGCTAAGCATGATTCCAGTAGCCTGTAACATCCATTGGGTATGGAGTCATTATTAATACACTGAACTGATCAATACTTTGCATCCTCAACCCCACAATTGTTTGGTACACTGCTGAGTCTAAAGATTTGAATAAAACATCTGCCAAGTTGGGATATCATGGAACTCTATTAAAACTTGAATTTTTCCTTCTTCTGAAAATTCCACTTTTAACACACTATGCAAGAGCAACGACAAAATACAACACACACAAAACTAAAAACCATACATGCTTCAAATGAAATACGTAGAGTGTGCCACACACTTATTTTGCTGAAAGCAAACCTATTCCTACTCTATGCTAACTGGAAGCACATGTTAACTAAACAAACCTTGCAACTGGTTGGGAAAAATAGATTCCACTCCTCACAATGGGTAGCCATGCAAATGATTTAATAATGAACATGGATGAAATCGTGAGTAAAAAATCTGAAACAAACCCGATTCTCTACTTAGTTTACCAAGGCATCAACTGAAAAGAGAAATTATCCCTCTTTTATTTGCTTTGCATTTGTTTTTAGAGACATGACAAGCGATCCTTGGGATGTGAAAGTCACCCTTACATTCTCAAGTAAATGTGACTGTTGCGACTTTTCATTTGGCTTCAAAGAGGAAAAATACCTTATGGAACATGATCCAACCTTTTGAATATACCTTATACTTTGAGATTCAATTTTAACAAGGAAGTGTCCTTGAAAACATCCTGGATGAAAGGTGTTGCTTTGTGGCGTCCTTTCCATCTTGTTTCCCATCTAAAAACAATTGATCTTCCTCATGGATGAAAGGCACCGAAGTGATGTTCCCTTCATTTCCTTTTCCTTTTTAACAACAAGGAGTTCTTCCACAACATGCAACTGCTTTGAACCAGATTCTGACCTCCAATGGAATCACTGCAAGTGTTTGAAGCATCTTTGCTAATATAGGAGTTCCACTTCAATTTGAAGACAAAGTTGTTCTGCATCTTTAACCTCCTCATCCCTTATGAAAATTTCAAATTCAGATTCATCCACCTGTTATTTTTTAGGACAATTAGGGGCAGCAAGACCTTCAAAAAATTTCTCCTCCAACACTCGTTCATTAGCCAAATCAGGTTGTACAATTGAGAGCAAGAAACTCCCAATGATTCCATATTCACTTAAGGAATCTAAATATGGCCCAGTTTCTCTCGTATGTTCATTTGCTTCTTTGTTCAATGAGAGATGTGGAAGATTCAATTCCTCCAATTCAAATTCTAAAGGATTGCTTGGAGTGATGGGTTATTCTTGAGTGTTTCCTTCCACAACAATATGCACTTTGTGTTGGAGGAGATGATGGAATAACAAAGTTGTTGAACTTCACAGGCTCGTGCCCATCAAAACACTCCTCCAAATCTGATAAACAACTTGCTTCTTCATTCTCTGACTATGTGAAGGATTCAACCTCCCTTATGATGTTCTCTGAATTAGTAATAGCTGATCCACCATAACCTTCTTCATCTTCAAACATAAAATTTGCAAGATCAAATTCATCTAAGAAATCAAAGTTTTGAAAAAATGAAGAAGAGGAAGGACTTGAAACCTCTTGATGTACGGCCTCATCTACATACAAGACCTCTGAATCTACCTCAGCCTCTTCCACAACATGAAGCTCTTGGTGACTAATTGTAACATCTGGTGATGACCTTGGTGGAATAAGGCAACTCTCTAAAATTTCTGCAAGTTCTTGACATGCATGGCGCTTAGGATCATCGCACTAATTAGGATCACCGCACTCATTAGAATCACCTTGTACACTTGAGAGTCTTCCTTCTTCAACTTGCACATGCTCTTCTCCTAGCATATTTGGGGCTAGCTCTTTCTCTTCTACAACCAACTTTACAAATTGTGGGAAATCAATAGTCTCCACAAACATAATGCCATCGTGTACGCTGCACTCTTAACATATAGACTGATGATCATCATCTTGTTATACTTGTTCTTGTAAAAATTTAGTATCCAACGTATGCTCTTGATTCTCAACCTCAGCTAGAGGCTGAGTTAGGAGGGGAACTTGCTTGCTGATGTTGAGTCCCTCAACCCACTCCTTCATATTTTTGCAATCTTTTCTTTTCTAGTCTCCACAAACATATATTCCTCTTCTTCACTATAATCATATTCTTGGTTTTCCCAAAATGGATTCAGGACTATAAGAGGAGAGGTGGGTTGGGGATGAACTATTTCATTCATTGTTTGAAGTGGTGGAAGAGATGCAACTTCTTGTATTGGTGGCCTTTGTAGAAAATAAGGAATTTTAGAAGAAAGAGGAGCATAAGATTCATGATGGGATGGAAGAATAGGAGATGGAAACGGGACCTCTCATTAACAGGATTGACTATCATTACATTCATAGGCTTCTCACCTCTTAATACATTTTTAATCTCAAGCAGTGTTGTAACCATTCAATTGAGTTTTTTTCTTAGGATTAAACTCACCTGGTATAGGGCTAGTCCAGGGGTATGGAATCTTGAAACCAATATGGGCTGCTTTTCTCACTTATTTAATCCTTATTTACACCATGCTATACTCCAATTCTTGAAATTTTGTCTTTAATTAGTCCTCTTCAGATGTAGGATAGCCTCTATAATCTGCATATCCTTGCTCTTTAACAACTTCAAAGTTTGGTGAATGACCAAACTGGACATGAATTTGTCATAGGGATATGCATGCCGCAACTGATGTTCATCATAATATTGAACTGAAGGTGAACTATAATAATTTGAAGATGGATTTTGTAAGCTTGGAGGCATGTTGAAATGGTATTGCTACTGCTACAAGTGGGAATTCCACTGTGGGAATGAAGCCATGATTGCAAAGCTTCATGAATGGGAGAAAATGGAAAGAGGTGGGAGAAAAATGGATGGAAATGGGTGGAAAAAGACAGTCTACAACTCAAAGAGTGGGTTACTTGGACCAATGGATTCATCAATTGTGCTTGGGTATACCTCATAAGGATGAAATTTCACTAAGATCACAATAACTTAATGAAAATAAAGTGGACACAAATACACACACCTGTGAAAAATGTGACTCTTGTCCCACTAGGCATGCCAAAAAATGTTATTGTTGGTAACACGGTGGTTAAGATATTACAATGGGATACCTGTGAAATGTAGAGCTATTATGGACTCAATTCCACCCACGCATCATGTGAGCTCGACCGAGCTTCATACAAAAAAACATTTTCTCGAGATCTTTTCATCTCGAGATGCTTTCTTGCATTTATAAAAAATATAAATTAAGCCTTGATAATGTAATGGAATCAGATCTCTCCCATGTGTCCAATGAAAACTTGTGAAGGTCCATGCCGTCGGGCTCAACTCAATCACCTCGTTGCTTAGTCGAGCTAAATCCACTAACTCAATTCATTGCATTTTTTCTTTACCTGAGGTCATCACTACAAACCCAATATTCACCCATTCATCTGATCGAGCTCTTCTAAGATCTCTCCTTCGAGTCATGCCCAAATCCTTAGGAACCACGTTCGCACACGAGGAAATGATCATTAGGTTGCTCCAAACATCATTTATTTAGCTTGACCAAACTAAATTGAAGTTCAACCCTCTTGTGTACTATGCAAGCTCGTCGAGCATCTCGCCAAGTTGTTCAACGAGTTGTTTGAGCTCATAACACCTTTAAGTCCATTTGAAACCTTTTAAAAATTTCAAACATCAATTCTAGGGCATTATGGAGATGGAATAGAACACCTGATAATCTTTACATACTAATTGTAACCATTTTGATTGTGTTGGGTAAATGTGGGCCCTATAGAGCCTAGTGTACACCCCTTAGGCAGGATATGAGCTTTCTCAAAATCTAGAAGATGGAAAATGTATTCTAAGAATTGCATATTTTCCCGAACATTAAAAATGCTCCCTAAAAACAAAAATTGTGCCTTTGTCACCCAAAATTCTTCTGTGAGAGTCTTTTCCAGTCCTAGGGTCCAATAGGCCCATGTTGTCCATTTTTACCCCAAGGGGCAAAAATTGGATAACAAGACCGAAAAGGAAGATGAGTGTACCACTATAACACCTCATTAATGAGACTATGTCTAAAGGCCTTAAGTAATAATCAATCATTAGAATAAGAAGTCATAGTTGTGCGGTAGTGTAAGAGATGAGCATGAGGATCACTAGTACCATCAAAGAAAGTGAATGTGGGCATGATAATGTCCTTAGGGAACACCAAATTATGATTTTTTTGGAATAGGGTTACCATGTAATGTGTTGTTATCAATAGAGGCATAGTGGGCCCTATTTTCTAGAGTAAGAGACTGAACCTGAGATTGTAATTGACCTACAACATGCATGAGAGAGATGATATCCTATGAAGGAATAGTGGAAGATGGAAATAATATATTAAGAGGTTGTAACTTGCCATTGTGTGTGATCATAGGAATATCAAAAGATGATATAGGGCGCTAATGCTAAGGGCACATTAGGAGTAGAATTAGAAATATCTGTAATAGGTGAGGTGTCCGATGGAGATACAACTATATGAGAGGATGGATTAATAGGTGTAGATGATGTAATAGGAGGAGATTAAAACCTAGGAAATGAAGAAGTGATAGATGGAGGTGACTCATGTATAGTACTAGATGCAACCTCATGTGAATGTAGTGATGGAATAGGCGATTCACACTTGGAAATATGAAATGAAGGAGTATCATGACTATCAACTTCCTGATCATGATCAGATAAAGACTTAGAAATGAGAATATCACTAAGGACACTATCAATAAGATTATCAAAATAATGTAAAAGTGAATGAGAGCTAGTATGTGATGAATGGGGAGAAGCAATAGTAGATGTAGGAGAATCATGAGATGGAGCTACACTATCATGGTGAGTAGAAGAAGAATCAACACGTACTGGTGAATGATGATCAATACCAAGAAAGTAATCAATAAGAGAGTCATCTAAAGCTTCCTTAGAAAGGTTAGAATGAGGATCACTGGTAGTCGTATATCATGGAGTACATCGATTGAAGGTTATAGGATCCTCAAAAATGTTAATTCCGATAGGAGAGTATTCAAAGTGAGTAGGTACATATTGTTGACCCTATAGGAGTTCTTGTTGAGTATGAGCTGACATAGGAATATGGTTACCATAGAGAGCCTTGAGCTTAACAATAACAACCTCATCATAAATAGGGTTGATGCTAAAATGATACATGATGGGTGAATGAGATGAACTATGCTTAGCCATTAGGGTTTGAGATGGATCCTAGGGAAAAATATTCTAAAAGACGGGTTCAAAAAAATGATTAACTAAAATAATGAAATAGTAATATTCATATTCTAAGTTAATCTAAGGCTATAAATGGTACAAAATGAAATAATGATACTCAATATTTTATTTTGGTATTCAAATGAAATAGAATAAATGAAATAGAAGGGATAAGGTACTAACCTGATGATGACTTAACTCGTTATGTGTCGGTATTAAACATGATGATGTGCAGACAAAGACCAATATGACAGAACAACCCCGTAAAATGGTGGCGAGATGATTATTTTCCCATCTGGGGCACTTGGAGGAGGATTGGGGTGCCTATGGGTGCCTTGTCTGCAATATGGGCGCTCTGGTCTACTAAATATCTCGGATCTAAATCTGAAAGTGTTTCTATATCTTTGTAATATTTCACTCCTTGTCACATTAATGTTGAAATACCATCATTGATGATGTCACAAACATGCAATGAAGATTCACCTGCAAAACCCCATACAAAGAATCAAACCCCTAAAAATTAAGATGCATATGAAGGGGTCGAAATGACCTTAGCGGCCACAAAGAATAAGTCATAAAATGAAGAAAGGGTTGCGATAGGCTGGGAAATAAGCTCATTGTATATATTTATATGCAACCACACGTACGTATGCATATCCTAAAAAGGATATATACACTTACGTGTAGTTTCATAACCGCACAACAACACTTGTCGTTCAACACTCATAACGTACTCAACATTTATGATGTATTCCCGGTTGCTTTAATGTTGAATGTATTTATCATATTGAGTATGATGAATTCGATTATGGAAGACATAACTAGAAATATTGTACCTTAATGAATATTGTAGTGCACCTGGCTATGTTGTGCTACTTAGCTGAAAGTGATGATTTATTGCATTAATGTATTTCTTAGTTGTTGTATTTGTTATTTTTACTCTGGTTTGTCTCACTCGTTGTATTTAATAGTTCGATTTATCAAAAAGATTTACATCAATCCCTTTACTTTTTAATTTCAATAAAAAACTTGCAATTTTATATATAAAGAATCGGTCATTAAAGTACCCCGGTATAAGTGGCATAGACCGTCTTCTTGCATCCCACAAAATATTCTTAAATGTATTCTCGTTATCCTTGAAATAATTTCCCATATACATCATAAGCTCTAATAATTCTAAGTCAAGTTCTCCGTTATCCATATATGGCTTAGCTACTTGATATGCAAAGTTATCGTTGCCTAATTTCTTTGGGTCTAAGAAACGTGTCGCATTTCTGGCACTTTTAAACCAAGGATATATAAACAGGTTTCCCAGCTTGTACTTATTTCTCCAATTAAGTACATTTTTCGCCCTTTCTCGATTCGCCAATTTATTCGCTCTTCTTTTCTCTAGTCTTTGTTTTTCTATTTTTTCTCTTTCTTCTTCTCTCTGTCTTTTCTTTCCTTCTCTTTTCTCTTTTTTTCTTATTAGTTTTTTTCTTTTGTTGAGTTGTGGAGCTCAATTACTTCATTTTAGCATGCAATTAGAACTTGCTGGAAAACATAGTAACCAACATCGGTTAAGGGCAGACCAACATCGGTCAAGGGCAAGTAGGAGCAGAGGCATTTACGCTAGGTAGAACCGAGTCACTTACAATGCGACGAAGTTTTAATTAACTCTCGGAATTATATCTATTTTTAGCATTAAAAATAGATTTATTAATTATAATTGCATGGCTACGTGCCCTAAGTCTATAAAAGACTATATAACTATAAAAGCTAGGGTTTAGAAGTAAGAGAGTTAAAAGAATTAGAAACAACCTGAAAAGGTTGGTGAGAGAGAATTCTTGGTGCTAAAGCAAAAGTTTGATAGAAAGAAAGTACTAAACATCTGAGAGGTGTGGAAGATTATAAATCTTCATTGTATATCTTGTCAAAGCTTTGGATAATATATGGGTAAGTACACGTTGTTGGTGGACAATTCAGTGTGGACATAAAAACTGAAATAAAGGAACCGCGATCGCGTTCTTGAATTCCGTGTTCGCAATTACCAAACCTAAAACTGCGATCGTGGAACTCTGAGACAAAAATTAGCAGTCCCACGACTCCTTATTTTCCTCATTTTTCATTTCAAACTATGATTTTTCCTAAACGTTTTTCACTTGAGCTTTGAATACCACCTCAAAATTGCTCATCGAACTTCTGGATAGCGATAGATTCAACCATGCCGCTAAGACGAGGAGGTAAGTCCCTGATTGTAATCATTTTTTTACATTTTAGGTTTTTTTACATTTTCATGGGTTTTTTGAAATGTTTATGTATACAATTTTCTTGTTTTATCAGTTGTTCGGCAAGCTCAAAATCATGTAAACCGTCAAAACATTCCTCAAAACCCACCGAACATTCCTCAAAACCCTCCGAACATTCCTCAAAACCCTCCTCCAAACATAGATCTGCCTCCTGTGGCTCCTTCTATCCCCACTGAGCCAATAAGAACACAAGATAATATCATTGGAAGAATCCGAGAAAATAAAATTGTCATTGAGAACCTAATTCAAACTATAAGACAAAATCATGCTACAAATCCATCCCACATGACTTTAGCCAATACATTGCAAACATTGATTGGCGAAGTCGAGTCCGCAACCAACCAAATACATAGATGGAACACCTTTAGAGGTGACTGTAGGCGGTGGTATGCGGATAAACTATCCCATGCGGCCGTAAAATACAAAAAAATTGGAAAAGACCTCATTTGTGCATTATTTACCGACCCTAGAATTAATGCCCCCCGCAATTACTTGGAAACGGTTCCCAATCCATAGGTACCATGATGACCGAATCAAAAACAATTTTTGGGACCGATGGTGGATGGTTTTGATTATCCACCATGTAAAAACAATGAGGTTCCTCTTTATTTTTTGAAGAGATTATATTGTGAGTTCGTGCTCAATGAGGTCCTGAATTATTTTGACTTTTTGGACTTTTTTTGGTCGAGGAGATGGCTCTGCATAAAGCATACAGTGCACGCATAGGTCAACCTAGGATCCCCCATGCCCCAAAACCCCAATGCCTTCAATTATCCCTCCTATAGTGAAGGAGGTTGTGGAGATTGATACATTGCATGCATTGAGGGAGCTCACTGACACTCTGATCCAATATAGTGACCCGAGATTACATCCGGTGATGTTGAGAGGTGCCAGTTCTAGCGCACCACACCAATGTGGATCATGTGGTGCCATATGCACTACGGGCGAGACATCATTTGCTGGTTAATAGGGTTTCTTTTCTATAGATGAGATGTTGGGGAATGTTTTTGAACTCGGTGCCACTGATATTGGTCTTTCATAGGTAAATTCCAAATAAATTTAAGTAATATATATATATATATATATATATATATATACAATAGTTTAATTTTTAATTCACATGTTTGATATATATATATATTTGATTGTATGTCATGTACATACATGTAAAAACTAATTTTTTATTTTATTTTAAATAGCAAGAGCCGGTGAAGGAAACATCCGGCATCAACATGCTAGCTACTGACAGCTGGGCGTGTTTCAAACGTAAGTTTCAAGTTGTACAAACTTACATTTTTAATTTCATTTGATTGCACTAGATTATTATTATAATGTTTCATGTGTATGTTGTACATATTAATATTTTTCTCTTTTATACACAGGAGCCTGGCGGGTCATCATCTGCTCAAGGAACTGAGGCTACTGGCACGCCTCACATGAGTTTTACGCAGGTTAGTAAATCTCTTTACACTTTGTTTCTAATTACTTGGAAGTTCACGTGGATTACATGCTTTGGACCTCTGTTATGTGGTGCATAGTCATGTAGATTTTAATATTGATTTGTACATGTTTTTTGTATAGCTTATGACTGCTAGAGAGACTCCTCCATATATGTAGACTGTGGAGGCTGCTGTAGATACTGCCATAGCATCTGCAGATCCACTAACTGAGGTACAATTTTTCAAATTTGTTAAATTTTAGAGGTTCATTATTTCTTATTACTTAAATCTACAATATCAAATTTTGTATGTATATGTGAAATATTTAATTTGAAAATTAATTATTTGTATGTAGCTTACCCCTCGTGAGTCTATTGTTGTCCCTGCGATGCATCAACAACAAATTGATAGGGATCATGACATTGTGGTAAGATTTCACATGCATTTTAACTAAATTGTACAAGTTTCTAAATTTTGAATGTATTTTAAAATTTTGGGTGTTAAAAACTTGTTGTTTATGAATGTGCAGGTTAGGTTGCAGGCATGCTTAGAGACACCTAGGACCACACAGATGAAATCCGTAGTGGCATCTCCCTCCACTACATCCCCAGGTCGTGAACGTGCTACTTCTAGTAGGGTGAAGAGAGGGAAGATGTTTCATGAGTAGATTCATAGTCCACCTGGATGTACATAGATATATATATGGGCCATCTGGTCCTAGTGAACATGTTTCTTCATATAGTCCATTGTATATATATAGCCTTTTGCGACCGCATGTGGTCCCATATGTACATTATGACACACTTAGTTTGAGATGTACACATACATTATGAACTTATACATATATATTTTTAGAGACGTGCATCTGGAGCACACTTTGTTTGATTCTTATATATCCATGTGTGTTGGTTTTCATAACGATAAATTTGAACTATATATGTTTGATTTGATTTCATTGCATGTATGATATCCTTCTATGTATGTTTTCATAACCATTTAAATTAGTTCTCTGATATGTACATGTTTGATTTAAATATTTAATCATGTCTTCTTGTATTTGGATTGAGATGAATTTTTTTCATTAGATTAGGTATTTTCATATGGTTTCCTGCTTCAAATTTCAAGTGTTTTTGATCTCTAGAATTGCAAGGATCTAAAAAGGCAAGTTTTTTCTCTGAAATTTTAAATGGGATGCTATAAAAAATTAGGGTACCAATGGAAAATATTTTTAGATCATATTCAAGGAGTTCATGAGTAGAAGTTACTGAGCAAAATTACAGGGGAAATGGAGCAAAAATGAAGGAGATATGAGCAAAAATGTGATTTTTGCAATAGGGTTTCTTGAAAATTTAGTAGCATAACTAAATATACTAGCAACAATGAAGGAAAAGGAAATATTTTAAAAAGGATTAAAAAAATGGCTAAGTGTATGTTTATACTCACCTCTTAACATTAACCTAGCTAACTCACCTTCTAACTCATCCTTGACCATTCTAGATTAACCTGGGTTACATGGCATGACAGGGTAGGGTTACAAGCCTTAAGTGACAAAGGGACTTAAAGGGGTGATAATGTGAGAAGGGGTTAAGTATTCATGAGAGGGGGCAACATAATCAAGTTGGGGTGCTGAGGAATTGAATACCTAGTGAGAATGTTATAAGCCTTAAGTGACGAAAGGGAGAGATTTCATGTGGTGGTGCATTCTGATGTCCTAAGTTGAAACTTGGGTAAAAATTTGACAGTAAGCCCTTATTAGTATTCTTAGGTTCCACCCATCGCATGAAGAATCCTCCTCTAATGAAGAATCAACTCATGTCTTCCTCCACGGAAGATCTTGAATGATGAGGCTTTTCCATAGACCATCTTGTTGAATCTGGAAACTACAAATGAAACTTTCTCATCTTCCAAGATGTTCACATGCTCCAATGTGTTGAGTCAATTCTCAGGAATGGCATTGATATTTCCACATTGACTAAAATATTTTTCATTTAACTCTTCATAGGATTCTAGAGATATAACCTATGATCTCTACAAGGGCTGAACTAAAACTTATTGACTATTGAAGGAAAGGGTCACAAATATTTTCCTGAACCAATTCTTAAAATTTGAATCCTAAAGATTCTTCATGTGGAATTATTCTCCCTGAGAGGTGTACCAAGCTCATGCATTCTTGTGCCAAGAATGCACAATGGCTTCTTTTAGAGCTTCAAACCTCTAGGTGATGGTATGGGACAAAATGTCATACAAGTTCTCTGAGTCAGATGAAAACACACTGAGCTCACCAAGGAATGAGAATCAAAATTATTCATCTCACTCGCAAATGGGATATTATTTTCCCAATGGAATTTCTCTTTCTTGATCTCAACTCTATTCCTATTGATTTTCAAAAATATGACCAAGAACAATCTAAACAAAGAGATAATCTTAGGAAATAGATCATGTTCCCTTTTTCAAGGATCATGCTCACCCAATGGGTACATGTCCTTCTTTGCAGTATGAATGCTTGATCTTGCTTGTTGGACTGGGGGATTGAAGTTTCAGATGGGAGACATTGCTTCAATTTGAGGCAGAGATGATTAATCTCATGCAATCAATGATGACACTTATGAATAAAAGGTCCTCACATATGTGTTCCCTTAAGGTGCTCATCCAATAAAATATTTGTGCATTCTTAAACCGAGACGTGTAATTATCTGACCATATATAATGTTGTTTGAAGTAGATGTCTCTATCAGACAAGTTTTCATAAAATAACTGGAAACACCCTTGCAAAAATTCAATAGAATGAGTACGATCATCACTGATATAAAAGTGGTACTCTCTTAATTTTTTTGATCATTCTCTGTACTGTTAGGAGAATGTAGAAATGCTATATGCACAAAAATGACAACTTGTACTGAGTTGTAATATTGCGATTGAACCTCCATTTGTGGTTGTAATGTGTAATTCTCTACAAAATCGACCACTAAAACAATAGTACCAATAGGAAATGTGTCTTTGTATAGCTTGAATTGTTCATCCAACCATCGAGCTCTATGTGTATGCCTCACATACTCATAAACAATTTCATCCTTAAATTTTCTCAAAAATTGGAAAACGGGCATTTGTTCTGTAAAAAGCTCACACTGTTTAGACTCTTTTCCATCTTTCAACTGGTATGCAACTGATTTATATTTATCAAACTTAACTAAATTATGTCCTATTGTACCTTCAATTTGCTCATGGATGTAACTTTCCAATTTAGGTAATCCACCGCATGTACTACAACTTCCATCTAAACAATCCTGACTATAAAAAAATTGTCCAACTTCTTTTTCATAAAATATAGTAGGAATGAAATCCTTGGAAGATATTGGTGGAACTTGAACATCACATTCTGATAACATAGTTTCAAAATGAAAATTAGAATGAATATGTAAAAATTTAGCATAATGCATCGCAAATTCAACATGTTGCCTACAACAAGTGGTGCGAGTGTGGTTGATTTTCACATAGAATGGTTTCAACATTTCAAAAAAATGTTGACTAATTTTAATTTCCAGATTCTCTTGTTCAAACTTACGAAAAAATTGAGTTTGAGTCATATCTAAGAAATGCTTTAGATGTGGTTCATAATTAGTAGAACCAACTCTCCGTTTTATAACATCTCTTGTATTAGGTGAAACTCTAGTGTTATCATGCCAAAATTTAATAACAAATTCTCTTATAGCATCAAAATTATTTTTGTCCTTACACGGTGCTCTAGCAGAAAATGCCCAAAAATCGGCATTATTGAGTGATTGAAGGATATTACGTCTTTCAATTGCTTTCATTAGAGTTTTTCAATTAACTTGCAACATTCGACTTGTTTACGTAATCAAACGTTATTTTTTTATTGATTCACTTACAACACTAGTAGCAAGTACACGATGCACAATATTACTATCCCTAGTGCGTCTCTTGACACCAACAGTGTGATATGCATCATGAAGGTTTTCAACAATTATAGAGGTTTGACCATGTATATTAGATGTTGTCAATCATAAGGTGTTTAATGTAGGTCTCATTTTAATCAATTTCATCAAACTAACCAACAATTGACATATTTGGGAATCATTTAAAATTTTAAAATGATTATCCCAAATTTCAGTGGTTTTTCTTCTGATTTGTTGTTCAGAAATGTTTGTCAGACATTGGTTTCAAAATGTTTTCATCAATTTCAATAAAAAAATAGGTTTCTTACGTAAAATCCTAGGAGGTGTTTTTGTCAAATTTTGCTTGTCTACAGTTTCAACATGAATTTCCTTATTCACATTTTCATTGTCTCCTTCAATTTCAACATTTGCTACATCATGAGTATTTAATTCTTCTTCAACATTGATAGTAAAAACTTCTTCATCACGAGTATTTAATTCAACTTCAACATTGACAGTAGAAACATTACTTGGTTCTTCATTGCTTACAATAGTTGGGATTGAAGATGAACCTCTTCTTGATTCACGAAGTTTCCGCATTCGCTCAACATTTTGAATTTTGCTGGCCTCTAATTCGTTTGGTGTTTTTTTACTTAATGACTTCCTTTTTTGACTTCATTTTTTGTCTCCCATGATGTTTTGCTTCCGGTGATAAGAAAAACGTGCAGAAAAAGACAAAATTTCACATAATTAAATGCGGTAAGGTCGTGAGTAAAAATTACATGGTAATTCAGACTTTGGGATGTGTGTAAATATGATTTATGAACCGCGAGCATGCTTTATAAACCGCAATCGCGGTTTATAAAGTGCGTTCATGGTTTGTGTTAAAAACCCACAATCATGCTTTATAAACTACGATCACGATCTATCTTCCAAACCTAAGCCTTCGAAAATCTTTGTTTTTCCCCAACCAAAGCTATGGAAGGTCATTATGAAGTGTAAAAGGTAAAAAACCTCAAATCTGCTTTTCCAAAGACTTGAACCACGCTAAAAACTGAAAACATTTCACAAAAATGGTGCCATCGCATAGGGGATACTCTTAGCTTCGTAGAAATATTATTTTTAAAGTGAATAGAATAAGATAAATATCATTTTATAATTTTTACTAACAATAGGTCTTTAAGACATTTTTTCCTATGAATGTTCATGTCTACGTTTAAGACTCAGAACTTTTGTTTCACTTATCAAAATATGATAAAACTTATACCATCCCAAGCGTGGACAAATTTTATACACTTTTAAAAAAATATTTGATTTCGATATTTTTTGATATAGTTATGGCGGGAAAACGGAAAGCACTCTGTTTTCTTTATATTTTCGAGATCACTTTCCAGAAAAAATCATAAAAACAAAATATTGCTAAAAAAATACAAAATAAAATCCATCCCAAGATAGACAACTACATCTAATGTTTCACCAAAGGAAAAAAAAAAACAAGATTTGGTCATCCAAAATGCGGGCAAACGGACTACAATCTTATAAGTTTTTTTTTTTTTTAAAACTAAGTCATATAATTTTAAGTGTTTAATATAGCTAAACTTGTCCATTTTAAAAAAAAATTAGTATTTTAGAAACTAGATTCCGAATGCTACGATTCATATTTATATAAATTTTTCTAATTTAGAGTGCGCATATAGCTAATAATCCCTACAAGTTGAAATTTCACTGTTTTTTGTAATATGACGTCCACAGATGACCCTATATTTGTCTATCAACTTCCCGCACTCACCCATATTGGTTTGTTTCTTGGTGGACGTAGCCCACCTGGGTGAACCACATTAAATCTTGTGTTGATTTGTGTCTCTTGTTTTATATATTTTTTCTGGTAGAATATCCACTTTTATTTACATGTATGATTAGATATGATATATTATGCATCTGTTAACCGGTGTGTTAACCCCAACAAATGGTATCAGAGCTTTATTTGAGGGTTTTGTGTGTTGACAGATTTAATCACAGAGAGTTTTCTGATTGAGTGGGAGCTACAACAATGGCAGAAGAAAATAAATACAAGGTAGAGAAATTTGACGACGAAATTATCAATTATGGAAGATGCAGATTGAGGATTATTTGTATCAAAGAGATTTATACTTACTATTGGATGAGAAGTCTAGACCTACGAAGATGACTGATGAAGAATGGAAGATTCTTGACAGAAAGGCTTTGGGATCTATAAGATTGAGCCTGGCAGCATCCATGGCTTCCAATATTACAGAAGCGATTCTACGATAGAGTTAATGAAATCTCTTGCTAATTTATATGAAAAACCTAGTGCTTCAAATAAAGTTTATTTGATGAAGAAACTATTTAGTTCTAAGATGCATGAAGGTGAATCTACCTCTAGTCATTTGAATGATTTCCGATCTATTGTAAATTAGTTAAAATTAGTTGCAATACTGTTTGATGATGAAGTAAAAACACTTTTATTCTTATGTTCTTTTCCGAATAGTTGGGACAACTTGGTAATGGCTGTAATTAATATAACATCTGCTAATAATATTTTTAAGTTTGATAATGTGGTCGTATAATCTTGAATGGAGAAATTCGCAGGAAGAGTACAGAGGAATCATCATCTGGAAATGCTTTGAATGTAGAAAGCAGGGGCAGGCAGAAGGAGAGATCCAATAGTAAGAGTAATGGGAAATCAAAGTCAAGGGATGGCAGATCTAAATCTAGAAGTAAAGGAATTACTTGTTGGAAATGTGGAAAGAAAGAACATGCAAAAAAATATTGTTGGTCAAAGGATAAAGAGACCCAACAACCGAGATAAAGATAAAGAAACAAATCTTGCTTTGCATCGTAGGTAATGCAAGATGCTCTTATTCTTTCTTTAGATAATAGAATTGAATCATGGGTTTTAGATTCAGGAGCTTCTTTCCATGCAACCCCTAATAAGGGTTATTTAAGAAATTATGTCTAGGGTAATTTTGGGCATGTTTATTTGGGTGATGATGAACCTTGCAGTATTATTGGTAAATGGGAAGTTCATCTAAAATTATAGAATGAAAATACATGGGTATTGAAATATGTGAGGCATGTGCCAAGCCTCGAAGGAATCTTATTTTTGCAGGGAAACTAGGTGAATTTGGTTGCATGATTTCTTTTATAGGATACTCTTGGAAAGTCACCAAGGGTGCTTTTGTTGTGGCAAGAGGTAAGAAGGTAGGAACGTTATATCTATCTACCTATATTACTGATTCCTTTTCTGCATTATCTACTTCAGATTTAGATGTATGCATGTGGCATAATCGGTTGGGGTCATATGAATAAAAAAGAATGCGGATCTTAAAGGCTAAGGGTAAGGTATCAATTTTGAAAGATTTAGATCTTGATTTCTGTGAGCATTGTATCTTTGTAAAGTAAAAGAGAGTGAGATTTCTCAAAGATGGGGCAACTAAGAAGGAGCAAAAATTGGAGCTTGTACACTCAGATGTGTGGGGACCAGCTCAAGTAGCTTCTTATGGAGG
Source organism: Taxus wallichiana var. yunnanensis (assembly GCA_018340775.1). Lineage (NCBI taxonomy): Eukaryota > Viridiplantae > Streptophyta > Pinopsida > Cupressales > Taxaceae > Taxus > Taxus wallichiana. Next base: position 755,678,493 of record CM031237.1, read on the forward strand.
ATCCCAATATTATGTTACTTTCATCGATGATGCTACAAGAAAGGTATGGGTTTATTGTATTAAATATAAATATGATGTTTTTGAGACTTTTAAAAGATGGAAAGCCCTTGTTGAGAATGAATCAAATTCTAAGTTAAAGTGCCTTAGATCTGACAATGGTGATGAATACTTGTAGTGAGGCTTTCAATGATTATTGTTTAGTGAATGGGCTACGTAGAGAAATAACGGTTCTAAGAACACCATAGGAGAATGGTGTTGCAGAAAGAATGAACAGGACAATCACGGAATGTGCTAGAAGTATGAGGATACATTCTGGATTGCCCTTGCAATTTTGGGCGAAAGCGATTGATACAATGGGTTTATTTGATTAACGTGGGGCCTTCAAATCACTAGATAGAGGAATACCTGGAGGAAGCTTGGACCGGAAAAGAGGTAGATATTTCTTTTCTTAAAGTTTTTGTTCGTAAGATTTTGGGCATGTTGATAAGGAAAATAGAAAAAGTTAGATGAAAAATCCAAGAGGTGCACTTTCATTGGTTATAGATTTGGTGATTTCGGTTTGTTTTTGGGATTTAGAGAATTCTAAAATTATTGGGAGTCGTGATATTGAATGGAATGAAAAGAGAATGTACAGGATAAAATTTTGGTACCCAAGGATGAGAAAATTGAGAAGTTTATTGATGAAACGAACTCTCAAGTTTTAAAGAAACACCTACGAAATACACAAATGGACCGTGGTCAGTCCATAGGCCCCTGAATGACATCGGTCGATGAATCACCGACGGTTACTGAGAGGATCCAAACCAGCATCGGTTAGCGTAACCGATGCTTTGGTTAGAACTAACCGGTGTCGGTCATTGTCGATTTAGATAGGAATGTCCAGAGGTCTAGATTGAGCCTCTGCGGTACCCCAAACTCCAAAGTGAGAAGGTCACAAAGGGTAAGTAAAATTCTAGAAATATTTACACCTTCTCTGTTTTATTTATTATTGAATGACAGGTGGTGAACCAGAGAGCATTGAAGAAACAATGTAGGATAAGACTCACATTCAATGGAAGCATAACATGGATGAGGAGATGGAATCCTTAGAAACGAGAACCAAACTTGGGATTTGGTCAAGTTGCACAAGGTAAGAGAACATTGCATAAAAAATGGGTTTACAGAATTAAGGAAGAAGAGGGTGGACATAAAAGGTACAAGGAAAGACTTGTAGTAAAGGGATTTGCACAGAAAGTAGGTATTGACTTTGGTGAAATATTTTTCATGTTGTTAAGATGACTTCTATTCGTACTTGTATTGAGTTTAGTTGTAATAGAAGATTTGCATTTAGAGAAACTAGATGTGAAGATGGATTTCCTTCATGGTGATTTGGATGAAGAGATTTATATGCAGAAAGCCGTTTGGGTATGAAATCAAAGGTAAGGAGAAATTAGTGTGCAGGTTGAAAAAGAGCCTATATGGGCTCAAACAAGCTCCAAGGCAATGGTACATGAGGTTTGATAGTTTTATGCATGAGCATGGTTACTTGAGATGTGAATTTGACCATTGTGTTTATTTCAAGAAGCTTGAAAATGGGAGCTATATTATTTTGTTATTGTATGTGGATGATATGCTTATTGCAGGATCTAGTATGCATGACATTTGTGAGCTTAAGAGAAAGCTAACTCACACATTTACTATGAAGGATTTAGGAGCTGCAAAAAGAATCCTTGGCATGCAAATACACAGAGACAGGAAAAACAAGAAATTGTATTTGTATCAGGAGTATTATATCTACAAGGTGTTGGAAAGGTTCAACATGCAAAATGCAAAACCCATTAGCACACCTATGGATGGAAAATTCAAATTGAGCAAAGATAAGTGTGCTTCGTCACATGAGGAGGTCAAATACATGACATGAGTACCATATTTTTCAGCAATTGGGAGTCTCATGTATGCTATGGTTTGTACAAGACCAAACATTGCACGAGCGGTGGGGAGTTACGAGTAGATATATGGCTAATCTGTTAAAGAGCATTAGAAAGTGGTCCAATGGATACTTAGGTATTTGAAAGGGACATCTAACATGTAGTTATGCTATGGAGGTTCAAATATTTCATTACGTGGCTATGTTGATTCGGATATGGCTAGAGATCTGGATGGTAGAAGGAACACTACTGGATATATTTTCACAATCGGTGGAAGGACAATTAGCTGGATTTCGAGATTGTAAAAGGTTGTGGCTTTGTCTACTACAGAGGTAGAGTATGTTGCAGCTAAAAAGGCTAGAAAGGAGATGATATGGATGAGTAGGTTCATGGAAGAGCTGGGAAAAGAGTAAAGTGATTGTAAACTATTCGATGTGACATCGAGTGCAATTCATTTGGTAAAGAACTTAATGTTTCATTTGAGATCGAAACACATTCAATTGAGGTATCACTTCATACGGAAAGTATTGGAGGATGGACAGTTGAATCTATAAAAGATTCATATGAGCAAGAACACCACGAGATATGCTAACGAAGCCATTAGCAAAGAGAAGTTGGAGCTACACTCCACTTCTCTTTTGGTCTCCAAGTTTGAGACTTGAAGAGAAGGAAACAAAGCTAAGGAAGAATCCAAGATCAACGTTGTACATGTATGGTGCAATAATTAATCTCCAAGTGGAAGATTGTTGAGTTGTGGAGCTCAATTAATTCATTTTATCATGCAATTGGTACTTTTTGGAAAATAGAGTAACCGACATCGGTTATGGGCGATCACTAGCATTGGCCAGGAAGACTGCATCGGTCAAGGGCAAGTAGGAACCGATGATGGTTAAGCGAAGCGACGTCGGTTACTTGTGCGACAAAGTTTTAATTAACTCTCGGGAATTATATCTATTTTTAACATTAAAATATATTTATTAATTGTAATTGCATGGCTAAGTGCCCTAAGTCTATAAACAACTATATAAACATAAAAGCTAGGGTTTAGAAGTAAGAAAATTAAAAGAATTAGAAAGAACTTGAAAAAGGTTGGTGAGAGAGAATTATTGGTGATGAAGAAAAATCTTGATAGAAAGAAAGTACTGAACATCTGAGAGGTGTGGAAGATTGTAAATCTTCATTGTATATCTTGTTAAAGCTTTGGATAATAGATTGGCTTGTTTCTTGGTGGACGTAGCCCACACTGGGTGAACCATGTTAAATTTGGTGTTGATTTATGTCTCTTGTTTTGTATATTTCTTTTGGTAGAATATCCACTTTTATTTGCATGTATGCTTAGATCTGATATATTGTCTGTACAACCGGTGTGCTAACCCCAACATATTTCTCTTTTTGTTAGTTTTTTCCTTTTTCTTTTGTTAGTTTTTTTATTTTTACTTTTTTTTGTTCTTCATTATCCAATCCAAAATCCAATTGAAAATGAACTTCATCCCATCCCTTTTTGTCACCTTGTGCTTTTTTTTCAGCATCTAGTTTAAAAGTATTTTCTTTTTTGTCTACTCGAAATTTTTCGGGATGTTTTCTTTCTTTTTTGTCTTTGTGATAAAGATTCCTAAAGTCTTGAACTAGAAAGTCTCTATATTTTAGATTCTTTCTATTTTTGTCTCTTTTAACTCGTTCAGCTCGTCGAGCAGCCCGTTTTTTAGCTTGTTCAGCTTTTTTTTTTACTCTTTTATCCTTTCTTTCCTTCATTTTGTCCCTCATTTTTTTCTTTCTCTTATCCTTATCTTCTTTCCTGAATGCCTTTTTCATTTTTTACTTCTTTTCGAGTAGTTGCCGCCTTCAGTTTTTGCATTCTTTTTGCTTTTTTCCGTTCTCTCTCTTTCTTTTTCTGTTCTTTTTCTTGCTTAATTCTCTGTTCTTCCTCCCGTTTTTTTTGTTTTTCTTCTTCGCTCTTTCTTTCCAGTTCCATAAGAAAAGCATCAACATCAAAGTCCTCTGGTATTTTAAACTCTTCAAAGTCATTCATATTAAGAAGACGCGTTCTAAATATGTCTGGAGGAAAAAGGTCACCAAGTTTTCTTGCTTTTTTTGCTTTTTTTCTAATTTCTGGGAAAAGCCAAAATTGAAATTTGTAATAGGGCTTCTTATGAGTTGTCAATTCATCGGAACTCTTTCTAGTTTTCTCCTTTATAGCTTTCTCCTTTATAGTCTTATCCTTCATAGTTTTATCTATCCTAGTATTATCTTTCCTAGTATTATCTTTCCTAGTTTTATAAGAATCAAAATCAGAGTAATCAGAATCATCAGAATCCTTAGAGAGTAATCGGAATCCTTTTCGGTTCTTTGAAAATTGGTAATAGCTTGATTGTCCGGTTTTGGTATATAGTGTATAGGGGATCCGTGAGTATCCTCTTTCATATAATCGAGATAACTATATGCTAAAAGATTATATCTGTTACTTTTGATCTTTTTCTGGAGTCGTCCTATAAAAGACGCAAATTTAATGTCTCCCAAAAAAGATGCAAATTGACTCCATCCCAATCGGTTACCAATTACATTTATCCTTTTCTGGGGTCCTATTATGTACCCAGTACACCATTTTAACCATTGTTTCGAACCTTTTACCTTTTTTTTCTGGGGTGCTATTCTGTACCCGGCACACCATTTTAACCATTGTTTCCAATCTTTTACCCTTAAATCTTGAGGCCCTTTAGAATCCAATATTCCTTGCATATCTAGGAATTCTTTGATATCCTTTTTAATTAAAGGATACGATGTTCTGTATTGTAGTAAATCCCTCGCATAAGACCCCTTCATAGCCCGTATTTGTTGCCATATCTTTGCAACTACATATGCTTGGGAAATTTTTTTTTTTAAATCTTGTTTTTTTGGGTTTAAAATTATATTTCTAGTCTTAATGACTATTCTTATAATTCTATTTCCATTCGTAATAAATATTCTGATAATTGCTGCAATATTCATCCTAAATTGCATTAAAAGCATTATAAAATGGAAATTTGAAAGGATGAGATTAAGAACAATTATTTTAAGATCAATAAATGTTCTTTCCATTATTAAAATAAAAACCTTCATAAAATATGGCAATTTCCTCGTAATGAATTATTGTTATTCGGAAACCAAAAAACCAAATTTTGATTTGAATTCATGTCTTTTTCAATTTGTATCCTATGTCGGAAGAAGGTTGATCCATTTTATTTTCCAACTTTTTCACATCGGCTTTTAATTTGTTTAAAATATCTAAGTTTAACAAATATTGTTCCTTCATCTTTTTGATCCGAGTTAGCCACTCATTTAGATCTTGATCTTCCAGATGTACATCTGGTTCAATTTCTTCGATTTCAATTAGATTTGGTTCCAATGGATCCTGTACTATCTCTAGAGTAAATTTCATATTAGGCGTAGGCCTAGTCCGAATCAGTACAGGGACTCGGTCATTCATTTGAAGATTTTCTGTACTCCGAGTATCTGGTCGAAGTTCAGATTTTTTACAAAATACTTTTGTTATTTTTGAGCAAATCAGTGATATCGATTGGCCAATAATTTTCATCCATTGGATGATAGGTTTCATCCATTCGATAATAGGTTTTAGCCATTCGATAATGAAATTTGTACGTTGGCCAATGTAATCCCGAATCCATTCGTCAATAGGTTTCCAAAAAGAAGGTATTTTCGTTGGCTTTCCGAAAGGTTTTTTAGCTTCTGTTCCATACAGGGTTAAGAAACTAGTATTGTCTTTACTAGGAGTAGATTCGGTGGTAGATTCATCATACCATGGTCTCAATCGAAAAGGGTTATGAATTTTAATTTGAATCCCCTCTCTTAGGTAGTCTCTAAACCAGTGTTTAGGTACGTCTACGTCTGTCAGCTCATAACCGTCGTAATTGCATTTTACATAAAATTCTTTATGTAAGTTATCCCAATCCTGCTCCCATTCGGGTAACTGCAATAATAAAATACGACCAATATTTTTAGCTATTATCAATAAAGGTAAATATACTCGTTTTCTAATAAATGTATGAGTAAATAATATACTAGCTCTTACATAGTGAAATATTTCCCAATCGAATGCCTGCTTTTTAGTATGACGAGAGTATTATTTCGTACGACGTCCTCCTCTTTATTTCTTTACGAGTAACTTTCAATCCTTTCAAAATCCTTCGCTATTTATTTCGCTTTTCCTTTGTATCTCCAATTTTAATTTTGGATTTGGGTTTGTGATGTATTTTAGTCATTTCCTTTAGTCTCTCAAAAAGACTCAACTCGGTTTTCTTGTCCAAATGCTAAACAATGAAAGTTTGCGTCTTTTAAAACGTAGAGCTCCTTTGACTAGGGACCGATGAAAAATCATGCGGATAACTATATATATATATATATATATATATATATATATATATATATATATATATATATATATATATATATATATATATATATATATATATATATATATATATATATATCCTTTGCCATCGAGTCCTCATCATCTTTATCCTCATTTTCTTATCCTTCTTGTTCTTGTTCTTCCTCTTCCTCTTTTTTGAATCGTTTTAAGAAGTTGTCTATAATTCCTTTTTTATTTTGATTTTGTTTTTCCTTTTCTAGTCGTTCTTCTTCAATTTTTTCAAAGGGTTTTATAACTAGATAACTTCGAGCTTTTCTTGGACGAACCTCCAGGGAATCTTTGACAGCGATATTATCGTAAAAGCCTGTTAATAGTATGCTAGGGCATGTAGGCACAATAATTTTACTAAAATCTTTAATTCGCGGTTCATTATCATTTAAAAACTCCCTGAATTTCAGGAATTTATTATAAAGGACAAAAAATTCTTTATGAGGAATTTCTTCATCAGGAATATTTATATATCCATCAATAGTATCTTTATAAGGATAAGGAAGATCTTCATAAGAAATCTCTTCAGGAATATCTATAGAGATTATAGAATCTGGAAGTTTTTTCGATCTCATTAGAAAAAATCGCTCACAAAGCAAAGCCTGTTTTGTAGAAAGGATACTAAGAAGCAATTCCCATTTCGTACCCGTCGTTTGAAGGAAAATATTCAACAAATAGTTACTATATATTTTTTTATCACAAGAAGCTATTTCCGCTTCTAAATCTGCTGGGGCCAATAAAACATATTCCAACGAATCTTTTGGATAAATATTGTCAAACATTTTCGACAACTTTTTCAATGTCACTTCATCCAGAAATGTTCGTGTTTCTTGTTCTTCTAGTAAGAATACACGGATTTTATCGAGCCACCATTTGAAAATCATTTTTAATTTATCATTTTCATTTTTTGGTCGAACGATTTTTTCCGATCGTTCGAATGAACAAAGTCCAAATTCCTTGGTAAAATGGTCATTCTTTGATTTCGATTCTTGATGCTTTTCAAATCCCTTAGTAGAGTCGTCCAAAGGAGGTAACATCCACGGTGATTTAAATTGATTCATCACCCCACGGAATGGCCCGCTCAGTAAAGGATCATTTATTTCTGGAAGGCACTCTCCACTGTTGGTTATCGAAAATCTCACTCTTTTATCCATTACATTTTCAACAGGAAATCCATTGCTTAGAGCTTTAACTCGGTCTTCAAGCTCTTTGCCTAAGTAATTCTTTCTTTCTTTTTTGGTAACTATCCATCTATCAAGATGATCCTGATTTGTGGTAGAATTTTCACTTCCTAAATTGACTATTTTCTCAAAGAAAGTCATACTGGGTAGAGCTGTAAAAGAAATTCTTTGGCGCCCATCACTGAGACAAACATCGAAAAAATACTCAGCGAGTTGGGTCTTGACAGGACCGCGAAGAAAGAAATCACCAATACCGACATAACGTAATGGCTGATTGAATCGGCGATAATCAAAAAATATTGTGGGCCACGGTTTACACATGATATCTGATATTGGTATTGAAGACTACTAAAAGTTTCCAAGAAAATCTAAGACTAACACCAAATAGTCTAATTAAGCTAATGCTTATTGAATCTAATAATAACTACATCAAAGATAATAGCTTAATGGAATGCTCGAAATAACTAACATGAATTGAATTCAAAACCTAGCTAAAGCATGCCTACTACTATATTCAATTAACTAACATATACCTAAATAGATATAGGAGCAATCAAATTGGGAGTTGTTGCTACTCCAAGGAAGGTGAGATGGTCTCTCCAACAATGACTACAAGATCATATTGGATACCCATCTACTAACCCCATTGAAGACTTGAGGCAAGGATTGAGCTTGGCTATTAATCATATTTCTTATATGATATGTAATTCAAAGCATGGTGTAAAGTTGGAAGGTAGTACTTAGTCTTATTTATAGTTTTTCCTTTGAGGAAAACTTGCATCTTGGTGCATGTGGGACTAAAATTAAAAAGAATATTAAAGGCTTGTTAATCATGATTAAGGTTTGCTAATCCTGATTAGTGAATTAACAAGTGATTAAGATGTGAGGAGCCTTAATCAACTACTTAGGGTCAATTAGGAGGCTAGGATAATATTTTGAAGCTTGCTGAGATGTTGTGGGAGGAAGTGGAGTGATTTTGAGTGGTTAGAAGAGGGGTTTGAGTCAATAATAGGGTATATTGATCAAAACAAGAGTAAAATAGGCTTAATTAGCTAATAATCGCTAATTGTCTATTTGGAAGAGGATTTTGACTTATGATTCATCGTAAAGTGGCATCCTAAATGCGAAAGAGGATAGGTAATCAAAAAAATGTTGTTAATTGACTTAGATGGTAAGAAACGTTAGTTAATTAGTGGAAATCACTAATTATAATGGAAATGGTAAGAATGAGAGTGATTTGTGTGTGTTTGGAAATAAGATTGTGAAAGTAGAATTTAGGTGTCTACATTTGCCCCTGTTTGAGGTGAAGTGAATTCACTTCAAATATAGTAGACAAACATATACAAGTAAATTTTTGAAGAAAAATTAGTAGAATGAAGGATGCCCCCTCGAGTGTCGATGGGGTGATAGAAGAAGTCAATTGATGATCGAAAATATGATTGAAATGGATAGAAGAAATAAGGATAGGGATAAACATGGTTGTTTATTCCCCCAAGTGATTTGAAAAAAAATTTGTAGTGATAAGAAATGATAATGGAGAATGGGAATAACTCTTTCTTTGCCTCCAATATTTCAATAAGTAACTTTTTTGTATCATTTTCCCCTAGATCTACATCATCGGCCTTTATTAAAATAAACAAAAGTGTAAGATAACATGAAAAGCTAAATTACTAACATTTGTTTATTGCTAAAAATATGTAACTCCATGCAACATACATAATGCAATGCAATATGAGAAAGTAAAAATGTCTAATTCCATGCAACATACATAATGCAATGCAATACGAGAAAGTAAACCAACTAACCTAACAGAGAAACAAGTATAATCACACATACTCAAACAAACAACATTCAAGACAATTGCACCAATTTTTTTGTTATCAAGCTTCAGTTCCCGAATGTTTGTGTTGTAATGACAAGGGTTAAAAATGGTGCCCCAAGAAAGGATACATGTGAGGGAAAAATGGAGGACACAAGTAGTCCCATGGAAAGCATTCATGCACTATGACATAGTCTCTGAAACTCACTATTGCACAAGAGTACCGACATAACAAACAAGCCAACTTTGTTAATGGAGGTAGATCACGATGATCCGCAAGTCGTTTGAGACAAGAACAAGCAAGAACCTAAGAAAGATGATTTTGTAGGACAAATTTTGATGTTTGAGGACAATGCATTTGATATAGGCTTCAGTTGCGTGCATGTCATTTACCAATTTTTGTTTTTTTGAATTTTTACAATTTTTTGGATTTTTAATGATTTTAACAATTTTTTGGGTTTTTGAAATTTTTTTATTGTTTTAAATTTTTTGGAATTTTAGGAAGAAGATATTGTAGAAGAAATAACGAAGTCGTGAGACATCATTAAAATTCACCGTAAGGCAAAAATATGCCCCAGTAGTAGAAAAGGCCGCCGAGAAGCAAAAACATGCCACAACGGTGTAAAAATGGGTGTAAAAACAATTATTTATTTAAAATAATCATCACAGTGAGTTTTAGAAGAATGTAAAAGAACCACGATGGATCTAGGGTGCCTCGGGGGTGAGAAACATGTCGTGGGGGGTAAAAATGGGTATATAAGCCATCGCGGCCAATTCATTTACCACATTTACTTACCTTTTTACTTTGATTTGAGCTTTAACCTACGGGAGGAAATGGCGAGGGTGCAAAACTAGAGACACCATGTGGATCACGTGAGAGACTATATGAGACTTCCGTGGATGGCCCATAGGTACATGAAAAACTAGAGCCCTTCATCTTTATACTTTATAGTATTTAATTTTGATTTAAAATGCATTTATTAGGGTATTTTTAGGGGCGCGAATGCGCAGGCGAGACCTCATGGGGTGTTGCTTGTGCTCATGGGGTGCGCCAACACTTTTGTATATGTGTAAAGGGGGCATATGTGCTTTAGTGCACTAAGGGGTGTGCCTATGCAAAAATTTTGTGTGGTGGGCGCATGCGCGAGAGAAATGCGCATGCACATGCACTGCAGAGAAATGCACTTATGCAAATGGTAGGGTTTGGAAAAAAAAAATGCACCTATACATGGGATGGGGGGATGCTTTGATGTACTTGTGGGGTGTGCTGGTGCCTTTAGGGGTGCTTAGTACATAGAATACATTTTTAGAATTCTCTTAGAAGAAAATGAAGGTTTTAGAAAACTCTAGATGGTAAAAATAGATGAATCGTAGAAGAATAAAATGATAGAATAGAAGAATAACATGGTATAATAGAAAAATTAGATGGTAGAATAGAAGAAGAATAAGATCATAATAAATGACATGATTAACCTTACAAATGGACTTAGATGTTTTAGAGACGCGGGAGAGACACGGGAAGCTCCGGGCTTATGAGGTGACATTTAGACATCGGGACCAGATTTTCTTAGAGATCACACTAGAGGTGACTAGTTTAGCACACGTGGCCCACATGCCACATATTACTTTAGATCACAACCTGCTCACAGTCTTAGCTGAGAGATGGCAGAGTGAGAGTTAGACCTTTCATCTTCCTACTGGTGAGATGAGCATCACTTTAGAGGATGTGTGGCGGATCTTACGAGTTCCTATTTAGGGTTGCTTGATCACATATGATGGTCAGTTAGGACCGTATTGAGCATGCGTAGTTGAGATATTTGGAATAGTAGACATACCCCTCCTGGGTATGACAATATTGATTAGGAGGTGCATGGATGATCAACGGCTTGGGACAGTCCTCAGTATTCTTGTTAGCTCTTATCAACAACATATTGTTGCCTGACAAGAATGACACTCGGTTTCCCCTAAGCCTTATTGGAGTGATTCACGACCTTCTCTTCAGGGAGAGGTTTACTACTGGGGTTAATGTATATTGGCTCATTTATATGTTGATTTACATTTGATATCCTACCATGGACAAAAGTCCATGGGTCCTGCCACTTTGTTACAGATATGGGCCTAGGACCATATTATGATAGGTCGCCCTTACGAGAGCATTGAGAGCTTGAGTTATTGGAGATCCTTCCATTATGGGCTGGGTTCCGGATGAAGATGATATTTTTGGTCACACGGGAGATACATATTACTATAGGTGAGCATTTTTTTAGGTACAACCTCACATGATCACATGACGACCATACAGGTTGTATCAGTGGCCTTAGGATGTAGTTGAGTTGAGCACTATTGCGCAGTAGATCATTTCATTCTTGGGAGTAGGAGCCACATCATGGAGTGGTACATAGTGGATAGGGTCTAGCGGTAGTTTGGTCTCATCCAGGGGATTCCTGGTGATGAGATGTGGTATGCACACCGATACAAAGAGGCCTTCCATTTGGGTCCTTAGATCAGGTTGGGACGAGATCACACTAGCTTTTTACAGGTGGTTCCATAGCCTTGGGTACAACAAGCATAGATAGTGGATCCAGGGACAACCCCAAATTATGTAGGGTGGTATGCTACAATGCTACCACAAAGATTGACCATACCACAGGAGGTATTGGATGCAACAATGCAGGGGTTACAGGGCCCAAATCCTAGGCACAGCACGAAGCATCGGAAGGTCCACAGGGAGGACCATAGAGAGGGGTATCAGTACATAGGATACTAGTCCAACAATAGGTTTTAGTGTAGCAACATTTAGTGGTGTGGCCACAAGTATTGGCACCATGGATGCCCCTTCAGGTTCCATTACGGGCACCATTATAGGCACCTCCATCACCCCCTCACATGAGTCCACCACACAATCCACCAGGAGGTGGAGGAGATGGCGGGGGTAGAGAGGCTATGGAGGAGGATGTACATGTTATCAAGTAGGTAGTTCCTTACAATAAAAATTTAGTAGGTTGCAGCCCTACAACTTCAAGTTACAACTGAGAGGGATCAAGCCATTACATAGAGAGACCAGGCTATTACACAGAGAGACCAAGCTATTACACAGAGAGAGACCAGGCTATCGCAGAGGGGGATCAACTCATGACAGAGTGAGATTAGGCTAGAAAGAGAGAGTACATGCCATGACCGAGTGAGATCGGTGATTGTAGAGAGGTTACAACCTGCAGGTAGAGAGGATCAGGTATGTAAAAGGGAGAATCAAGCCTAGTTGCAAATAGAGTTAGCCAATGTGAGAGCGGAGCATGATACACTTTAGCGGGTAACCGATTCATGGGTATAATTATGTATTGGTCAGAGTGCCTCCCTAACAGTTGAGGCTACATATTACAGGATGCAGTATCATGCGGCTATCCCTGCCGAGAAGAGAGCTCCTGAGTATAGTCAGATAACTGGTAGCATGTCTTGATCTAGATCCCATAGGCCATCATCAATCAGTGTGATCTATATAGGGTCCTTCAGGATAATAGGCTTCAGAGTAGCATGGGTCAACGCAAATGGTGCAATACCTTCCACATGTCTAGCACATCAGATGCCTCCGCCTAGTGGTGAACCTGGACTAGGTAGTCTGGAGAGGGTGAGAGTCATGGGTGACTCTCTTATTGATGTATTAGATGTATATTTTTGGTGTATCGACCTCAATATGAAGGCATAATTTTGTATGGATGTATATGTACTATTTTGATCATGCCTCATGATGAAGGAACATTTTTGTACAAATGTACGTTATGTATTGTTTTTTATTATGCCTCATGATGAAGGCACATTTTTGTATAGATGCCCATGATGGCTCATTATATCGGATGTACTTTTGAGACATACTATTTTGTACATGGACATTTATATTTATGATGATGTATGATGATTTGATGGTTATGGATGGATTACTGATGTATCACATTTTTTTATGAGATATCATGCTTAATATATATGTTTATGTTTGTATCACATGTTGTTAGATTTATGAGATAGCCTTAGCTAATGTCATATTGCATGTTGATGAGATACTTTGAGTAAAACATGTTTTTATTTTTGATATTGGTGTGGGGGATAGATTTGTGATCATGTGCAACCCTCTTTCCCCATTGATGATACAATACTTGATGATTAGCTTTAGCATACATGTGTGATGTAGACTTAGCATTTATTGATATATGATGTATATATGTGATGGTTTATTTGATATGATGATGAAATGATAACAAAATGTACAAGTAAAATAACAAGTACAAGCTAAAAAATCTAATCAAAGCAACACAACTATCTACAAGTATGCAAGATAAAATGAATTCAATTCAATGCACTACATATTAAAGTAACATTCAATCTAAGTAAGAAAGTGAATCCAACTTAAATCATAAAATACAAAAAAAAATGCAACTAAAACCATACAAACCAACAACTAAAAGTAAGAAAACTACTACTTTGTTTTTGTGGGACAATTTTGGGACATTTTCCATTGTTTTTGGCTATTATCTCAAAACAAATTTCTATTGTTTTGGAGTTTTCTACGAAATGTATTTGAATTGTTTTGATGTTTTCTAAGATATTTTTCCAAGCAAACATGCAAGGAAACAAAGAAACGTGGATTCCCCAACATTAGATGGGATGTACAAGGGAAGAATGCCACATGTTATGTGCAAGAAGGTGACGATGCGAAGTTTCCCTAGCTGTGAGATGGGAATATTCAAATTCAAACTCTCCATTCAAAAGTAGGATCATCTGGATCAGGGAAAAGAAGGACATACTCACAAGGGACTCAGATGAAGGTAAATACCAGCTTAGGAAAAAGCTATCATACTCCTAAACCTGAAATTCTTGTGAACAATGAACCCTCCTTTGGCCAAAAAATTATTTTCACCAAAGGAATTGTCCAAAGTGCCACCATTATGTGGTTTTCACTATTAGATGCACCATTTTATTTCTCTTTTTATTTTTCTGTTTTTATAATTTTTTTGTTTTTCTGATTTTTAGGGACCCCACTTAAGCATAGTTAAGATGCATTACGGGGTTCCCAAAGCTCTTGGTCATCTGAATAGGAAAGCTTATAGGCACCTAAACCAAACTTGGAAACCACAACATATGGCCCTAACCAATTAGGCTCAAATTTTCCCTTCTTTTCTCGGTCCTTATTGGTGTTCTTTTGATTCTCTTTTAACACCAAGTCTCCTACCTCAAATTGACGAGGTATTACTCTTTTATTGTATCTTTTCTACACTCGATCCTAATACACTTTAAGGTGATTGAGGGTGTGAATTCATTTCTCATATAATAGCTCCAACTTTGCCAATCGAGCTATTTTGTAGTCCTCTTCATTTAGGTAATCCCTTAGCTCGATACACAAAGAAGGGATCTTGATCTCTAAAGGTAGTATGATTCCATGCCGAATACTAAGGAGTATGGAGTGGCACCTATAGGGGTGTGGATAGATGTTTTGAATGCCCAGAGGGCAGGGTGAATCTATAAATGCCAGTTATGACCTGTGGTATTCACCATATTCTCCATAATACGAATGAGGGTTTTATTGAAGCTTCGGCTTGCCCATTACCTTGAGGGTAATAGGGGTCAAGAACTTGAGGGATATTTGAAAGCATTTGTAGTGCTTTCAGTTTTTTTTAAATGGATTACCATTATCGTGATAATAGTTAAATGGAATGATATGGTTCATTATAAATTTAGATATTTGGGCACCTTCAACATAGGTAAGAGGAACAACCTCTACCCATTTTGTAAAGTATTCAGTAGAAATTATGATAAACTTATGACCATCCGAGGAGATGGGGTTAAGTTTTCCTATTAGATCGAGACCCCACTTTGAGAATGACTAGGGTGTCGTGATTGGTTGTAAAGATTGCACCGACACATGTATCAAATTGCCATATTTTTGACAATCCACACACTTCTTCACATGGTTACAATAGTCATGCTTCATGGTAGGCTAATAGTAGCCTACTCTGAGTATTTTATTTGTAAATATGATCCCATTAGTATGAGCCCCATAGATGCCTTCATGTACCTCTTTGATTGCTTGGATGGACTCATCCAAATTTAAACAATGCAATAGATTCCCGTCGTAGCCTTGGCGGAAGAGGGTACCCCAAGTAGGGTATAACGAGCTATATGTTGGATGATGGTTCATTTTTTTGGCATGGGAAATGTTTGTGGGAAAGGTTCCATCATGGAGGTAATTAAATATTTCATAGTACCATGGGAAAAGGGACCAACAACTTCACTCACCAAATAAGACTAGTGTCATATCGTATGTTGGAATTCTTAAGTGATCCCAAAAAAATGGCATATCATTGTTTGCAAGTGGAATACTTAACATGGATCCTACTATAGCCATAGAATTCATTACTCTATTCTAGGATCTTGGGATTTGTTGAAATGTTATCTGCTCAAAGAAATCCTTCAAAGAATCAACCATTCTCTTGTATGGAAGAAGTTTCTCATCTTTTACTTTATATTCATCTTTGATTGCTTTTATAATCAACATGGAATCACCGATTATATTTACTCATCTGATATCCCACTTAATATCTAGCTTCATCCTTGTGATAAGGGCCTCATACTCCGCTATATTATTTTTGCATGGGAACCCAAGTTGAAAGGCTTGGGGATCAAATCTCATGTAAGAGTGATCAACACAACTCGGCACTTGAACCATGAAAGTTAAAGGAGACATCAAAGTATAGTTGCCATACGATTTATTCCTCAAGGTACATTATGGATGCATCTGGTATTTCTAGACTCAAATTTTGGTACCTGATAGTGGAGCTTCTACTAGTTGATCTACTAGAACCTGTCCTTTCACTGAATTTTGATGTACATACTCAATGTTGAAATCACTTAATAAGATGATCCAATTAGCCATATTTCCTGTGAGTGTGTGTTTTAACAATAAGTATTTGAGTGGATCAACCTTTAAATGATCTTGACCTTATTGTTGAGTAGATAGTGACATAGTTTTGGAAGGTAAAAACTACAACCAAGCAAGCCTTTTCGATCTGTGGATAGTTGAGCTTGTAAGCTATCAACATTTTGCTTAAGTAGTACACATCTTTTCTCTCTACTCCTTATCATATTGGGCCAACAATGCCCCAATTGCAAAGCACATGGAAAATATATAGAGTAAAAAGGTTCTCTTTCCATGGGAGGCATTAGAACAAGGGGTTTAGCCAAATAGATTTTGAGCAAAGCAAATGCTTGTTGTTTCTCTGGTCCCTAGTGAAAACTAACATCTTTCTTGAGAAGATGCGTGAATGTATGACACTTGTCTAGAGTTGAGATATAAACCTTTTGATGGCTTGGATCTTTCCTTGTAATATCTATAGTTGTCTGATATTGGTAGGATGCATTTCCATTATAGCGGTAACCTTTTCCGATCTAATTCTATCCCTCTCCTTGAAACAATGAATCCTAGTAATTTTCTAGATAACACGCCAAAGACACACTTCTTCAGGTTTAGTAAGACCTTGTAGTCCCTTAACCTGAAAAATACGTCGCATAATCTTTGGGTTCTCTTCTCGAGTCCTGAAATTTTGCAATATGTCATCTACGTAATCTTCCATGATGTCACTAATCATGTCATGAAAGATTACAGTCATCCCCATTGATATGTAGTGCCTACATTTCTTGAGGCCGAAGGGCATGACTTGGTAGCAGAATGTCCCCCATGGGGTAGTAAAATTGTCTTGTGTTGATCTTCCTTAGCTATCTTTATTTGGTTATATCTTGAGAAGCCATCCATGAGTGAGATCATCTCATAACCTGCTATAGAATCGATAATCATGTCGATGTTGGGAAGAGGAAAATCATCCTTAAGAAAAGCTTTATTAATATCTCAAAAATCGGTACACACTCTGATACTGATTGGATTTTTCTAAACTGGTACCACATTAGAAATCCACTATGAGTAGTTGATAGGCATGATGAAGCCTACTTCTAATAACCTTTCTAGCTCTGCCTTAACTAACAAGGCGACACGAGGATGCATCTTGCGGAGATTTTGCTTTATGGGCTTGGCGTTCGGGTGTACAAAAGGAAGATTGTTCACCAATAATGTAGGATAAAGTCCTAACATGTCCTGTAAGACTAAGTAAAGATATCTATATATTATCTCAAAATTCCATAAAAATGTTTTATGTTCTTGAGCTGAGAGTAAAGATCCCAACTTAACCATTCTAGGCGGCTATTCCATGCCGATGTTAAAATCTAGTGTCTCCTCCACCGATAAGTAGCTTGTATTCGTCTTCCATGCACATAGGATTGAGATCCTCCTCTACCAAAGGTGGTTTAGGGATATATTCATCTTTAGGTGGGTGCATTATTTTATCCATAGGCCGTTTTGCTTGTTTTCCACAAGCACCTCAAAGAGGTTTTCACTATAGGATTTGGAATTTTTCTTTCTGCAAGGATTTTCTATGAGAATTGTTCTATTGTTTATTTTCTTACTTAAGTGACCACATAACTCTACCTCCTCTCCGAAGAATGCGCATGCATTGAGCTAAATGGAGAATCCTTTCTTGCGGTAATTTCTCGGAATGCTATCTCTAATGTGAAGGAAATCACTAATAACCTCATTATTCAGAAAGACGTCGATGGGTACATGATGTTTTCGGTCCCAATTCATGAGTGATGGGTAAATTAGGTCCAATTTTGGAATGGTAATGGGTGTAACAGGGGTTATGGTAAGAATAGCTATGTTAGAGAATAGGTTCTTGGTGTCGAGGTATTTATAAAGAATACATTGGGAATATGTTTCACTTTCATTTTCAGACAAACTATCCTCATACTCAGAAGAAGCATACTCATCATTTGAATGGTGAGACTCATACAAATGGGTGCTAAGACCATATTTTCCCATTATATGATGAGGTATTAGAAGAGTTTCCAATTAACCTTATTCTTGACAGCAGCAACCACGTCCTTTATACCTCATAGTAAGCATTATTTGGTTAGGAATAACATACCTAGATGACTTGTAACATAAAGCCATTTCATCATCTTGAGGATGAAATACAATATCTTTGAGTATCCTTTCATCTTCTAGTAAGCACTCAAAGTGAAATTGTTGAAAGGAAAGTTCTCCCTTGATCTTTGGAATTTGTAGCAGGTTTTACCACATGCTTGGGCTGATAGGGGAATGTTTTGAACCATACGGGCTTGCTACAGATCATACTCTCCACAACCGCTTGGTCTAACCTTAATTTCCTATGTAGAGAAAGGAATTTTTGAGTTGAAAGCTATTGGGGTTAGCACACATTGTTGTAATATAATATATCGAGATCTAAGCATAAATGTAAATAAAATCGATATTCTACCGGTAAGGGACACTTGCGGATAAAAACAAGAGACATAAATCAACATCAGATTTAATGTGGTTCACCCAATGTGGGCCACATCCACCAAGAAACAAGCCAGTCTACTATCCTTTGATGATATACAATGAAGATTTACAATATTCCACACCTCTCGGCATGAAATACTTAGGAATCAAGCTTTTGTTTCTTCTCCAAGAATTCTCTCCCTCATCAAATATTCTCAAAATAATCAAGTTCTTATTAATTCTTACTTTTAAACCCTAGCTTTCATGCATCATATAGTCTTTTATAAACTTAGGGCACTTAGCCATGTAATTTCTACAATCAATATTTCATGCTTTAATACTACAAATAGATCTAATTCCCAAGAGTTAATTAAAACACTCCCGCATTGTCCGTAATCAATGTTGGTTCAACCTAACCAATGTTGGTTCCTCCTTTCATGACCGATGCTATAAGTCTGGTGATAGTGATGTTGGCTCCCCTAACCGATGTCGGTTTTTATATTTTCTAGCAAGTTTATAACCTTCATTCACTTCATTGCATACTAAACCAAAGTAATTAAGCTCCATAACTCAATAGAAGCACCATTGTCATTGATAGACAAGGTATCTAGGTCCACTTGTGTAGGGAGGGATTTCAACCGAACATGAACAATGATCTCTATATATTACACTCATAGATGGTAGGAAAATAGCCCAAAATTCTCTCTGGTGAGCAAAATGGTTGGGGATCTCCTTGTATAGTAAGTTTATGTCCTTCATGTTACAACTTTAAACACTGATGATAAGTTGTCATGGCAAGACTTATGGCATGGATCCATGGGCGACCAAGAAATATGTTGTAGGGGAGCTCCAAGTCTAAAACATGGAAATTTGTATCATGGTTTATGTGACCAAATTCCAATGAGAAAGTGATCATTCCATCAAATTTTCACTCTTCATTATCATACGCCTTTATGGTGATGACCTTTGTCTCTAAATCAACTTCTATGTACCCTAGTTTTGAACTAGTTTAAGAGTACAAATATTTAGACCCGATCCGCCATCCACAAGCACTCTCTTGACCTTCTTATGCTTGATTATTACTTGTAAGTAAGGAAAGGCTATGGGAAGGATTTTTGCTAAGATTTATATCAGAAAAAAGCTTATGCATTCTAAAGGAGCGATTTGTGCTACCATGTCTTGTAAATGCATTGGGTCAATATCAACAGATACTCCTGATCCTTGTAAGGTTTTACAAAGTATATCCTTATGGACATTAGAAATCTTTATAAGGTCTAAGATTGAAATCTTAGTTGTGGTCTTCTCTAATTGATCTAACACATCATAGTGACTCTCTTGAGGAGGAGGGGGAGTGGGTTATGGGATAACAAGGTGAGCTCGTCACATTTCCATGGTGTACTCTCTTGTTATGATTTTGATTGTGTTGATATGTTCAAAAGTGAATCAACACAACCTATTAAGGCATCAAAATGGTCCATGATTTGATATATAGTTGGTACTCTTATTTTGAGATGATTGTCCCTGATCCTTCTTTTTCTTTCCTTCGTGTTTGGGAAAGGTTCTTTGAAGATCCCCATGTTTTGTTTTGGGACTTGGTAGCGGTGGAAGAATCTACTTCTATATCACCATTGTTGATTAGATCTTGAATGTAGTGTTTTAATTTCAAACACTTGTCAGTTTTGTGACCCTTTACGGTGAAATCCACAAAATTTATTATCCCTAAACCATGATGGCTTAGGTGCGTCATCTTCATAGGGTTTTTTTTCTAGGTATCAAACCATGTTTATGGCCTCTAACTACTTTAGGATGGACGATATGGATTCAGATAGAGGGGTGAAATTATGATGTTTATACTCGTAGGAGTTCCCTTTGCAAGCTTCAAAGGTGTGTGGTTTTGGACGGATTGTACTCACTTAAAGTCTACTATCCCATCACTAACGACGTTTTTATTCTTATTATGAACAAAATTTGGTTTGTCATTAGATTTGGAATTGTTATGATCGTGAGAGAAAGGTTTTAGAGCCCCCCTAGATAATAATGCCTTTTAAATTTGAATCCCTTTTTCGATTACGTCTTCAAGCGTGTTGCCATAATGCATTTGCAAGTGGAAGGTAATGTCTGGGTGGAGGTTTGGAACAAATATACTTATACACTATTTTTAGGTATGGAGCAAGGGAAGTGGCTAGCTAACCCTCTCCATATTTGTAGGAAAGCAACAAAGTTTTTCATTGTTTCATTGTTTCGCATTACAGAGATCTAACATGGTAACATCACTCTCTATATTAAAATAAAAGAGACATACAAAATGTTTGGTAATTCTATCCATATAGATATGGATCCCTTGGGGATGTGTAAAAACCACTCTAACGCCTTGTCCTCCTAAACTCCGTGGGAAGAGGTGAATAAGATAGTTGTCGCTATATGCAACCTCTTGACATGCCATATAAAAATATTTGATATGGTCATGAGGATCACCTTTTCCCTTATACTTTTCAAATTTCAAAAATCAAAGTGTCATGGGAAAGGTACTTGTAACATGGCTCTATCAAATGGATAAGGGCACAATTCATCGAATTGGTATTTTTTGTTATTACCAATTTTTTCCTTCTTGCAATGCTAGAAGGGCATTATTCATAGTGGACCACTCTTGATTGAAGAGTGGGTCTTGTGTGGGTGGCGTAGGTCTATATGAAGGGTTAAATCTAGGTGTATTCCCACCCCTATTCTCTACGAGAGAATATTCATAAGGATCTTTTTTATGTCTCCCATGTCGAGGAGTATTTGTTGGGAAATCATGAAACAAAGCTTTAGGTTTTGCATTTGTATAGCTTGTTTCAAAACTTTTGGTTGTTCCTTATGTATATGTGAAAGTCCAAACTTGCCAATTGGTGAGTAAGGGCTTGCACTTGTTGTTCTAACATTACTTCTCAGTAGGTATTTCGTTACTGATATTCATTAGGAGGAGGTTTCTCATGATGAGCATGTTCCTCATGGTCTTCACAATGTAGGTATATGATAGTCTCTATAATTTTTCAAAAGGTACCTCCTCATTATTCTGTCGTCCAAAAGTAGAGGCATGACTTGGGTTTAATATGTCATTAACAATGTGATGAGGTCAAGTATTCTACTTCTTCATCTCCCCAAACCATGTCGATGATAAGAGAAGGGTCAAATGTGGAAGGTAACTTAGCTCCTAGTTCCACAACACGCATAAGAACCTCATGTTTGTTGTGAAACAAGTAATTGTCAATATGGGTGGGATGAAGTTCCATATCCGCATGAGGAGAATCCTCCTCTCCACCACTATGGTCAATCATGAGATTTTCCTCTAAAAGAGGGTTATCACCTCTAAAGAGATCGACTTCTAAATTTTGTGACCCCATTCTCATAGTAGGCATACTAGAAATAGGAGGTACAACACAAAATATTTCCACTAGGTTTACTAAAAAGGAACTCTAGAAAATTTTGCAGCATAACGATGCTAAGTCCATCACAAAGAATGGTGATTATCAAATAACCACAAATCCAATAGGTCAATATGAGCCTAAGGACCAAAGAATAAAGAATGATCTACCCTAGCAAGGTAATATATGACACGAGTTTTTCTATGACAATACAATGATATATAATATTCAAATCCAGTCACAACAAAAATTTTACTCCCTATGTTTATTCAAGATAGGTTTGAAACCAAATAGTGACAACACAATATCACCAGTTAGGTCAAGTTTGAAACAAACAAGACCTAAATGCTAAGAAAGTGTTGATGTGATCCTCTAACAAGGTATACTAAAAACCAGTTTCTAAACACTAACAAAGTCTAAGTCTTGTAAAATGGATGATATAAATGTGAGCAGCATAACAACGCTATTTGGACACATAATCAAACTTTGCAAGAAAGCAAGATTTTAGTATCAAAATGGTGTTATAGTGATGCTAACAAAGTAACCTCAACACTCACAAAACTCAAGACAAAGCTAGGATGTAAAAACTATGTCTAAGTATATCAAGGAATTACTATGCGTGCGAGCAACGATAACAATAAAATGTAGATATTTAGGCAAAGTTCACAATGGAAACAAGATGTAAATATCAAAATTATATGGCTATAATGCGGAGAAACATAAAAATTCAAAAGAAGTCAATGATAAGACCACCTAACTACAAATGATAGTAAGTCTCAATATGGGTTTTGAGACAAGAGGGGCTACTAGAACTTGATGATGTACCATTCACACTTTCAACTCTTGCATTCTGACATTGCAACCTTGGTCATGCAAGAAGACTACAAAAGTGGTGGACATGATTATTTCTAGTAGGTATCTATATATGTTTGTTCTTATTTTTGTCTCAAATGAGAAACAAGAAAACAAAGGAGTAGACCAAGTGGTGATGAAAAATACTTGGTGTAACTTTGGCAAAGTTTCACCTTGTCTTAGGACAAGTGAAAAACTAGGACAAAGTAACACTAAATAAATTTCGTGATGAAATGTCATGTGGTTTCAACTTTAAGATATTCTTTCCCTTGTTCAAAAACAAGAGTTTGAATAATTTTTTTGTCACTTTGTGAGAGCTCTCAAGTATAACAACTAAGACAAAATTGGCTCCAAGCTGAAAAACTTTCCTAGGGGTTCTCTCTCTATGTGTCACAAGATATCTCTGTGAGCTTGATTTACCAAGAAAGTTACACTGACTAGTCTTGGATTATCTCGGATTTAATTTACCCCCTTCAATACAATGAGCATAAAAATGTGTTCATTTGTACTTTCACTAGGGTCAATGGAAATAAATTTGACTCTAATCTCACCAAGGCGTACTAATCAATTGGGTAGTTGGAGCACTTTCCCATTTCATTCACAAGGTTCCCTCTTATGTGAACTACTTTGGGGTTCCTAGGACCACCCCCATTGTTGTAGCTTAAGGCTTATGCTGAAGGGGTTATGTCATAGTTTAAAGAAAACGAGTCGTAGCTCTTAACCTGAAACCTACAATACGGTGTTTTGAATGGTGTGTTGGTGTGTTTTTTTATCTTTTGGATTAAGAAATTTGGTTTAGACCATCGGTGGCAACCTACAACACACATGAATGTTAGAATTTGGTTTGAAGAGAGCCCTCCTTTCTTTGAAAGAATTAGGTCCTTCACACAAATGGTTAGTAGTTCAAAAAGATCTACAATATTATAGAAAGAGGATTAAGTGTTACTTTTGGTTCTCAAGATCACACTAGGTGCAAGAGAAGAGCATACACAACAAGTAACCCAACTAGATGAAAAGATTGTAAATCAACTAACTACCATAAAATTTGCAAATCAAGGTTTATTCCCAATTAATCCAAGTGCTTCTTAATGAAAGACTAAAATTTCTTTTGGTTCCCAAGATCACACTAGGTGCAAGGGAAGAGCATACACAAATTTTAGCCTTGATTATTTATCAAGTGAAAAATCTCTTAAACTAAAAGATCAAGTACATGCCAAAAATGAAAGTTTATTCCCTTAAGCATAACAATGAATGATGATTTTTTCTACTTACTCCAAATTAGCAAAAAATGGTTTAGAGGTGCTTTTGATTCTCAAGATCACATAAAGTGCAAGAGAAGAGCATACACAACCCTATTCCAAACTCAAAAAAAGTATGAAAACAAAATCACTCATCAAACCCTAAGACAATTTTATCAAAAATCCCTTATCAAACCCTAAGGTAATTTTGTTATAAATATTGCTCTAAAATCAGAAAATTGATAGTAACAACAACTAAAATCCCTAAAAATGACAAGAATACTAAAAACCAGAATTTGAAATTTTGAAGCTTGAGAAAACTTTACTGAGTGCACTAGTGCACATCTTTATGCACAGCACATCCTATAGAGCATGGGCATAGACCTTGAAGCATAAGCACATACATTGATGCACAAGTACGCCT
The DNA here is from genome assembly GCA_018340775.1 of Taxus wallichiana var. yunnanensis. Lineage (NCBI taxonomy): Eukaryota > Viridiplantae > Streptophyta > Pinopsida > Cupressales > Taxaceae > Taxus > Taxus wallichiana. The sequence goes on from CM031237.1 coordinate 755,703,108, forward strand.
CTTCAAGTTTGCACGATTATGCAGTATGCATAGGCACGACCCGAGAGAGCGTGGGCATAGACTTTGATGCACATGCACAAGTGCAAGTCACACACAAAAATTGGTCCAAAATACGCGTGATGCACGAGATACATACTTTGATGCACAGGCACATCCAAAGAGAGCACATGCACATGAATTTGAAGCACATGCGCACCCTTTGAAGCACGGCGCAAGCCTTCCTATACGTGGTCAAAATATGACTTTTGATAAGGATTTTTTGAAAAATATCAAAACTTTGGCCTTTTGAGGAAATTTTGACAACACTTCACCTCCTTTTATCTTGTAAAGAACATGAAAACATAACTTCTACTACTAATCTAGTTGAAACAACTATCTAGTTTGAAAATTGATCTACAAAACTTTGAAAATTACTCTAAAAACTTGAAATTAATCTAAAAATCTTGAGAAACTAATCTAAAAATCTTGAAAGTAATCTAGAAATCTTGAAATTAAACTAGAAAACTTGAAACTAATCTAGAAAACTTGAAATTAATCTAGAAAACTTGAAATTAAAAACTTTAAAACTAAGTTAAAAAGCTTTAAAAATGAATGCAATGGGGTAATGCTAAATGAAGACTTCTAAAAGTTTCAAGCAAAGCTAAGACTAACACCAAATAGTCTAATTGAGCTAATGCTTATTGAATCTAACAATAGTTACATCAAAGATAAAATCTTAATGAAATGCTTGAAACAACTAACATGAATGATATTCAAAACCTAGCTAAAAATGCTTACTATGGTATATTCAATTAACTAACATAGACCTAAATAGATCTAGGAGAAATAAAATTAGGAGTTTTTGCTACTCCAAGGAAGGTTAAATGGTCTCTCCAACAATGACTACAAGATCATATTGGATACCCATCTAATAACCCCATTGAAGACTTGAGGCAAGGATTGAGCTTGGTTATTAATCATATTTCTTATATGATATGCAATTCAAAGCATGGTGTAAAGTTGGAAGGTAGTACTTAGTCTTATTTATAGTTTTTCCTTTGAGGAAAACTTGCATCTTGGTACATGTGGGACTAAAAGTAAAAATAAGATTAAAGGCTTGTTAATCATGATTAAGGCTTGTTAATCCTGATTAGTGAATTAACAAGTGATTAAGATGTGAGGAGCCTTAATCAACCACTTAGGGTCAATTAGGAGGTTAGGATAAGCTTTTGAAGCTTGTTGAGATGTTGTGGGAGGAAGTGGGGTGATTTTGAGTGGTTGGAAGAGGGTTTTGAGTCAATAATAGGGTATATTGATCAAAACAAGAGTAAAATAGGCTTAATAAGCTAATAATCACTAATTGTTTGTTTGGTGAGGATTTTGAATTACGTTTGTTGAGTGGCATCCTGAATTACGAATTTTGTTAGTTGACCTAAATGGTAAGAAACATTAGTTAATTAGCAAAAATCACTAAGTATAACATAAATGGTAAGAATGAGAGTGATTTGCATGTGTTTGTCAATAAGATTGCAAAAGTGCAATTTAGGTGTCTACAGTACATATTTCTCCGTGTCCTTCTTTCAAGCATTCTTTTTTATTTTTCAAATATTCTTTTTATTCTTCAAATATTCTTTTTTATTTCTTTTTACCACTTTTTCTTAGCATCATGATTAAATTCATACAAAAATAAGGTATTACTTGATTGTATTTGTATTATTTTTTTAATTAACGATAACTGCATTTACGATGACTAATCATCTTCATGTTTGGATTTTATGGTCAACGAAAATATTGCAGTATAAAATTTCCCTTTCAGAGTTAGAAATGATTCTCGGTCATCTTCAAGTAATGCTTATTTGATGGTTGTAAAGCCATTACTGTGACAAACCAAGTAAAGGTAATAAGATAAAATTGAAATGGTATAGGACCATGGTATTGGTGTTCGATTGTTTAAATGGATAAAGTCAAACTTTATTGACTTGGGCAATGCTTCATGATATTAGAAGTGGTATTTAATCGACCGACCATATGGTCTAAACCATGATTAAGGGATTTATATGTTGATTAATCACATTGGTCTTTAACCATAATCCATATCATTTGAATGACTAGACGATTTTTGTTTGATTGATATTCGATTAAAAAAATGATGAAATAGGTATTTAAGGTCTTTGCCCCTATTTCATGACAATGATTATTTTTTTGTTGTTATGGTCATTATTGGCCTAAGCAATAATTATTTTTTTTGAAATGGTAAGAGTCTTCAAACGTTCAAATATACTCCATTGCATGAGAGTTGGGTGCTTGTTTTATAATCCACTTTTTAGTTGGAGATAACCTTAGTGGGAAACTTATTTGGAGGTGAAAAAAAAATTAAAAAGGCCACTACGTGGCATTGTAACATAAATGACATTTGATTTTTGGGAAATTTGTAAAGCATCATCGGGAAGCTAATCTGCATGCATCACTTGGTTTTATTACTCCACCATTTTCTCGCTCCCTTTTTGGAGCTTTGTATGTGGTTTGGGGCAAGCTATTATGGGAGTTCTATTACATACGAGATTGTTGAGGATCCATAATAGATGAACCTTCCTTGTTTAAGTATAAGTTATGTGATTTGTTTTGGGATTTTCTTTCAAATCTGGATAATATTGTTGTTGAACGAGTTGGAAGCCACATTTAATATGTATTTATGCATTGTGAAATCTGGACCGTTCCTTATTAGGTCACAGATCTAATGGGTGGCTTTCTATGTTTTCCCGAAATGATAAAAACCTAATATCTTTAAAGGGTCGAATGTATGAGGCTCATTGTAGCTGTTGATGCACTGTAAGAGAGTTTTGCTAGACTAAATAAAAGGATTGGCTATTTCTGGTGGACATAGCCCATTTTGGGTGAACCACGTTAAATCTATGTCTCTGTTTTATTGCATTTTATTTCTAATTTACGTTTCCCACATTATTCATTGCATGCTTGTTTATCTGTACAATTGGTATAATCCTAACAACTGTATCAGAGCACATTTGAGATTTATTTTTGGCAGTATACTCATAGAGGGATTTTTGTTTGAGTGGGAGAAGTAGCAATGGCAAAGGAGAGTAAGTTTAGAGTTGAGAAGTTTGACGGCCGAAATTACTAGCTATGGAAAATGCAGGTGGAAGATTACCTGTATCAAAAGGATCTATACCTACCATTGGGAGGTGTAGGAGCAAAGCCCCATTCATGTCTGATGATGAGTGGAAGGTTCTAGACAGGAAGGCTCTTGGTGTGATTTGATTGAGTTTGGCATCATCCGTAGCTTCAAATATCTCATAGGCAAAGAGTACGGTAGAGTTGATGAAAACCCTAGCTAATTTATATGAAACACCTAGTGCATCCAATAAAGTTTATTTGATGAAAATATTGTTTAATCTACAAATGCAAGAAGGTGGATCTATATCTAACCATCTTAATGATTTCCACACTATTGTAAATCAATTAGATTCAGTTAATATCCCATTTGATGAGGAGGTTAGAGCATTATTATTCTTATGTTCTTTGCCAGAAAGTTGGGACAACTTAGTAATGGCAGTTAGTAATACATCATCTACTTCTCTTAAATTTGAAGATGTAGTAAGTGTCATTTTAAATGAGGAAATGCGCAGGAAAAGTACAAGGGAAAATTCTTCTTCTGGAAATGCATTGAATATGGAGAGTAGAGGGAGGAGCAAGGAGAAATCAAAGAGTAAGGCTCGTGGGAGATCTAAATCGAATATGGGTAGATCCAAATCTAGGAGTAGAGGCATTACTTGTTGGAACTATGGAAAGAGAGGACATGCTAAAAGGATTGTTGGTTCAAAGGAAACAAAGAAAACCAGCCTAAAGGTATTAAAGAGGAAAATCGATAGGTAATATTGTTCAGGATGCTCTTATACTTTCTCTTGATACTAGAGTAGAATCTTGGGTAATAGATTCAGGTGCCTCTTTCCATGCAACCCCTGATAAGGGCTATTTTAAAGAGTATGTCCAGGGAAATTTTGGATAGGTTTATTTAGGTGATGATGAGTCGTGCAACATTGTCGGGAAGGGCAATGTACACTTGAAATTACAGAACGGAAACTACATGGATATTGAGAGACGTGAGGCATGTACCTAGTCTCAGGAGAAATCTCATCTCTGCGATAGATAGTTGGGTGGTGAAGGTTACATAGTCACATTCACTTTAGATGCTTGGAAGGTTTCCAAGGGTGCCCTGGTAGTGGCATGGGTAAGAAAGTAGGCACTCTTTATTTATCTACTTGTATATCTAATTCTTCTACCATATTGTCTACTTTAGATAAGGATGCCAACATGTGGCATAATAGATTGGGACATATGAGTGAGAAGGGCATGAAAATTCTATAGGAAAAGGTAAGCTTTCATGTTTGAAGCAATTGGACTTAGAGTTTTGTGAGCATTGCATTTTTGGGAAATAGAAAAGAGTTAGATTTCTCAAGGCAGGAATACCAAGAAAGAGCAAAAGTTGGAGCTAGTTCATACAGATGTGTGGGGGCCGGCCCATGTTGCATCTCTTGGTGGTTCTCTGTACTATGTCACATTCATAGATGATGCCACAAGGAAGGTATGGGTATATTGCATTAAGCATAAGTCTGATGTCTTTGATACATTTAAGAAATGGAAAGCACTTGTTGAGAATGAATGTGGTTTTAAATTGAAATGTTTGAGATCTGATAATGGTGGTGAGTATTGCAGTAAGAAATTTGATGATTATTGTTCCTTGAATGGGATTCATAGAGAGAAAATAGTTCCCAGACTCCACAACAAAATGGTGTTAGTGAGAGGATGAATAGAACAATAATGGAGTGTGCACGGTCAATGAGATTGCATGCGGGGCTGCCTCTTCAATTTTGGGCAGAGGCCGTAGATACTGTTGTGTACTTAATCAACCATGGGCCTTCAAGTGCATTAGATGGAGGAATTCTTGAAGAATCTTAGGACCGGGAAAGAGGTAGACCTTTCATTTTTAAGAGTATTTGGTTTAGAGGCATTTGTGCATGTTAATAAAGAAAACAGGAAGAAATTGGATTCAAAATCCAAATGTTGCACATTCATAGGCTATGGCTCTAATGGTGATTATGGATTTTGGTTTTGGGATCTAGATGAATCTAAGATAATTAGGAGTCGTGATGTTGTTTGGCGTGAAAATAGAATGTACAGGGATCAGGTACATGATGAAAAAAAGCCAAGGAAGATTTGGTTGAGGATATAGCTCCTAAAAATGAACTCTCGGATGGAAAATATCCACCTACAGGTACCGAGGTTGATAGTTTTGTAGGCCGAGCACGACAAGCCAGTGTCGGCATCGGCACCTCTGTCAGAAATTCAAGAAAATGAGCAACAAGAAAATAATGATCCCAAGTCACACCCCCATCTTTGGTAAGAAGGTCACAACATATTAGTAGACCTCCAGAAAGATTTTCCCCTACTTTGTATTATTTGTTACTAATAGATAGTGGTGAGCCAGAGAGCTTTGATGAGGCAATGCAGGTGGAGTCCACTAAGGAGTGGGAGCATGGCATGAAGGAGGAAATGGACTCCCTGGAGAAGAACCAAACATGGGATTTAGTCAAATTGCCGGCTGGGAAGAGAGTACTACAAAACAAATGGGTCTACCGTGTGAAAGAAGAAGAAGGTGGATGGAAAAGGTACAAAGCAAGGCTTGTAGTGAAGGGGTATGAACAAAAGAAAGGTATCGATTTTGATGAAATTTTCTCCCCTGTTGTAAAGATGTCTTCCATTCATACTGTATTAAGTTTAGTTGTTGTTGAAGATTTACACTTAGAGAAACTTGATGTCAAGACGACATTTCTCCATGGTGACTTGGAGGAGGAGATTTATATGCAGCAACCACTTGGATATGAGGTGAAGGGTAAGGAGAAATTGGTTTGCAGGTTGAAGAAGAGCCTATATGGGCTCAAGCAAGCTCCCAGCAATGGTATCTAAAGTTTGATAGTTTTATGCATGAGCATGGTTTTACTAGATGTCAATCAGATCATTGTGTATACTTTAAATGGTTGGATAGTGGGAGCTACATTATTCTTTTGTTATATGTAGATGATATGCTTGTAGCAGGGTCTAATATGCAAGAAATTGCAAAGCTTAAGGAAAAGCTTGCACAAACATTTGAAATGAAGGATTTGGGTGCAGCAAAGAAAATCCTTGGTATGTAAATCAAGAGGGACAGAATAAATAAGAAATTGGTGTTGTCTCAGGAGGACTATGTAGAAAAGGTGTTAGAAAGGTTTCAGATGCAGAATGTGAAACCAGTTAGTACACCTTTGGCTGGGCATTTTAGACTAAGTAAAGAGAAATGCCCAACAACACAAGAGGAAAAAGATTATATGGCACGGGTTCCTTATTCTTCAATAGTTGGGAGCCTTATGTATGCCATGGTTTGTACCAGGCCAGACATTGCCCAAGCAGTGTTGTTAGCAGGTATATGGAAAATCCAGGTAAAGCACACTGGAAGGTAGTCCAGTGGATTCTCAGGTACTTGAGAGGGACCACTAGTAGGCACTTGTGCTTGGAGGGTCAGATTATACTTTACAGGATTTGTGGATTCAGATATGGAAGAGATGTGGATAGCAGGAGGAGCACTACTGGATACATGTTTACAGTTGGTGGTGTGGCAGTGAGTTGGATCTCAAAGTTGCAGAAGGTAGTTGCCCTATCTACTACAGAGGCAGAATATGTTGCAGTGACTGAGGCAAGTAAGGAAATGTTATGGATGAGCAGGTTCATGGAGGAGTTGGGTAAGGAGCAAGGGGATTGTAAGTTACATAGTGATAGTCAAAGTGTAATTCACCTGGAAAAGAACTCAGCCTTCCATTCAAGAACAAAACACATTCAGCTAAGATATCACTTCATACGACAAGTGTTGGAGGATGGGAAGCTTGAGTTAGTGAAGATTCATACAGATGATAATCCTGCTGATATGTTTACTAAGCCAATGACAAAGGAGAAGTTGGATTTGCATTCAACTTATGTGGGTCTTCAAGATTGATCTTGAAGTGGAAGAAACAAGCCAAGAAGAAAATTCCAAGCGGTGATGTAGTGGTGGAGTTACAACAATCAGTCTCCAAGTGGGAGATTGTTGGTTGTGGAGCCTGATAGCGATGGGGGTTACAAGGGGGGGCTTCGCCCCCTTTGCGGGACCAGGGCCGCATGCCTCGGTGGGGGCTTGAGGGCAGCACCCCCGCCTACCACATTTAATATGTATTTATGCATTGTGAAATCTGGACCATTCCTTATTAGGTCACAGATCTAACGGGTGGCTTTTGATGTTTCCCCGAAATGATAAAAACCTAATATCTTTAAAGGGTCGAGTGTATGAGGCTCACTGTAGCAGTTGATGCACTAGTAAGAGAGTTTTGCTGGATTGAATAAAAGGATTGGTTGTTTCTAGTGGACGTAGCCCATTTTGGGTGAACCACGTTAAATTTGTGTCTCTTTTTATTGCATTTTATTTCTAATTTATGTTTCCCGCATTATTCATCGTATGCTTGTTTATATCACCATCTTATTTCCTTTAAGGGAGTGAATGTTTGTTATGTCATGCTAAGGTTAAAATGCCTCATGTTTATTAATGTCTTTGATCGGGAGCATTGAGTCTCTTTGATTGGCTTCTTTACATGGCCTCAAAATATTTTCCCTGCATCATAACCTTGTTAAAAAAGTAATCTAGTGAATGTCTACTTTAATGTAAATTCGGACATGAAATCGTTATTGCTTTGGATTTCACATTACCCCTCAATTTTATCATTAGTTGGGTAAGTTCATTTATATCCTGGTTATTCTTGATAAAATTGCATTGTAGTATTTATAGTTGTTAGTTGAATAGATTATATAGTTATAAATCTATTGTAAATGATGGTTGTGCATAAGACAATTTGAAAAGGTTGGATGAGTTTTTGATTGATAAATGTGAAAATGATATCATGACTCTTAATTAAAATAGACAAAGGAGGACAATCTATCTTTTCTTGTGATGCATAGTTGATTAGTGTCAAATACATGAAGTGAAGAATGAGTTTGATTTATCTTTTGTATTTTGTAATAAATATATTAATTTGTAAACAAGGTAGGTTGTGTGAAAAATTATATATTAATTGTTTCTAACAAAAGGAAGAAAGTATGGCTTGATGTGATTAGAATCTCAATTTTGAGTTAATAAGTTGATGAATTAAAATTTGTGGTGATATAAGTAAATGATAGTAGAAGCTTGGCTTATTTCTCTAGATTACTTAAGTATCGTTTTCAAGGTTTTATTTTCATAATAAATTTTTGATTATCATTAAGTCAAACCATATATGTTCATTTATGTCGAATGAAACAACCAAAGTAGGGAAGTAATTCAATGCCGCCTCTTAACTCCCGACCATGTACAATGTTGTACTTTAATATTTTAAGGTTACAAATTTTGCAAGTAATTGTGAAAGAGTAAAGAATGGACTGACATACTTGTTTGAGATTTTATTGATTCATTTGATGTAATAAATGGATATGTAATTGATTAAAATTGAATGTATATTACTTCGTATGCGAATAAGACATTTAAGGGCCTGTTGTATTTTATTATTGATTTCATTATCATTATGTACTTTAAAGATGAGGTTTTAACCTCCGTAATATGAATATGAACTGTTGTTTTTATAGCTTACTTGAGTTTTACAAAGTGTTATAATGCCAAAATTATGATATATTATGAATGCATTATTACAAGTACAATTTGATTATGATTTGATTATTGTTTTGTGATAAGACAAGACAATTTATTATAACAACCACAAAAACATTGTTAAGATTATGCTTGCAATTTATTTAATATAATGACACATTTAACTATGTTTAAAAGATATATGTAAACTGATTAATCATATGTTCAATGATTAATCACATGTTAACGATGTCGGAAACCTAATGTTGCGATAACACGCAAGAGATAGTCATAAAAATTATATCTCGTTGTTGTATTATGATCATTAACAAATGTCACTCAAACAATTAAATGTACCTTTCATATCATGAATATATAACTATGAATTAATTAAGATTGGAGTTATGAGTCACAAGGCAATGGGACAATACTCTACCCAAGCCAACTTGGAATGACTACGGGAAGGGTGACGATACGTGATGACGCAAGTCATCACACATCCACAACCTTTCCTATAGGTATTCTGAAATGGTAGAACCGGATTTACACATCAAATAATAATACTGATGTATATTTTAATCAAACGAATACATACAAATAAATAGAGGAGTGTTTCCTATAAAATAGGAAACCTCCCATAACAACTCACCCCTATATTTGTGAGTGGTTTTAACCACCACTTTCATACGTAAATCCAATATGAGTTGTATAATAACAAATCTATAACAATATTACTAAGTAATATAAATACTAATTCCTTAATGTAAACGCTAATTTCCTAACATTCCCCCTTAGTGTTTACATGGGAAGAAAGCACATTTGAAAACTGGAAACATAATCGCATGCCTCTTTTTAGGTCTCGCATCTTTCAGTATGGATCTTGTTGTCTGGATCTTGTTGCACATGACCATCCACTTAACCAAAGTGAATCCTTTATCGGATGATCACATCCATAAAAACACCTACATACACAAACTCAATAGTTTGCTCTCTCACTTCCAGTGAATACTCTTTCACCGGCCGATTGATGAAGAAGTATGTCAATCAAAGAATTTCAATAGTTAGAGGATCACTTCGATTCGGCCCTCTGTATACAACTATTCTCAGCATCCGCAATGCACATTCTCCTCGTTTCAAAATTTAGTAAGGAATGAATACCATGTTTTATTTCTACGCACACCACTCAAAACAAAAAACAAAAATAATATAAAAAGGTGTCACTAGTGATGTATGCGACCTTGTCGTTGGTGACTAACGAGAGGCATTGATCACCCTCCATCCTCCCTTGCCTCCGACCTCCGGTTTCATGTTCTACATCAACTCCGATTTTAATATGAAGCTCAAAAATTTCTACATTGGGTTTATTTGTGTAACCCATGCCCCCGCAATGTGAAATAGTTTATTTTCGAATGTTTGTAACACCGAAAATGTGTCCATAAGGCAATTTTTTTACAATGACGCATAAATTGGACTCAATAACCTATTATTCACCTAAACACATTAGATCCATTTTTGACTCTTAGAACACAATTTTGACGAATTGACAACACATAAGTTGTAATATTCGACTTAATATCGCTATGACACAATGACAACTTTTGACTTATATTGTGACACATGACAACATAAACTAGACTAATTTATTGATAGATAATATTGAAGAGAGATAAATGAAACAACACTTATAAAACTTTAATTTCTAATATAGCTTAAAAGCTATCAATTAGAAATTAAATTGACCACTCTAAAATACCATTGAATTCATTTTAAAAAGACTTTTACAAAATTCTTATTACCTCTAAAAACTAAATGACACAGATGGATCATGTCAATACTTAATATGCAAAATACCTAAACACTTAGACAAAATAAGTCAATATAATGACATGTCTACTTGTTTGCATGGGTAAAATAGCAATGTGGAGGAAAGACTCGTGTATGAGAGAAAAAATCTATGTATAAGATGTAATATTTGTTGCAACATAGTTTGATATGGGAGCCGTCAAATGCAAAGGCAAAGTAGATTATTTGACACTCAATACACCATTGACACGTTGTAGGGACTATGTAGCAGGAACACGAGCTGACTAGGATTCCATTGTAGTTTTGTCTTATCGATTTGATAGGAGTCTTTGTATCGTCTGTGGAGGTGATGAAGTCACCACAATTTGCAAATTTGAGCAGATGATACGTGGCAGGGTCTTCGAGCTTGGGGAAGACAAAGCCGATGTAACTTCGACGAATGCAGATCAAATGAAAATGTGGTCAATTCGTAGGATATGAACCTTAACCCGTCAGGGATCTGCTCTTAGAGAACAACTATGTATTTCTTCAATTCTTCAACACCTCAGATCTGAATGTAAACTCAATACTAGATGCACAGTGTAGAGAAATTTTATCTACTGCAACCAAATGTTGAGATCTTCCTAATGTGTACAAGGATGTCGTTTCATATTCCTCATAGACGGGACAACAAAGAATATTAATTGCCCCTCAATGATTTTTTTATTCCATCATTGGCATGCCGGAAGAGACCGATCTGATATCGGATGAAATGGCAGAACCAGACTTGCACACCAAATAATAATACTGATGTATATTTTAATCAAATGAATAAATACAAATAAATAGAGGAGTTTTTACTATAAAATAGGAAACCTCCCATAACAACTCATACCTATATTTGTGAGTGGTTTTAACCACCACTTTCATACGTAAATCCATTATGAGTTGTATAATAACAACTCTATAACAATATTACTAACTAATGTAAATAATAATTCCCCAATGTAAACGCTAATTTCCTAACATATTCCAAGATGAATCGGTCGGTGTATTGTCGTAGGGATTAATGGATCATAATTGTTGCAAGATTGTAAACTGGTTTTGATGATATAGTGAAAAGTACACGAAGACATGTATCATGACACAAATTTTGAGTCTTGCAAGTCATACCCGCATTAGATTGGGATGGCTATAGGAAGAGAGACAGACATGTAATGACTTAGGTCATTATGTGAACATATCTTTTCTGTAGGGATCCCAAAGTGGTGTTGGCATGAGCCACACAACCCGGATGTCGAGTTATGATAATTGTAGCTTCCGTGTTGAACTTAAGAATTAAATACATGATTACCAAATATGTTTAACAACAAACTTAATAACTTAAAAATGGAAACAAATCATGATGTCTATGACTGAAATGATTGTGAGGTGAAGGGAAGAAAGGTTTCGTAGGATTATGTGTAGTCTCAAAACTAGATTGCTAGCCTAACGACAAATAACTATGGCCATAGTATTGCTTGTAACTGGATGCATTTTCTATTCACCAAGTCTTTTTGTTATGGTTTTGATATTCGATGTGTGTTACAATAGTAGCTTTTGAAGGATGCTAAGAAGACTCACAAGTTCTCTCAGCCTATAATAAGGCTTAACCAAATGATATACTAGGTATATTGGCTCGTAATGAGTGTTTGAGGGGGACAGGATGGATCTATAAACCCTTGCAGTTGCACATGGTTATCATAGATTGATTGTTGGATTCTAAATATTAACTAATGTTGGAATAATTCAACAGTTTATGTAAATGATGTTACTCATTTTAGCATAAGATAACTTAAGGGATTTTAACTTTTGTATGCTAGAGTTTAATTGTTATATGTTAAATTAAATGAATGCATTAACTATAATCGATGAGTTAAAAAAATTCCCTTAGTTTTTAATGAAGCGTAATATAGGTGTTTTACATTTTCTAAGTCACTTTTCATGAAAAATTTAACACATATTTAGTTTATTCTATCAAGACTCAATATTCTACATAGTGTTGGGAATTCAGATCATGCGAATAGTGTTATGATTTAATAACAAACAAAATCATGCACATAGGATCTAAAAAATTCCCCAAAATCTACAACAATGGAAGTTTAAACTAGAATAATCCAAATAAAAACAAAGCACACACACATAACACAACATGTACCGTGGTTCACCCAATGTGGGCTACATCCACCAAAGATAGAGATCTCATATATATAATACAACAAGAGTACAAACCAACTCTTTCAATACAAGAGTATAATGCATCTCTCCAAGAGTATCTCCTCTCCTCCATATCTCTAAACAGATCTCCATGAGTGCACTAAAACTGTGCCTCCAAACACCACCATCATATCTCACATAACCAGGAACTACCGCATCTCTGAACTCTACTAGGTTCTCTCGTGGATATGTAAACAAGACCTCTCACATGGGTCTACCATATGTGCAACTATAACTATGCACCAAGAAGTAAGTCTGTCTCTCCATCACTACATAACCTGTGCAAACATGAAGACAACCTCCTCTACAATATCTAGATCTACATGGATCAACAATACAATATGATCTCATGGATCTACAATACAAGACTAGATCTACATGGATCTATAATACAAGATCTCACCAACATGTGGATCTACAAGAAGAAACTCTATGTGCTTTGCATACTATGCAAGCCATTACAATGAGACAATAACTATATAAAGGAAATATAGTAGAAGATGTTACCCTCTTCTCACCATTTAGATGTACCTGCTATTTCCTTCTGTCCAGCTCCTCTCCATGGAGACTCTGTCTTCATGTAACATGTTCTTTCTTTCTCTTCTTCTTCTTCATCCTCTCAATCTAGGAGAATCAAGGATCTAATTCAATCCTTCTCTTAATTCTACTTCTAAACCCTAGCTTTCATGCTTATATAGTCATTTATAAACTTAGGGCACTTAGCCATGTAATTACAATCAATAGATATACTTTAATGCTAAAAATAGATCTAATTCCCGAGAGTTAATTAAAACACTCCCGCATAGGTAACCGATGTCGGTTCGCCCTAACCGACGGCGGTTCTTATGCTTTGACCAATGGTGGTTCTTATGCTAATGATGGTGGTTCTTATGCTAATTGATGTCTATTCTTATGCTGACCGATGGTGGTTCTTATGTTGACCGATGATGGTTACACCCTGACCGACACCGGTTACTGTCAGAACTAGTAACATGTAAAAGTAAGCTATTTGTGAAGAAATTCAACTCCACAATCCTAACACATATTATATAATATTATATGGAATGTATACTATACTTCACAAATAAATCTAATAGATCCAATACTTCGTTATCATGATGCGATATATATTACACTTGTTCCAAAATTAATGCTATTATATCAAACTCTCTTTCAATGTTACAATCCATACTCTACACTTTATTTAAACATACTCACTATGTTTGGTCACTATTGTTGCTCTTAAAATTCACACGAGAATGTGATATCAATCCAATTTCTATCAATCACAACTCTTATTTTCAACATGCTTTTTAGATTTTTTGACACAAAATTCTAAAGTCTATCAGCAAGGAATCTTATTCTCAAGCATTGTATACAACCCCCGAAAAAAATTTCAAAATTCTAACAACACGCTTAAGTTTTTATCAACGACTATAGACATTTCAAGTGATTATATTATCTATTGTTAACACTCTATGTCATGTTGAAGACACCAATTTAATTTTCTACCAACTTTTACTTCCATACCACATTATTGTATTTTCAATTCCTAGCACATTACTTATTGTTGATGACACAAATTCAAATAAAAAATTATTGTATTATCAAGTGTTTTTATTCTTAGTACATTACTTATTATTGATGAAAAAATACAAATCAACTATCAAGTGTTTCTATTCTTAGTATATTACTTACTATTGATGAAAAAATCCAAATCAACTATCAAGTATTTCTATTTTTAACACATTATTTACTTGGTGATGACACAAATTCAAATCAACAATTACTTTCATATCAAGTGATTCTATATTCTATTCTCACCTCCCTCTTCAATGTTGATGACACATTTTTAAGTTGCTTTTTCCTCAGCGATTATATTTTATAACATCCCTTTCATTGAAAGGGGGAAACTATATGGGTTAGCTATGTGGGCATTCCCTCCCTAGAAAAATAAAAATGCAAAAAAAGTATCAAACAGTTAACTAGATACAAAGATTGACTAAACATTAAGGTTACTAATTTGTTACTAGCTATGCAAGACCATCCTTTTTCCCACACAATTCAATATACTAGCTCAAACAACCCAAGTGGTCAAATTTTCACACATAGATCCATTGAACAAAAGGATGAAAGAAAATACAATACTACATTTATTGTAAATGTAGAGCAAGAATACTTAATGAAATCTAAAAGTTATCAATAATATTGTAGCACCTTTATAATGCATATTGATGATTGTTCGGGTCTATTGTCACAAAATTTTGGGACCTAGATATGTCTACAATGGTATGGTACCACAATATGGGAAGCATTTATTTAGGATCTAACTAAGATGCCTTATGAAACTCTTCCCATGGTGATGGGACACCTAATTCCATTGGAATAAAATCACACACTTGTTTGGGATTGATCACCCCAAATCTAAAAACAACACGCCAAAAATCATACATATACCTACATATATACATATATATACTAACATATATATATATATATATTTGATAATGCTAAAGCATATGAGGTCATCAAGCTCCTTAAAGTAAAAGCATGGCTAAAAATCTTGAGACATCCTTCCCACGTGGAGATTCTTATAAGAATCAAAGGACGAACATAATCCCTATCTCCACGCCCTTCGATTCTTATAATACGATAATCCCTATTCCACGTGGGTCACATTTGTCTCAAGAGTTTTAGCCATGCTTTAGTTACTTTATCGACATGCTTGATGACCTCCTATGCTTTAGCATTATCAAATACACTCTTTTTCTACTTAACACTAGTAAATTTTATTCACTAGCATTAAGGGGGAAATGTAGACACTAAAATCTACAAAACTTCATTATTACATCATGTTTTTGGTAAGATTTAGGTATGTAGATATTTAACAATGAAACTAAGTCTTAGGGACATAAGTACTTGTTGTTTTAATCTTATATTGCTTGATTTGTCTTTTGATTTGAATTTTGATTTGTGTTCGTGCTTTTAAGCTTTGTTATAAGAGGTATCCATGACATTTTGTATTGTTTATTTATATATTTTTTTATACTTGGTAAAAACATGTAGATTGGTCAAGAACACACTACGATCTTGGCCAATATTTATGGTCTATCACCTTTTATGTTTTAGGTCATTTATGTTCATTGTGTCTCTTCTCCACCTTTTTCTTTCTCAATTTTATTTATAGTCAATTTTAAGTTCCACTAATATTCAAATTTCAAAGTGATAGACTCCTATATATACAAGTTCACCTTAAGCATTTATCATCTAGCAAACACATATCTATGTACCAAATACAAAACTAAGAAATCAAGAGTACATTCTTCATATTGCATATCATAAAGCATAAGAGGGAATAAATATGTTTCGACATCCGCTGCAAACAAGGGTTTCATGGGAGACAAGTATTATATCCCAATTTATCAATGTGGAAGCACAAGGGAAACACTAGGTCAAGGGTTCTAGATTGCATGCACATTAACACAATGTGCGAGAATAACTATATTGAGTCGAAATGTAGTGCGGTAAGACTCGTTGAATCACAAACATCGTGACCGTTGAGGTCAATACGGCTCAAGCATTTGAATTTTTTTATTTTTATATCTAATGAGTCCTTTATTTTCTTGTAGGAAGCTAGGTTTTTTTGCATTTACATGTACAAAATCTAGGGTTATAAGTGGATATGAACATACAAATTGTGAAACATGAAATAACAAAGGAACCTGGATAATATCATACTCCAAAAAGATAGCGGTTTAAGATACTAGGAAAGGGGCATGTTGTGGGATATGGTCCCAACTTTATGTACATTTCAACACCTTTATCAAAATTGTGAAGAACAATTGATTTGGGTTCATTCATAATCCTTCACATTTCCTAGTTCTAGTGGTGACATAGTCGAAATTGATTTGAGACTAGTTAATTCATTCTTCTAACGTCTCTTGTGATTTCAATTGATCTATGAATTTGGCATGCTTGCAAATAACTTAGTTTCCATTGCAAATTTGTATATAAATGTATTATTATATCGGGCGCTGCAATATATAGTATTCAATCCTAATTAGGTCAATTGAATTAATCTTCGAAATAAATATAGGGTTGATACGAGTATGATGTATGATAAAACCAACTATGAAGTGCAAAAATTAAGGATTATGTATATGAAATTCAAAGGTGTGCGAATTGGGATTTTTTCATAATGCTTACATCTATGGAAATATGTATATATAACATACAAACCCTAGGAAGTGTGGAAGTGACTAGGTTTATCAAAATGAAAACCCAAAAGGCTACGATGTTCGATGTAACATAGGTTGAACAAAATCAAGGATAAACTCTAAGGGTTAGATTTTTCAATGTAACATGAGTTCACCAAAATGTAGTGATGTAAAGTAGTTTGATATAAATAATGCAATACTAATAACCACCTCTAATGATAATAAGTCGTAAATAGAATATAGGAAAGGAAATGAACCTTTTAATGTGATTTTGGGGTAGATCATGAGCTGATGTGGAGTTGAACTCCATAATTCTAGAGATATAGAAACCATGATAAATATAGAATTAAAAAGTATATGTTTCCTTTTTCGGTGGTGGCACAAACGTGGCACAAAAATTTGAGCCACCATTTTGCATCAAATTTGTACCATCCTAAGAACAAAAGCATTATTAAAAATGACATGAAATTCAACTAAAAGTGGCATTAATTACACTTTTGTATTAATTTTGTGATGTGTGTGTGTGTGTATAAAATGCACGCGCACACATACACACACACACATGTAAACAAAGATGCACATGCACACGCACGCACACACGCACGCGCACACGCACACACACGCACACGCACAAGCACACACACATGCACACACACACGCACACACACATGCATTTATTATTAACATATTTCACATTTAATATCACAAAGGAATATGTGAATAATAAATGAATGATGTTGTACTTTCTCTTCGTTATGTAAATGCTTCAATAGAATTTGTAGTAATTTTAAGTTGAATGTAACAATTTAAATTTTGTTTGTGTTTAAATAATTTTTTATATGAACATTGAAATAAATAAATAATTCATCTCCTTTGTGTTTCTTGGCTTCATAGGACTTGCAAAGGTTATGTGATCTGAGGAATGACCTTCATATTCTCTAGTGTCTCGAAATCATGACATGTTAAAAGGAAATCGCACCTTTTTTTGGACAACCTAAAGGATTTTTACAAATCCCCTCTAAGTTCATGTGGGTAAGTGCACCAAGTTGGGGGCCAAAAAGTGGACAAAAACCGAAAAAAACCGAAACACGTACGCATTTTTCCATAACGCGATCACGTTTTATTTTTCTTGGGCTGGTTAATACTGAGCCTATAATGCGTACGCATTTTAGTTAAGGAAAAATGCGTATGCGTTTTGTATAGTATGGACTATATATGTGTATTTGGGGGCTTATACTTACAAAAATAAATGTTCAAGTGTAAGATTTCTTTTATTATTTCTTTATACTTTTATTATTTCTTATACTTAAAATTTATTTTAGTAAATATAAGAAATTAGGGTCACTCTACACCTGATGGAAGTGGTCCCGTAGCTCCAACAGTTATAATCTAGAAGATAGTTTTTCAAAATCTAACTTGTCAATACTTAACTCATTTTTAGGATTTCAGCAAAGGACCTAAAACTTTCAAGGCATATATATTGTATTCGGTCTTTGTTTTGGGAAAGCATATACTCGTTTTGTAGGTTTTTGACCTTCTAAATTGGATTTTGGCCCTACCATTACTTGAATTGGTACCAATTTTTAAATTTGGTCCATAATTCACTTTAGTGACCATGAATCAACTCTATGATGCTTGTCTACTTCTTACTAAAATGAGATCCTCACTTTGTAGATAGAGGATATTGCTCCCTGAATGGGATTCCTGTCCTATGGCCAAAATGAGGTGATTGTAATGTGCCTCCTCCTTAATGTTTGATCACACTACTAGGAGTTGAATGAGTTTTTATGAATAGTACTAAGTGAATTACATCAAGTAAACTCAAATGATTTCTCATTCTTAGAAACATGGTGCTCCATATAAGATGATCATCCCCTCACCTTTCCTAGCTCTAAAATTATCCTTTCATGGAATCAAATTCACAATTCTCATACATGTTTTTGCTCATATGTATCTCATGGAGACAAAAGATGCCTTAATACTTCACACATGATGGTATTTGATACCTCGATGACATTACTAACTCATTTTAGCTTGTTTTGAAGGGTGTTCAATTATCTACAAAATCACCAAAAATGGCCTTTTTAGGCCTTCAAAGGAAGTAATCTCTCATCAAATCTAAATGAGTTGATCAATCATCTTAGAAACTATTCCCTCACACAAGTGAAAAACACATAATGATCTTATTAGGAATTTTCTTTGGGTCAGGGTTTAGGGGGTTTAGGGTTTAGGATTTATGGTCAGGTTTAGACTCGTGGTTTAGGGTTTAGTGTTTAGGGCTCATGGTTCATATTTTAGGGTTTAGGGTTTAGGCTCAGGTTTAGGGTTTACGGTTTAGGTTTATGGGTTTAGGGTTTATGGGCTCGGGTTAAGGGTTCAAGGGTTTAGGTTTAGGGTTTAGGGCTCAAGGTTTAGGGTTTAGGGTTGAGGGCTTAGGGTTTAGGGTTTAGGGTTTAGGTTTAGGGTTTCGGGTTCAATGTTTAGGGTTAGAGCTTAGGCTTTGGGATTAAGGCTTAGGGATTCAAGGTTTAAGGATTAGGGTTTAGGGTTTAGGGCTCAAGGTTTAGGGTTTAGGGTTTAGGCTCGGGGTTTAGGTTTTAGGGTTTATGGTTGAGGGATTGAGGGTTTAGGATTTAGGGCTTAGGGTTTAGGGGTTTAGGGTTTAGGGTTTAGGGATTAATGCTTTAAGAGGTTTAAGGTTTAAAGGTCAGGGTTCAGGTTTAGGGGGACAGGTTTAGGGTTTAAGGCTCAGGGGTTTAGGGTTTAGGGGTTAGGGTTTAGGGCCCAAGGTTTAAGGCTTAAGGTTTAGGCTCACCCATTCACTCACTGTAATGTTTGTGTCTTACCCATTCTTATAAGTATTGACAGAGAGTATTCAACTAAAAATGGTTCATCTACTTTGTAGGTAGAACATTCAAAGGGATTCATCACAATTTGATGCCTTTCATCTACTGATATTTTGAAGGAGGGAAATGTCGATATCCAAGAAAAATTTGGTACAAATAAATGTTACCCAATACATCTATATTATTTTCCCATCGCATGGGAACTATTTCACTCACTGTAATGTTTTGTGTCTTACCCATTCT
Source organism: Taxus wallichiana var. yunnanensis (assembly GCA_018340775.1). Classification (NCBI taxonomy): domain Eukaryota; kingdom Viridiplantae; phylum Streptophyta; class Pinopsida; order Cupressales; family Taxaceae; genus Taxus; species Taxus wallichiana. Next base: position 755,723,126 of record CM031237.1, read on the forward strand.
TATTAGTATTAACACAGAGTATTCAACTGAAAAGGGTTCATCTGCTTCCTAGTAAAACATTTAAAGAGAGTAATCACAATTTGGTGTCTTTCATCTGTTGATATTTTGAAGGAGGGAAATGTCAGATATCCAGAACAATTTGGTACAAAGAAATGTTTTTGATGCTCTTTTGAATAATTATTTCAGTTGCAAGTTATCATGAATGAAGGTTTCATTTGAAGAATAAAGCTTGATATGTCCAATTCTTGTGTAAACTAGGAAATTTGAGAGGATTTCTGAGGTTCAAGTTTATTTTCCAAGATGCATTACTCCAATGTTTGAAAATGTTTCTCTAGATGCAATGACATTCTGATTCAGACACTCAATGATTCCTGAATGTCCAATCCTTGCCACATACCCCAGTAGTCCTAGATCCTTGGGTATAAAGAGACACCATTACTTGGATTCCATTTATAATGATATAGATATTTGTAAATTCATGTTATGACCTCTAAATCTGTATGAATTTCAAGTTGTTTGAAATCACATCACACCCTTCATTAGGATTGATGACTACCCCTATCTTTTTGAAGGCGCTTTTGAAAGCATCCATGGGTTTATCATAGAAGGAAATTATCAATGAATGGAAGGTCACTAAGTCGTAGGCCAGTTGACTCCCATTAAGAACTAAACAAGAAATATTTACTAGGGATTGATAACTCCTTTGTGTTCTTATCCATTCCCCGATTCTTATGCTTATTTTGAACACTTCAGGAAGTTCTGTCAAATTTACTATCCATTCCAGTAATAGAAGAGCTTTCTCTTTCTCCAGAGGAGAGGATACTGTAGTAATTCGGTTCTGATCCTACACCTCCGTGTTGGTATACTATCTGTGTTTCTTCCATTTCCTTTGAGATTAATTTTTGTGTTGCGATGGTTATTTTTTCCAGCTTCCAATGGGTCATCCTGGCTTGCATAATACCATACATGGAAATATGAGAAATGTGAAATTTGTTTCAGAGTGTAAAGAAATTGACATTCAAGAACACAAGTATATGTGGGGAGAAACAAGTTTGGCAGAGATGTGTAATATGCATTGCAAGGCACAAGGTAGATGTCATATCCATTTAGTTTCTTGTCCCACCTCTCATAAACAAGGTAGTTGTACAAGAAGAATCAATGATGGTCTGGCACAAGACTAGGAAATATGGTCCTAATATTGATATTCAAAAATATGAACTCACTCATGAGACCTACTTGAAATATATGAGGTTTAAAGGTTAGAGATTATGGCTCTAAGATTTAGTGCTTAGGGTTTAGGGGGTTCATGGTCATGGTTTAGGTTTAGGGTTTAGGGTTTAGGGTTTAGGTTTAGGGTTTTAGGTTTAGGTTTTAGGGTTTAGGGTTTAGGTTTAGGTTAGGTTTAGGGTTTAAGGTTTAGGTTAGGGTTTAGGGTTTAGGTTTAGGGTTTAGGGTTTAGTTTTAGGGTTTAGGGTTTAGGGCTCGGGGTTTAGGGTTTAGGGTTTAGGTTTAGGGTTTAGGGTTTAGGGCTCATAGGTTTAGGGTTTAGGGTTTAGGGTTTAGGTTTAGCATTTAGGGATTAAGGTTTAGGGTTTATGATTTAGGTTCATGGTTTTTAGGTTTAGGGTTTAGGGGGTTAGGGTTTAGGGCTAGGCTTTGGGATCAAGGGGTTTTAAGGGGGTTTAGGGTTAGGGTTTATGGTTTAGGGCTTAGGGTTTAGGGTTTAGGGTTCAGGTTCAGGGTTTATGGCTCAGGGTTTAGGGTTTAGGTTTGGTTTTAGGGGTTTATGGTTAGAGCTCGGGCTCTAGATTTAGGGTTTAGGGCTTAAGGTTTAAAGTTTTAGGGTTTAGGGTTTAGGGGGGCGTAGGGTTCATTAGGCTTAGGGTTTAGGTTTAGGGTTTATGGGTTAGGGTTTAGGGTTTATGGCTCAAGGTCGTGGGGTTCGTAGGTTTACGGGTTTAGGGTTTAGGGGTTAGATTTGGGTTTAGGGTTTAGTGTTTAGGGTTTAGGGTTTAAGGCTTTAAGGGTTTAGGTTTAGGTTTAGGGTTTAGGTTTAGGATTTAGTGTTTAAGGTTTAGGGTTTATTATTTTGGTTTTAGGGTTTAGGGTTTATAGTTTAGGGTTTAGGTCTTAGGGTTAATGGTTTAGGGTTTAGGGTTTAGGTCGAGTTTAGTGTTTAGGTTTAGGGCTTTAGGCGTTAGGGTTAGGATTCATTGTAGGGTTTTAGGGTTTAGGGGTTTAGGGTTTAGGGTTTAGTTTTTAGGGTTTAAGGTTTAGCATTTAGGGCTCATTTAGTTCATGGTTTAGGGTTTAGGGTTTAGGGCTCGTAGCTTAAGGGTTAAATGTTTAATGTTTAGGTTTTAGGGATTAGGGATTAGGGTTTAGGGTTTAGGGTTTAGGGATTATGGTTTAGGTTTAGGTTTAGGGCCTCAAGTTTAGGGTTTAAGGTTTAGGGTTTTGATTGTTGTAGAATTTAAATGCTAAAAGCTTTAGGCTGAATGCTGAAATCCTTAAAATTACCTATGTACTGAACCAAATTATACTATAAAAACTATCTCCTAAATCATGACTAATGGAGCTATGAGACTAGTTCCATAAGGTGCAGAGTGGCCCTAATTTCTTATATTTACTAAAATAAATTTAAAGTATAAGAAATAATAAAATATAAATAATAATAAATGAAAAACTTATAACTTAAACATTTATTTTTGTAAATAAAAGCATGCTAAAAGCACATATAATGTCCATATATGAGCAAAACGCGTATAAAAACACATAATGCACATACGTTTTTGTGTTTTCACTTTTTCCAATCCATGAATCAAGGCTTGGATCTGGTTTGGATCCCCAAGCTTGAGGCATGGACCTGTACAAACACAACAAACAACGTGTTTTTTGCAGAAAATGCAAAAATTCCATTTCCACCATGATAAATCAACATAAAACGATCGATTCATTTTAAAAAAATTATACCACGACGTAGAGGAAAGTTTTTTTCTTTCTAAAAATATAATTTTTCAAATTTTCTAACTAATATAAGGTTTCCATATTATTTATTTTCTAACTATGCCTTTTTATAGCTATTTTTGAAGTTTAAATATGCTATCTTTCATCGTGTATCTTTTTTTGGCTCATCAAAATTGAAAAAAATTATACTATCACAAACTAGGCCTAATTCTATACATATTAAAAAAATAATATCTAATTTTTGATATTTTTGAGGTAGTTAGGGGGGGCACGGAGCTCCGTTATTTTTCAAAACTTTAATTTTTGTACTAGAAAAATCATAAAAAAAAAATACTTGCTAAAAAATCTTAAAAACTCTAACACAAACTAGATGCTCCTAGATATCTTTCTACAAAAGGGTTTTCAAAAATACTAAATGGTGCTCAAAAATGGTGGGGGAACGAAAGTCACTCTATTATGTTTTTTTAACAAAAACATGAGCACTTGTTGGTATTTTAGTTATTTAACCCACTTAAACTTATCCATTTTCAATAAAATTTAGTATCTTAGAAACTAGACTCAAAATGATACAATTCATGTTTATACAACATCTTCCAATTTTGAGTGTAACTATTTCAAAAAAATCGTACAAGTTGAAGTTTTTTATTTTTCAGAAAAATGCATCCACTTAAGACCCCTTTTGCCCCCTAACTTGGTGCACTTACCCATGCATAAGCTCGTACTCTTCTTCTTATGTGTGAGAATAAGTTGAGATCACAAATCCTAATATAAATTCATAATGCTCCCTTATAACATATGCCAATGACTCTCGTCCAATTTTCACTTGTTTGTTGTAATTGCTATAAAGCACTTGCTTGTAATGCATACATCCCACTAAGATGCTTTGCTATACCCTTCTATATAGACAACTAGTCGTGCATGCAATGGCTTAGGAAGGCTTTATGCCTTACCAAAGTTGGGTACCATCATTAAACTTCTAATTGCGAACCACACATAATACACTTAAAATATTGACTAAGGTTCCATTCCCATAGGCTTTTAGGCACATGTAGGTGACAATTAGAAGTATCGATTGAACTTCTCTTTATATAAACACCCATACTCCAATACACTTTGAGATTTATCCTAAAATTAATCTAAAATTTTTATCTATAACCCAAGTTCAAATACCACCATTGATCAAGTAATCTATAACAAAGAACATGATGCAATAACAAAATAACTAACTAAAAATTTGACAAACTAGATAATTGGTAATGCTTGGAAACTAAGGGCTATAGACTATATTTGTGTCAATTTAACGATGCATGCTATTTTTTTTACATTACAATAAATTACAAATTTTTAAGTAAATTTTTTTACAATATTAATACATAAATATTAACAAACTTTACATTTTCTCAAATTATTACATTGATAGGCATTTCCTTTTATAGGTGAGAGGATTGACTTCGACACGCTGCAATGAATCAACAATCTAGATTAGTTCGTGCATGCATGCGATGATGTATGGATCATGTTGTTGTTTATGTGTGGTAGATTTTCCTCTCCCGTGAAATGTGAGCCCCTTGACATCTCGTGCGAACGTGGAGTGCCTAACACCTCCTGCAGACATGCATCCTTCCTCCTCGGCTGAGTGCTCCTTGACTCCTCCAGCCACACCACGCCTCTCCTCCCTCCCTTCCACTTCATTGGCCGTGTTTGATGAAGCTTTTAAGTTTTCAAAACAACTTTTTCTATTTTCGTGGTTTGCCTTTAGGGTAAGCTCACCAAGTTGGGGCCAAAAGGGGGTCTTAAGTGGAGCATTTTGAAAAAAAACTTCAACTTGTATGAGTTTTTCAAATATTTACACTCAAAATTAGATTTTATTGAAATTTTGAGTCTAGTTTCTAAGATATAAATTTTATTGAAAATGGATAAGTTTAAGTGGGTCAAACAACTAAAATACCAACATGATGCTCTGTTTTTGTTAAAAAACATAATAGAGTGACTTTCGTGCCCCCACCATTTTTGAGCACCATTTAGTATTTTTGAAAACCCTTTGGTAGAAAGATAGCTAGGAGCATCTAGTTTGGGCTCCATTTTTTTAAAAGATTTTTTAGCGAATATTTTTTTATTTATGATTTTTCTAGTACATAAATTTTATGTTTTGAAAAATAACGGAGCTCCAACCATGCCCCCCCAACTACCTCAAAAAATATCGAAAATTAGATTTTTTTTTTTTTGAATATGTATAGAATTATGCCTAGTTTGGGCTAGTATAATTTTTTTTAAAATTTTGATCACCCAAAAAAAGATACACCATGAAAGATAGACATATTTACACTTCAAAAAATAGCTATAAAAAGGCATAGTTAGAAAATAAATAATATGGAAACCTTATATTAGTCAAAAATTTGAAAAATTATATTTTTAGAAAGAAGAGACTCTGCTCTACATCATGTGGTATAATTTTTTTAAAAATGGATCGATTGTTTTATTTTGATTTATCATAGAGGAAGTGGCATTTTTACATTTTCTTGTAAAAACACGTTGTTTGTTGTGTTTGTGCAGGTCCATGCCTCAGGCTTGGGGATCCAAACCGGATCCCAAGCCTTGAGGCATGGCTTGGGAAAAGAGAAAACACAAAACACGTACGCATTACATAACACGTATGCGTATTATGTGTAGTATAAACATTATGTATGCTTTTGACATGCTTCTATTTACATAAATAAATGTTTATATACTTTATTTATTTTTTATAATTTTTATTTATTATTATTTATATTTTATTATTTCTTATACTTTAAATTTATTTATGTAAATATAAGAAATTAGGGTCACTCTGCACCTTATGGAATTAGTCTCACAACTCCATGAGTCATGGTTTAGGAGATAGTTTTTAAAGTATAATCTGGTCAGTACATAGGTAATTTTTCAGGATTTCAACATTCAACCTAAATCTTTTAGCATTTAACTTCTACAATCGAAACCCTAAACCATAGGCCATAAACCTAAACACTAAACTGTAAACCTTGAGCCCTAAACCCTAAACCCTAAACCTTTAACCATGATCCCTAGACCCTAAAACCTAAACCCTAAACCCTAAACCTTAAACATTTAACCCTTACCCATGAGCCCTAAACCTAAACCATAAGCCCTAAGCCTAAGCCCTAAACCCTAAACCATAAGCCATAAGCCCTAAACCCTAAACCTAACCATAAAAATATAATCCTAAACCCTAAACCCTAAACCCTAAACCCTAAACCTAAACCTAAACCCTAAACCCTAAACCTAAAACCCTAAAACCCTAAACCTAAACCCTAAACCCTAAACCTTAAACCCTAAAACCCCTAAACCCTAAACCTAAACCCCTAAACCCTAAACCCCGAGCCCTAAAAAAACCATAAACCCTAAACCTTAATCCCTAAACCCTAAACCTAAACCCTAAACCCTAACCTAAACCTAAACCCTAAACCCTAAACCCCTAAACCCTAAACCCTAAACCCCTAAACCCTAAACCTAAACCCTAAACCCTAAACCCTAAACCTAAACCCTAAACCCTAAATCCCTAAACCTTAAACCATAAACCGTAAACCATAAACCTAAACCTAAACCTAAACCTAAACCCTAAAACCTGAATCGTAAACCATAAACCCTTATCCCTAAACACTAAATCCTTAACCCTAAACCCTAAACCCTAAAAACCCTAAACCCTAAATCCTTAACCTTGATCCATAAACCCTAACCATAAACACTAAACCCTAAACCTAAACCTAAAACCTAAAACCTAAAACCAAATAAAACCCTAAACCTCTAACCTTCCCCCGAACCCTAAACCCTAAACCTAAAACCCCTAAACCTTAAACCTTAAACCATGAGCCCTAAACCCTAAACCCTAAACCCCAAACCATATTTCATCAATATTTCCTAGTCTCATGCCTAGAACCATCATTGAGTCTACTTATAGAACTACCTTGTTTATGAGAGGTGGGACAAGTAACTAAATGGATATGACATCTACCTTGTGCCTTGTAATGCATATATTACACATCTCTTCCAAACTTGTTTCTCCCCACATATACTTGCACTCTTGAATGTAAATTTATTCACACTCTGAAAACAAATTTCACATTTCTCATATTTCCATGTATGGTATTATGCAAGCCAGGATGACCCATTGGAAGCTGGAAAAAATAACCATCACAACAAAAAAATTAATCTTAAAGGAAACAAAAGAAACATAGAGAATATATCAATGCAGAGGTGTAGGATCATAATTGAATTTCCTGTAGTATCCTCTCCTCCGAGAGAAAGATAAAGTTCAAGTGTTCTACTTGGAATGGATAGTAAATTTGACAGAACTTCCTAAAGTGTTCAAAATAAGCATAGAAATAGGGGAATGGCTAAGAACACTAAGGGGTTATCAATCGCACCTAGTAAATATTTCTTGTTTAGTTCTAAATGGGAGTTACCTGCCTACGACTTAGTGACCTTCCATTCATTGATAATTCCTTATATGATAAACCCATGGATGTTTTCAAAATCCCTTGAACAAAAAGATAGGGGTAGTCATCAATCCTAGTGAAGGGTGTGATGTGATTTCCAAGAAACTTGAAATTCATATAGATTTAGAGGTCATAACACGAATTTACAAATATCTCTATCATTATAAATGGAAGCCAAGTAACAATGTCTCCCTATACATCCAAGGATTGAGGACTACTAGGGTCTTTGGAAGGATTGGACAAATCAGGAATATGACATTTCCCTCCTTCAAAATATCAACAGATGAAAAACATCAAATTTTGATGACTCTCTTTGAATGTTCTGCCTACAAATTTGATGAACCCTGAACTCTATGACCTAAACCCTTAACCCTCAACCATGAGACCTAAACCCTAAACCCTAAACCCTAAAACCTAAATAATAAATCCTAAACCCTAAACACTAAATACTAAACCCTAAACCCTAAACCCTAAACCCATAACCCAAACCCTAAACCCTTGACCCTAGACCCTAAACCCTGAGCCCTAAGCCCTAAACCCTAAATACTAAATCCAGAGCCCCGAGCTCTAACCCCCAAACCTTAAACCAATAACTCTGAACCTTGAACCTTAAGCCATAAACCATGAACCATGAACCCTAACCCTAATCCCTAAACCCTAAACCCTAAACCCTAAACCTTAAGCCTTGAACCCTACACCCTAATCCTTGAGCCCTAAACCCTAAACCTTAAACCTTGAGCCCTAAACCCTAAATATAGAGCCCTGATCTCTAACCCCTAAACCTTAAACCCATAACTAACCCCTAAACCTTAAACCCATAACTCTGAACCCCAAACCCTAAGTCATAAACCTTAAACCATGCACCCTAACCCCTAAACCCTAAACCCTAAACCCTGAGCCCTAAACCATAAACCCTAAACCTTAAGGCCTAAATGTTAAATCCTAAAGGTCCCTAAACCCTAAACCCTAAACCCTAAAAAAACTAAATCATAAACCCTAAACCCAACCCTAAACCCTAAACCTAAACCCCAAACCCTAAACCCTAAACCCTAAACCCTAAACCCTAAAAACCCTAAACCCTAAACCCTAAACCCTAAACCTAAACCTAAACCCTAAACCTTAAACCTAAACCCTAAACCCTAAACCCTAAACCCTAAACCTAAACCTTTAAACCTTAAACCCTAAACCTAAACCCTAAACCCTAAAACCTAAACCCTAAACCCTAAACCCTAAACCTAAACCCTAAACCCTAAACCCTAAACCCTAAACCCTAAACCCTAAACCCTAAACCCTAAACCTAAACCCTAAACCTAAACCCTAAACCCTAAACCTAAACCCTAAACCCTAAACCCTAAACCCTAAACCCTAAACCCTAAACCCTAAACCCTAAACCCTAAACCCTAAACCTAAACCCTAAACCCTAAACCCTAAACCTAAACCTAAACCCTAAACCTAAACCCTAAACCCTAAACCCCTAAACCCTAAACCCTAAAAACCTAAACCCTAAACCCCTAAACCCTAAACCCTAAACCCTAAACCCTAAACCCTAAACCCTAAACCTAAACCCTAACCCTAAACCCTAAACCCCAAAACCTTTGCCCTAAACCCTAAACCCTAACCTTTAAACCTTAAACCCTAACTCCTAAACCCTAAACCCTAAACCCTAAACCTCAAACCCTAAACCTTAAACCCTAAACCTAAACCCTAAACCCTAAACCTAAACCCTAAAACCTAAACCCTAAACCCTAAACCCTAAACCCTAAACCTCAACCTCAACCCTAAACCCTAAACCCTCAACCCTGATCCCTAAACCCTAAACCCTAAACCTTGAGCCATAAACCCTAAACCCTCAACCTTGACCCCTAAACCCTAAACCTTGAACCTTGAGCCCTAAACCCAAACCCTCAACCCTTAACCCTAAACCATAAACCAAAACCTAAACCTAAACCATAAACCCTAAACCATGAACCCTAAGCCCTGAAGCCCTAAACCCTAAACCCTAAAATATGAACTATGAGCCTTAAACACTAAACCTTAAACCCTAAACTCTAAACCTTGAGTCCTAAACCCTTAGCCCTAAACCCTAAACCCTAGCCCTAAACCCTAAACCCTAAATCATAAACCCTCACCCAAAGGAAAGTCCTAAAAAGATCATTCAACGTGTTTCAGTGTGTAGGGAATAGTGTTTAAGGTGATCGATCGACTCATTTAGTTTTTATGAGAGACTACTTCCTTTGAAGGCCTAAAAAGGCATTTTTGGCCATTTTGTAGTTAATTGAACACCCTTCAGAACAAGCTAAAATGAGCTAGTCATGTCACCGAGTTATCAAGGACCATTATTTGTGAAGTATTAAGGCATCGTTTGTCTCCATAAGAGACATATGAGCAAAAGCATGTATGAGAATCATGAATTTGATTCCATGAAAGGATGCTTTTAGAGCTAGGAAAGGTGAGGGGATGATCTTTATATGGAGCACCATGTTTCTAAGAATGAGCAATCATCTGAGTTCACTTGATGTAATTCACTTGGTATTATTCGTAACAACTCATTCAACACCTAGTAGTGTTATCACACCTTAAGGAGGAGGCACATTACAATCACCTCATTTTGGCCATAGGACAAGAATCCCATTCAGGAACAATCCTCTATCTACAAAGTGAGGATCTCTTTTTAGTAAGAAGTAGACAAACATCATAGAGTTAATTCATGGTCACTAAAGTGAATTATGGACCAAATTTAAAAATTAGTACCAATTCAAGTAGTGGTAGGGCCAAAATCCATTTTAGAAGGTCAAAAACCTAAAAATGACTATATGCTTTCCCAAAACAAAGACCGACTACAATATATATGCCTTGAAAGTTTTAGGTCGTTTGTTGAAATCCTGAAAATGAGTAAGTACTAACCAGATTAGATTTTGAAAAACTATCTTCTAGATTATAACTGTTGGAGCTACGAGACCACTTCCATAAGGTGCAGAGTGACCCTAATTTCTTATATTTACTAAAATAAATTTAAAGTATAAGAAATAATAAAAGAAATCTTAAACATTTATTTTTGTAAGTATAAACCACCAAAACACATATGCATGGTCCATACTACACAAAACGCGTACGTGTTTTCCTTGTTTAAACATTGTACGCGTTATGCTTCATGATTCCCGAGCCAAACAAATTAAAACACATACGCGTTTTGCTTTTTTTTTTAATTCTTGTCCGCTTTTTGGCCCCCTAACCCGAACTTCGCACAAATTAAAACAAATTAAAACCATATATTTATTTCACATCTCAAATAAAGTTATTTTTACATTTTTATTAAATATATTTAGAATATTTTACATATACTTAATTAGTTTGAATATATATTAGTATAGTTTATATATAAATGTATAGGAAAATGTCGGTCATACATAAAATATGCAAGTTGGATGTGATGGTTATTTCAAATATTTGAAAGTATTTTACGGTTAAAATCATTATAGACGTCTAAACATACATCAAATTTAACCCATGGGCCACAGATTTATCTCTGTGTGTAGGGACAATTTAACCCTTAATGGAATTGGTTATGGGACGACTATTACCGAGGGCTCCTTTAGCACAATTCCTGTAACGTCTATTTATTTGATTATGTGAGGGCAAAACTTTTGACTTGCTGCAACTATCCAATTACCGTCAAATTTAACCCATGGGCCACATATTTATCTCCGTGTGCAGACCGATTTAACCCATAATGGCATTGGTTATGGGACGACTATTAGATAGTTTAAATACAATTAACTAAAATAACAATCTTTTAAGGCTTTAATTTTAGGCTTTTATTTTATATATATATATATATATATTAATTTATATTTTTCCTTTTGCGTAAAAACAATTACTTGGCTCAGTCGGTGCTAGATATGATTTATTCGTCGTGTTCGGGACTTCAACACTAATTTTCGAATAACATACTCGTATTTCTTTTAGTCAAATTTCTATATAGGAAATCTATATATTGCATAGATGTTTGTTTGTTGGTTATATTATTGTCAATGGGGAGTGAGGAAATGGAGAATAATGAATACAAATTAATGATATCTAAATTTTATTCTATTGAAGTGTTGGTGACTTTTTCTTAAATGGGTATGACTTTCGTGTAAAAGTGATGGATTAGCGCGTAAACCAATTGGTTGGTTTTTTGACATGGGTCTATTTTCCCATTCAACTTTTATTTTGTTGTTAAATACATGGGGATTTCATACAATTCCTATAATGTCATGTTTAGGAACTGTAGATTTGTGCAAACAAAACTCCAAAATCCGTGCACTTCATTTTGTTTAGTGGGTTTCCCTCTTTGTTCACGTAACGGGAATGTTTACGTGTAATGTCAACTATTGTCTTCACGTGTGTTGTGCAATTTGATAGAGACTTCGTTGAATGTCAGATCAGTGGTGGGCCCATCCATTGGATTGCTTGATTATTAGTTACATCCCCGTCATATTAATGTTGGGCCTCTTTTTATGTGTTTCTATTTTAGAGTGAGATTCAATTGATTACTTAAAATAAATATAGATCTTTTTTGTAATTATATAAATGTTAAAAAAATTTTAAAAAAAAGTTAATTATGTGAGGAGCAGAACTTTGCACTCGCTTACAACTATCCAATTACTACTAAATTTACATGTTAATTTGTTTTCTAGTGCGAGTCTAAGAGGAGCATGAAGGGATGGGCATGAAAGCACACGCCAAAGGCGAGATTGTCAAATATGTTCACTGCACTGAATAAAACAGAAATAAAGTAGTACAAGTCATTCTTAATATTATATTATTTTTTATTTTAACATTTGTAACAAAATTTTATATTATAATTTATAATGAATCGGATTTATTTGTAATGTATTTATTTATATACATGTGTGTATTGTATATATATATATATATATATATATATATATATATATATATATATATATATATATATATATATATATATAAAGGATGATCATGTTTAAAGTTTACATGTCGTATACAACAATTATTTCAAGTATTTGCAAGTATTTTACTTATGACTCATGAAAAATGTCTAGACAATTGTCAAATTTAACCCATAGTGGATATCATATTACCCACTTCATTGATAACTTTTAAATTAACTCTAATGTCATGTTGTATAAGTTTAAACATCATCTTTCATTCCCAAAATATTGCAATGAATGGACATTATTATATTGTACACATGCACCCCAAAAGCTTTGAAGAAAATAAAATAAAAATCTTGCTTTGGTGTTCTTTTCCATTAAAAAAATCGTGTTTATTGTTCTTTGGATGGTATTGCCTTTAGTTGTACCTCCATAACCTTGTGCTTTGTGTGGGAAACAAATTTGCACCGTGGGTCTTGCCACCACTGGCGCTGACAACAACATCCACAAAATCCACCTTCCATTAAGCCTTGACGGTTTACTTTGCCTTGTTATGAACTCCTATTTTAATGCGAATTAGTCGGATTGTCGGTGCATCTCCAAAAAGGCTTCGATGGAATAGTGTTCATTTTCAAACAAGTTAGTCCCTAACACAACAACATGAAAGAGAGACACTATCTCATAAGGCAGTTGTAGGACCTCAAACAAATCCATGACATGTTGTGAATGGCCTCGCCAACATGCCCCTTTGCACAATGCACAAGTCCCGTAGAGGAGGCAACATAGTTTCAAAAGTCCTGTCTGAATCCGAACCTTAGCTCTACATAGGCCATTGACGGACCAAAATGACCCCTGTCTAAGGGGCCAAGCCTTGAGCCATTGTTTACGTTGTCCATATTCTCAATGACCTCAAAGGCTTCAATGAGTCTCCTTCACCAACGCCTAAAGATAGGAAGCTTCATCATCTTTGAGTCTCTCATGTTTTTTCCTTTACTCATCATGCCCTCCAACTCATCCTCGTCATCTACCTTACCTTCTTCTTTAAGAGATAAAAAATCAACAAAACAATCAACATTGTCCTTGGAGTTGTGGATGTCTAGGCCCTTGAGTCAATGTTCCCATGTGATGAGATCTCCATATTCAACTACTCCCCGCCTCACAGGCCAACATTCCCGCTACAGATCATCGCCAAGAACATGACCATAGGAAAGCAAGAGACTGAACTAACCATATTTTGATTCAATACTTGCTTACCTCTTCGGATTGAATAGTTGTTGTTCCCTCCTCTTCAAAATACTACTCCTATGTTCTTCCTTCTATATATTCCCTCGAGTACACTACATGGTTTATTTCCATCTCTCACTTCACTTTCAAATCCTCCTTTGAACATGGGACAATTGCTTCTTTTGAGAGTATCGGTGTTTCCATTGCACCTCTTGATGTGATTGCTAATATATGTATTGGTGAAGGTATATATATATATTTGAAAAACACTACCATTTGCTAAAGTTTTAACAATCTAGAACCTTTGGTTTTCCAATCATATATGGACAAAATCACCAATTTAATAAATAAATAAATAACACCGGCTCAAATTTGGAGTGATGCTTTGCAGGTAAAGACTTTGTGGGCATTAAAAAAATAATTACATCAAATCACTGCGAGGAATCTCCTTATTTTGTGGCTTCCTAACACATGTTTATATATATGTAGACAAAGGAAGATGCAGCTTGCTGGGCGTGACAATAGGAAGGTGACATTACATCTGCTCATAGTAGGAATAATTATTCGGCTTCTTCTTCACTGCAACTTGTTGGAAAAGACATTTCTGAACGACCTCCTTCATTTCCAAATGTGAATGGGTAAAGCCGTCCCTCTCCTTATAAAACAACTGCATTGCTCTGGCTGTGTTAAAAACTAGCTTCATACACCTCTCTGTCACCTCGCCATTGTTAACCAGTTCCCAATTTAATTCCAGCAGGCCACTCTGGATGATGCCGTACACATGCTCCACAGCTTCTTTCTCGGTGATCTCTGGATGATCTCTCATGTAGCATTGTATTGCACAAGCCTTGCCTCGTCTTCTCTTCTCCTGATTAATTATTGCATTAACAGCCATTCCAACATATAAAAATGTTAAAACACAGTTATATTATGGATCAACTTTATACATTGTCCATGCCCAACAGGATTAAATTAGAGCTTATGTTATTTTATGTATTTATTATTGATCAATTAATGGGTTATTTAGTATTTTTGGGTGGTATTTTTAATGGTTGGTCAACAATTCAACTTGCTAACATATATAAAAATTATAACTTGTTAACATATATAAAATTTAAATAGTATGTATGTTACCTGGTAAGTTTTTGTATCACTAATTAAACGCCCTGACAAAGCCATAAGTTGAACAAATTTAGATCCGTAATGAAATTTTGAAAGCATTTCATCAGGAAAATGATCTCCCATAAAAAGCATCGAGGTCAAAACAACTGTAGCTACACCCATTGATACTTTGGCATTCTCCATATATTCTTCCAAAGAAGGCAAATATTTCTCTTGCACCCATTTAGCTTCTTCTGTGTAGGATGCCAACAGAACCTCCCACTAAGCGAATACATGATTAAAAAAATTAGTTACTCAAAAGGAACAATATGATTATTAGCGGAAAAAAACTCATACATTTACTCAAATAACATATCCAACTAATATGAGTTCTTACAAAACCATATTATATATAATCTGCTCTACCACATATACAACTGATCAATGATCAATGGGGTAGGAAGCTCCATTCTCAAGACACAACACTTTGATAAAGGTTTTACAAGCTAATATGAGTTCTTAAAAAACCATACTATATAATCTGCTCTACAATATATATACAAATGAATGGGGTAGGAAGCTCCATTCTCAAGGTACAACATTTTGATAAAGGTTTTACAAATGATGTAACAAGTTAAATTTGATTTTCAGGGAAATGAATGGCATATGCAACCTATTGACCCATGTTGTATCTTTATGGTAATACACTTTGATTACTTGTTAGAAGGCTCCGTGATTGTTATGTAGATTTATGAGGAAACTCTATGATTAACCGCACTTAAATTAGAGTCCCTCGTGTATGCATCACCTAAATGAGTGTTAAGTGGATTGTGCGAGCAATCACCTCAATACAATAAGTATCAAATAAATCATTTATACTGTAGAGAATTTGTTTTTTTAACCAGAGCTCATAAAATATGGGTCAATGTAGATTAACTCGAACCTATATATAAAAACTCATAGCAAATACACCAATTTTACATGTATAACACATACCAGATTTCGAAGGTAGGGTAATATGTCACGTCCTTGTGTTCTCCTTCCTTCTTCTGCAATTTGGTTGATTGTTTCATACAAGCCCAAGAAGCATATTTTCATTTCTTTACCCATGTTGCTCACTAATGACAAATCCCACCTAATACGTCCCCATCAACAACAAAAACAAGCATGGTTTAGCTGCGTGAAGAATGTAGTATTGTGGGCTTTTGATCAATGGAGAAAGTGAAAAATAAAACTATTTTTCACCTTTTAACTGCTTCACAGAACACCAGGGCGTCGTTGCTAGATCCGTGTGCTTCGAAAAGATCACTTACAATGACTGTCAAGACTGCAGTTTTAGTAAAGATGGCTCTGCATGCACTGAACTCTGGCTCATACATGCTCGCAGAAACTGCAAAATATATTTCTACTACACGATCTGTTGTGAATTGGAGCTCTGTGAAACCTGAAAATTTCCACCACCTTTCAACAGTTCAATGCAATATGTTTAGTTTGCATTTTTGGTGTCATAAAAGAGAGATTGCATACAAAAGAAGTAGGCAACAAGGTGGCCTTACCTTTGAAGATTTGGAATCTCCTTCTGGTGCATAGATTGCACATTGTTAAAGTCCAATTTTGCCAATTCTAAGTATTTTTCGTTGCTTACATATGGCATCCTAATAAACAAAATATGTGAGGATTTTCAGGAAGAGCTTATATAGCCGGTGTGTAACAAAAAGAGGCCTCAATTAGCAAAATTCAAACCCATGATTTGTGCTACACAAGTCTTCCAACTTGTCTTGTTATATTGTGGAAGAGTCTATTCATCACTTATGTTTACAATTTGAATTGTTAACTAACTAACTAGCTATTTACTACTTCTTAAGTAGTGTTTTTTCATTGGGTAGTCAACAATTCAACCATACAAACATATCTTAACTTTATAATCAATAAAAGTCTTCCAACTTGTCACTATATTGCAGAAGAGTCTATTCATCACTTATGTTTACAAGTTCAATTGTTAACCAACTAATGAGCTATTTACTACTTTTAGGTCGTGTTTTTTCATTGGGTAGTCAACAATTCAACCATACAAACATACCTTAATTTTATAATCAATAAAAGTCTTCAACTAGTCACTATGTTGCGAAGAGTCTATTCATCACTTACGTTTACAAGTTGAATTGTTAACCAACTAATGAACTATTTACTACTTTTTAGATAGTGTTTTTTCATTGGATGATCAACAATTCAACCATACAAACATACCTGAACTTTTTAATCAATAATTTTTAATATAAACTATTTAATATTTTTTAGTATCTATGCTCCTAAATTCAACATCATTCAACATGAACACACAGACTATTTACAAAAAAAAAACTTCCCAAACCAACAAATTGGTTTAAAGATGAGGTCTTACAAATACATAGACTTTCCAAGCCACACATCATTTGCTCCGTATTGCTCAATATAGCTCCTTGCCTCCACCCTCGGCAAACTTGTGTGCCATGGATATTTGAGCACATATTCCACCTGCAAATTGAAAGAATTGTTGTATTATTTAGGACAATTTAACAATTTATAAGTATCCTATATTTGCCTACAAGAGTACCTCTCCTTGAAGATCTTTTTAAGAGCCCATTTATCAAAAGCACCCACATTCTCAAGAGCATTGGTCAAGTATCTATGGGTACACAGTTTTGCTTCTTCCATTATTTTTTCTCCTCGATATGCAACTTGGGAGCAGCGATGGACATTTAACATGTCTGTAACACCCCTCTGTGTCTGACCCATAAAGCAAAAAAACTCTCCATTCCCGTCTCTAAAACTTTTCAGAGCATCTATTGAAAACAGAGGCAGGAATTGAGCAACTCCAAAGATATAAAACTATTAAAAAGTCTATCCATCACATGAGTTTGTAAGGCTGACTGGTCAACCAACCAATGGGCTGTTTACCACTTTTTGAGGTGGATTTATCATTGGTTGGTTGACCAACCTTACAAACTCATGTGATGTTTAGACTGTGTAATTACATTTGTATACCAAAAAATAAAAATTTATTACTTGAAGATACACTGTATCCATGGAGTCTTAGGATTCTGAGAGCCATGGCTGTATCATCTATATCACCCACAGAGGTGTCCCTCGCCCATCCGATGCCCCTCTCATTCCAATGCCTGTCAATCGATTTCAGTAAGCTTCACCCAGAAAAATGAAGAATCAGAATCAGAATGAAAATCTATACTTGTACACATAATCCAGCGTTTCTTTGATCTCCTCCTTGAAATGGCGATCGATGCCCAGGCGTTCAACAGTGTCGACGGCCCACAGGCGTTCAAACAAATCCAGCGGATAGTGGCAAGGAACTGCATTTTATTCATTTGGGTAACCTTAATCAATCCCAATTAATGGAAGCATCTGATTGCCATGAAATTCAAAGTAGAAAGCAATTACCATGATCTTCAAATTTGTTGAGAACGAAGCTCAAAAATTCCAAACACTTTCTGTCTCCGGTGCGCATAAACACGGCAGCGGTGGATGCAGGGGAGCTGAGGAATGAACCATCACTGGACTGAAGTTTCATTATTTTATCCCAGTCGATTATTTCCTGCAACCCCTCCAGCGAATATAATATTGTTGTTGGAATGGTATGGATCACATTCAGCGGAATCCTGATTACACCCAAAAATTCCAGAGCGCTTGAGCCATTTTGGAGGAAAGGAAAATCATAGCCATTAGCTAGAAAAATAAAAAATAACGACGAACTGGCTCACTTTTTAAGCTTAGTCTCACGCATCTCGAGAATAAGTTTAAAGACTGGCAATTCATAGGGAAGATCCAATCCTAAACTTTTGGCTTCGTTCAGCATTGAAATGAAGACGATCTCAAACCCACTTGGCCGGTGATTGTCCGCTTCCTCCTCTATTTGTTCAGCATATTTCTGTATAAATTCAACACCTGCTTTTGCAATAAAGATCTTAATACCAAATTAAGAAGAGCCTAAACATTACTTATCAGCAGAGCGCTCCGCACCAATCACAAATTTACTAATGTTTTGTATTTTTGCTAGTTATTGTCAGTTCTTTTAGTATAGTTATATTTTAAAAAATCTTAAACATTCTTTTAGTCTCTTACTATTGGTTTGCAAGTCCCACAATTTACTACAATGCTGCAAATATTTGTTAAAAAAATTGTCAAAATTTTGATTTTATAATCTACTCTCAACATATGTGATGTTTAAGCACAAGGAAAGTGATAATGATAAGCTTGTCAAACCTTTCTTGACTTGTGTGTCCCAATACACCAAAGAGTGAGGGTAATAACACAGGCAAGAGTAGCCAGAATTCGGTCATATGTCAAGAAGCGCAATTTTTCGCCCCACGAACCGTCGCTCAACTGGTTTTGTAAAATCCACTGGAGCGTCTGAAGAAAGTCCGGGCGGTTGGAGCCATCGAGAGCAGGCACCCTGGCGACCCAGGCAGTGTCATACGCAGAAGGATTCGTTTCGCCGTCTCCCATTGATTTAAACATGACCTTGATTTCCGATATCAAAGTCTCAATTCTCTTCGCATCATTTCCTGGATTTACACACTGAAATAGAACATAACACATTAATGTTATGAGTATATAAAGAGCCTATCTATCACATATATTTGTAAGTTAAATTGTTAACCAACCAACTCACTGTTTACCACTGGAACTCTCTCTGAAACACAAACAGACCTGATAAGATGAGATTAGAGAATCCACCAAATCTTCCTTCCAAATTGCCAGAGAAAATGCTCGTTTGTGCAGTGTGGAAACTGTAAAGTTACAGAGGAGACATATCCAGAAAACTCTTCAAAACCATAACTCTTCACTGTTAAAGAACCTCAAATCTCTAGATATATACATACCAGCGGCATTCTGTTTACTAGCAGATTGCGAAGAAAGAAGCGCTTGTCGAACAGAAGCCACCCGCATGCTTTTTTCAGAATGATCTGGCTGCTTATTCCATCGGCTGTGAAAAAAACAGGGTCGAATAACGTGATGTCTTCCATTAAGCTCAGAAAGTGGATTTGGGAACGTACAGGCAGGACAAATTTTTCCCATTGCGATGATCGCTTGAGCCATTCCAACCAAATCCAACGGAATCAATGTTTCAAAAGAAATAAATTATATACACAAGCGATATATGGCTGAAATGTTCGAAAATTCCCCGCCTGCACAAGTTCCCAAAAACAAATCCAATTTAAAGTTCGCATTCGATGAACTGGGTAGATAGTTTTCCAATTTATTATTTGAAGATTCCTAACATATCGGTTTTGGGGTTTTCGATAAAACTACTTCCACTGGTACGGACAGCTTACATTTGATGCCTGTCGAACGAAAAAAACGAAAAGACTACTAACAAAATATATAAAGGACTATTCTACGTTCATTTATTTATTTTAAATATATATTTATGTAAACTATTATATATAAATATTTATTTAAAACGATTATTTAGAATATTTGTAAATATTTAATAGTTAAAATTATGAAAAATGTTTCAACGACTTTTAAATTTATTGCAAGGTCGTATGGGTCAAATAAACTTATAAGAAATAATATTAATTGAGCTTTAGACAATTAATTTATGTCATGGTTGTATGGGTCATATAAATTTATAAGAAAAATATTAAATTATGCGGCTTCTTCTCATATGATTATATGATAGGGAAGAATATTTTTTATAGTGTCGACCATGGGTTAAATTTGACAGCTTGTTTACATGTTTTTTTTATGATTAGTCATAAAGCACTTGCAATTTTTTGAAAAAACTACCACGTATGGCTTTTTTATTTAAAATATGGCCATCATTTTCAATATAAATTTATATGCAAACTATATAAGCATATATTCAAAGAGTTGAATAGACAGATATTATTATTTTTAATTTTATTACTACTTTGTGTATACATAACACTATTTTGTACTTTTGAAGGGTAATATTAAAAAATACCATTACTTAAAATTTGTTTGACATGTATATGTGGTTGTCAAATTTAACCCTAATGTCAACTTTAATATTTTGCATTGTAATCTCCTCTATAATTGTAAAATGTCACAAGGAAATTCTAAATGATGTGAGCCATACCAAGTTAATAATCATGCGAAAATGCATAAATCGTTATGTTGTTGGTATGATCTAAAACCATTGATTTAATAAGTTGCAAAGAATTTTGATGCTATCATCTTTACACATGGTTAGGTGAGTTGGTTAGGCATTAGCGCTCGGATGAGGTTGTCGTAGGCTCAACTTTTACAAATCGTCACGATAACGTACTACTAGGAATTTAGGGTTAGTGCAAAAATGCAACAAACCATTCCTATTGTAAACTAAGTGTCAATAAGAGATATAATTTGATATGTACTCACTCCATTTCCTTACCATTTATATTGAGTATAGTTTGAAATAGAAGAGTTTGAATAGTCTCAGTATTTTGTTAGTTAAGAAATTAGCTAATAATCATGTCAAGACTCGACTAAATGTTCGACAATATACCAATGTTTTAATTGAATATTCATACCACTTTTCATACCTAATTCTTTTCTGTACTCAACTCACATATTCATATATATACATATACATATATATATATATATATATATATGTTAAAATCTTTTATATAATATATAGACCTACCTAATTCTTTTAACATGTTGACTCAACATACATATATAATGGTGATGATTCAATTATAAACTAAACCTCATCATTTTATATATAGAATTAACAAATAAACAACACCTAAAAAGAATGAGAAAAGAAAACATATTTATTTTATAATAAATGAGTTGCGAAAATATTTAATAGATAACATGTAAAACCTATTAACAAACAAACATTTCAGAAGACTAATAAAACATCCCATATATTAATTTACTATTTTTATACGAATTAATCTTATTACTATATTTAATCCCATAAATTTCTTTATTTCATAAACATTATTAAAATCAGTCTTTAAGTCAAAAGCCAACTTAAAAAAAGAAAAGTGAAGATGACTTGAACCGGCTTTCTCCAACATTTGTTGAACAAAATTGAAACTTCAAAATTCCTAGGTTATTTCTAAATTAAACAAACATTGGATCTATCTAAAATATTAATATTTTTATGTAGCAAATCGCAATTTGCGTCAAGACCGCTTGATTGACCGATTTATATTAATATTATAATGTTTAATCTTAACTTCAATATTTGAACCCATATTCCTGGTGGCCTACCGCTTGTCACTTTCCAATCTCCTTCCTTTCTGTTTTTTCTATTTACCCTCCATTTTCCATCTCTACTCAATCCTTATTTTCCATTGTCCCATGGCTTCTTGCATCGATACACATTATAGTCATTTTAGCTTTTTTAAGTTTGGAAACAAAGGATCATTGCAGAGCCGAATTAAAGGTTAGGAATGCTCTAGGCAATAATTGAAATGGACGCCTTGTTATAATTATAGTTAATAATTTATAAATAAATTAAAATTACGTACATTATCGTATTTTAAAATTTGTATAGTATGGACATTAATTAAAAACATAAAATATTATGCATAGAAGACAACCTTGATCTTGATCTCGATCTTTCAAGTTATATAAATTGATTCATTCCATTCCATTCTCTTCTACTTTATTCTATGCTAGGAGTCTTGAGAATTGAGAAGGAGCCATTTCTAGATGAAATTTCAGGGAAATAAAGGTCATTGTCAATGCAATACAACAAATTATTGAGAAGATCATAGGGTTGATCAGAAAGATCTCAACATATTATCAACAGTGTAAATTATTTCTTTGCCTTTTTGTTTTAGTAAATTGTAGCATGCTTCACATATTTCACACAGAGTCTTTTTTTTTTAAAATAAAATTTGTTATCCATCCTCAAATTTAATAGAGGTAAAAATAAATGAAATGCTTCCCAAGTTCCATTTTTATTTGAGATTTGTGAGCCTAAAATTCCTACCACCATAACTTGTAGCCAATACCAAATTCTCTTAAATTTCTTGTCGTTGGCAATACAAAACAAATTTTGTATGAATTGTGTGTTTCATTCTTGATAGAGTCAAAATTGCAATGGATACTCTTCTATGAAGAGTGAGAGGAAGCCAAAGATTTATGTGAAGAAAGAGCATCATTACACCGACTACAAGTTGTGGAAAAAAATAATTACTACAGGTCAATCAACCTAAAATTTTATATACACCACAACTATTTAAAATGTTGATAAAATTATTAAATTTGATAAAATAAAATAAAGTTATAACTAAAACGTATGACACTACTTTAATATGTACATTCACAATTTAAAAATATGTTTTACAAAAACTAGTTGTGTAATTGTTAATTCCATATTTTTCGTTCTTTCCATAACCAATAAACACATGTAGTTTATGTTCACTTTACCATCATCTCTTTATATAAAATATTTAATTAAAAATATAGTTTAAAATGTTAATTTAAATTTTCATGTGCCTTCTATAAATAAAATTCAAATTATTTTAGAGATTAGTTTTTTAAAAGTTAGTTTTGGAGTGTTAGTAAAAGGCATATTAAACTTGTTTCTAGTATGCCATTAGTGTTAGTGGCACTCAAAGTTTTTAAACTCTTATTTTTGGGAAGGGAATGTCATCGAATTTTTTTGACATACCCTCCTTTTTTTTAGAATCATTTTAAAACTTCTCTATCTTCATCACACAACATTCTGCGTACATGTATTTATGATAAGTTTGGCGGGGGCCGCTTGACATTTTAATGCATTATTTAATCTATATAACATTTAAGTGGTTTCGTGGCATTCTTATACTCTGTTGGCAGATTAATTATATATGAAAACATATATATGGTATCTTGTTTATTAATTGGTTGCATTGCTTTCGATATGGAAATCAAGCTTCGTTTCGTAATATTATTCTTTGGTTTTCGGACTCGAATAATGATATATCTCTTATTTCCATTCTGGAAACAAGTTTGGTCAAGTGGCATGTTGAAGATGTTGGTGAGTTTTGAAATGATCATTGCATTGTCTGACTTCATTTTTGGACTGCCACTTAGCATAATTCAATGAGCTTGTGATTGTTTTCAGATCATTTTGAGTGGGTGTTTGTTGATTTCCCATGGTGATGTTGGCTATATCACTTTGCATTTATATTTATCTTGAATCTTGACGAATACATGATATGCTAATTGGTTAGATGGTGATAATGTTGCATGGCCACCATATTGCTCGATCCTTTCACCTCGGTTTTGGACCATATTATATGGTCGATTTCAAAAAGTCATGGGCAATGTTATTGGTAATGGCATAGTTGAAGCGGTTATGTTGTGGCTAAAGCCATAATAATTACAATGAATGCATATGTGTTGCATTAACTTCACCTCGTAAATGGTTTCGAGCTATGAAAAAACTTTGAAGCTTTGGCTTTTGTGATTTTTGTTGTTTGCATGCTCTGGTTTGAAATCTCTCTTGAGCTTCTTGGTCGCGGTGTTATACATTTGGGTCCTCCTATTTTCAAGTAAATACGTGGCAAGCTATACATGTATGTAGTTATCTAGATAGAGTAAAAAGAAGTTACCCTAATTTGGTCATTTTCATGCATGCATGCGCAATTTGACCGTGAGTTCATAAGTTTTTGATAAAAACCAAAGGCTGCTTTGTGGACATTGAGTATTGTGCTCATGTTTTTATCTTTTATTTTACTACCCACATTCAAAATACTTCCAATCTCTGCAAATGTTGAAATGGGTGAAATAATATTTGGCAAAAGCTTTTCTTTCTGGGTTGTGAAGTCAAGTTTAGTTGGAATGCAAGTTTTTAAGCCCATGTTGAGCCCAGTCGTGTTGTGGATAATGTGAGTGAAGCATGCAACATTCTTTCTAGTTTTTCTCTATCTAATCTATTGTTTCTAATGAGTTGGCTAAATATTGTGGGTCAGCCTAAGTTGTTCTTGACAATGGTTGTATCTTTCATGCCTTTATGGGCCGTTTTTGGTGAATATATGAATGTGTGGATTTTAGAAACCAATCAAGATGCCTAAGTTTAAATCAATGATGGGTACCCATTTTTTTCCTATGATAATTTTTGTGTCAATTTTGAGGCAAGAAGTGTATGTGAAATTTATTTTGGGTCATGAATAAGGATGCATAAAATATGGCCCAGTTTTACCAATCTTCTCTAAAAACTTTAGCTATAATCCATGTAGTTTTGATTTAATAATACGCTCAGTTTGGTTTATGGATTGTTTGTTGGAAATGGCGGTTCAATTTATTTTATATGGAGATCATGTGATATTCAAGGTAGACATTCTATTTTATGAGCTTCAATTGGGTTGTTGGAATTTTGTAAAATGTTGGTTTTGAGGAAACAAAGATTTAAAATGGTATTGTGCTATGAAGTTTATGTTGAAATTTTGGTGAAAGTTCGCATACAACTTGGAATTTTTGAAGTTTAGATTGTTGAGAAAAAGGTTAATTTACTTTGCCAAATGGGTCAGTTATTGTTAATGATGAATATCCTTGGTATAATGGTTATCATCTGTCAAGTTACTTTACCTTTCATTTTAATATGAATTGGGTAATTTTAGTTCACCTTGTTTTTATGGATTATGTAAACTTTGGAAGTTGTCTTCATTTGAGCTTGCTTAGTAATTTTATCATTTCTTCTCAGTTATTACAACAATGTCAGGTTGGGATGGATGGGGTAATTCAAGAGGATCAAGTTCACATCACTCATGGGGGCACAATATTTTTTAGGATGTTCCCAATGGAAAAGAGGTTCACCTAAGGGTGGCCGAAGGGGAACTAATATGCTTTGTGTTAGGAAATAAGGGATAAAATATGTGGAATAATCCCTCACATAATCGCAACAATAGAAACTAATATGCAGAAATTATTACAGATCTCAAATAAAATTGCAGAATAAAATAACACAACACAAAGAGACAGTATTTAACGTGGTTCACCCAATTTGGGCTACGTCCACCAAGAATCACTTGCTCAGATTTTATTACAAGCCATCGCTCTCTCAATACAATACCTAGATCCATTTGGAGCTATGCTCAACAAACTCTGAGAATTCACAAGCCGAATTCAAAACACACATCTGCAATACATTTTCTTGTACATCTATCATATGCATAAGACCATATAAATAGACAACCGCTTTAAGTAGTTTTACAAAACGTGGGTATCAAAACCATGGGCAAAACCTATCCCATAAACCTATGGGTCAAAAACTCGCCCATATAAGAAAAGCACGTTTCCCAATATGTCGTGCATTTTTTGAGGCCAAAAAATTTTACGCCTAATTTTTTTTTTTTTTTCGGTCCGAGCCCCCGTACTTGTTCTCGGGGTTGCACCCCAACCTCACTTCTTCTAAGGTTGCACCCCTGGACCCCGCTTCAGGGCATGGCCCGGCCCCAACCCCTGAGGATACATGAAAAGTGTACAATACTCTTAGTGTATAGTCTTCAACACTTTCACACATGAAAAATAGGCTCCACAACCTAACACTTTGGGGTAGGGGACCTTTCATTAGAGTGATCCTACTTGTGTTTCATCCACTTTGATGCTAATGAGCCTTGTCTTCATTAGGTATTACAAGTTATTGAATCATATCCTTGTACCCAACCCTCTCAAAGCATTCATAATACCCCAGTCCATGACAACATTGATCATACACAATCCTTCCTCTTCCAATCGTTCAGTCCACTCTGCCCCTTCTCATTTTCCCTCATGTAATGTTTAACCACCTATTAACCCACCTTTATTGCTTAGACAAACCCAACCATCCCGCTCACATGACTCCCACCCTTTCCTAAGCATGTTAGGTCCTCTTCTATTGTTCCTAGGGTGACTAAAGCACTAAAGAGAGTGAAACTGGAGGTAGAAGAAGAATTGGGAGCCATCACTCACACTACTCTTCTGTTGGTCCATATGAGTATGTGGAATTGATGATTGAGACTGGGACACCATTATTAGACCTTACTGGAGATGATTAGTACTTCCATCATGATATGATATTCTGATTTCTGATTTGGACATGGATTTGAGCATATACTTTTCAGCAATTGATGGTTTTCATGGATTCTGATTATATACTTGATGATATTTTGATAACTTGGCTTTATGCGCTTAGTTATACACTTGAGATTTTGGTTGATTTCAACAGTTTGGTTATATGATGGATTATATTTTTGATGATCATTTGGATTTGATGGAGTATTTATGGTTTAATGAATTAAATGTTAAATGGCTATGTTGTATACTTTAGTTGGTGCATTTAATATTAGGTGGTGCTTTCTCCTTTCTTGTCTTGTGCCTCATGTTTTAAAGTCATCTTTTATTTTAAAAATATAGTTACTCGAGTCCTCCTCAATTGATATTTAAAATAAAATATAATAAAGTTTCACTTAGAGATGAAGTGTAATATTTATTATAAATTTAATTATAATTTGAAGAAAAATCAGTTGTAACTGATTTTTCAAAAGGAAAGAGTTATATAAGGACTTGGAGGACACATTTTTTATGATGAGAAATCAGGTATTGTAAGCATTTTGTGAAGCTTATTGTTTGACAAGATTTCTTATCTTCCTATTCCAGATTAGTGAAAACCAAAATGAGAAATAAATAAACCTCAAATTATGGGAGGGTTTAGGGAACCTCTTGATGTGGATGGTGATAAAATGGTACAGGCGCACAAGAAATGATCATCCTCATGCGAGTCTTCAACCTGCACAACAATGAAGAATTAAACATGAAAAAGTATTAGTAAGGTATATGGTTGGTTGCTCGACGAAGTCGGTTCCGGGAAGCGCAAGCTTCCTAGAAAGGATGTCAACCCACATGATAATAACAAAAGGATAATCAATGATGGATAGAGATATACTGGTAACATAAATCTAAAATAATGATATGATAAACGAAGATGAACTGAAATGATAACTGATAATACAAATGCTAAAAATAATGAACCAACCAGAGTGGTCGGTGATGACCCAAGAGTAGACAAAGACGCTCAACAATGACCAAAGAAGAAATGATACAAAATGTACGAAACATGGGGCGATTCTAATTATGTGGTGTCAAGACAAATGATGGAATGCTCGAGATCCCCGCAGAAGATCTAAACAAGGAGAAACAGAAAGAATGCAAGGAAATTAGATGACTAAGGGGAATTAGGATGATATTAGTGGGAATAAAAATGCCACGCTTTTGATGTGATTTCTAGCTTGTTCAAAAGAGGGGGGAAGGCTCTTATTTATAGCCTAAGGGTGAGATTAATTTGGGGTTTTTTGGGTAATCAAGATTTAGAAAAGTAAACCTAATTAGGTGAGTGGGGGACATGATTTGAATATTAAATTCATGAGTGGATTGAATATGGATTAAATTTTAATATTAAATTCATAAGTGGATTACATATGGATTAAATTTGAATATTAAATTCATAAGTGGATTACATATGGATTAAATTTGAATATTAAATACAAAATGGATTGAATATGGATTAAATTCGAATATTAAATTCATAATTGGATTGAATATGGATTAAATTCAAATATTAAATTCATTATTAGAGTGACATGGATTACATTCAAATATTAAATTTATAAGTGGTGTGACTTGGATTAAATTCAAATATTTTATTCACAAGTGGATTGACATGGAGCATATTAGCATGTAATGAGGATTAGGGATTTAAAAGGGATCAATTAATCAATTAACATTGATTAATTGGATATGTATTTTTGGTGGGAAATGGAATTAATTAAATTTAGGAGGGAAAAGGAATTTGAATGGGCAAGCCTAATGAAAGAGAGCAAACACAGGGTGAAGGGGAGGAATGATACCAAAAATTGGTGTCTACATTTTCCCTTTTTGATGAGTGGTTTGTGTTGGGCAAGCCACGAGACAAAAATGAGAAAGTGATGAAAAGATGATTGATTAGGTGTTCCCCCTCAAACTTGGGATTGATGACTCAAAGGAAGTCAATCACAAGTTTGAAAGAGAAAGATGGAGAAGGGTGGAAAGGATGAGAAAATAAGATATCCTAGACGAGGATAAACAAAAAGGAAAATATGGTAGTGATTATGATATCACATCGGTAGGGAACAAAGGATGGTCTCAATGGAGACGGTGGCAATGTCCTACGGACCTGTGAGTGGTCAAAAATCACTACAATATGGATGTGCAAGCCATGGGACCAATGATTCAAAGGCGGACATCAAAAATATGCACAAACAAATGCGAATGGATGTCTAGAAAAGGGTATGATAAGTTGCAAGAAAAAAAGAGGATGTGATATCCTTCATACATGAGGAATCAAGAAAATATGTGTCTGGGTACTATGAAAGTAGTGTTCTTTCAAAGAAAGTAGATGAAATGGGTGAATATGCCCAAGCAAAGGGATTTATGGTTTTGAAGATATTTTTCTTAAGGAAGGTGTTCCTTCGATAAGAAATTATTAGAGGAAGAAAAGAGAAAGCATTCTCTAAAAAAAAAGTAGAAAAACTTTTGCTCATGAGAATGGGGGAAGAATTCAATCTACTTTTGCTAAGAAAAAAGTAGAGCAGACATTTGTTAGGGAGAATAGAAGGTGGTAGGTGATGAATGTTATGGTATCCTCCAAGACAAAAATTCCATGGGAAGATGTGATTAGGGATAGATGTGATGATGCCCCCTCGAGAGGGTTGATGAGAATGGAAGAGATGAAAAGGTCTCGAAAGAGGAGAGGTCAACTATGCAGAGAGGAGGATGAGAATATGGTTTAATGAAATGGATCGGTTGTGGTGCACAAATGGAGAAATATTTAATGTGGCCTTTGAATGTTAAGTGTGAAGATGTGTTGAAGGATGGAATGATATAGAGTGGAAAGAGAGAAAAAATTTATGGACAAGAGTAATGGTTGATTATGGGTAGGTGAAGAATGAGGAAATAAAATTTAGAGGTGAAGAAGACAAGGGTATGGAATAGAGCAGATGTGGTGGAGGAGGAGAAAAAGGAATGAAAGAGGTGGAAGAGAATATTAGAGAAGGATGATAGGGGAAGAAAGGATTGAGGAAGGATGAACAAGAAGAAGATGAGATGAGAAGAGAGAAGATGATAGAGTCAGAGGGTGAAAGCATAAAAAAGGAGAGAGATGTGCAATATGAAGGTAGTGGAATAGAAAATACACAGTGAAGAGATATAGAGGAGCTGAAGGGAGAGAAATGATGGAATAATGGAGGAGATGAGGAAGATGAAGGGAGAGTAATGATGGAAAAATGGAGGAGATGAGGAAGATGAAGGGAGAGAAATGATGGAAAAATGGAGGAGATGAATAATTTAAAGAAGATGAAAGAGATGATAGAATGGAGAAAAGAAAGAAACTATAGAAGTAGGAGGTGAAGAAGAAAAGGGTATGGAATAGAGTGGATGTGGTGGAGGAGAAGAAAAAAGAGGTGGAAGAGAATAATAGAGAAGGATGATAGGAGAAGGGAATGAGGAAGAATGAACAAGAAGGAGAAGACAAGATGAGAAAAGATGACAGAGTAGAGGGTGAAATCAGGAAAAAGGGAGAGAGAAAAAATGAAGGTAGTGGAATAGAAAAGATACAATGAAGGAGGTGAAGAAGATGAAGGGAGAGAAATGATGGAAAAATGGAGGAGATGAGGAAGATGAAGAATTTAAAGAAGACGAAAGAGATGATAGAACAAAGAAAAGAAAGAAACTAGAGAAGAGATTAGGAAGATGTGGAGAAGATTAGAGAAAGGAAGAGAAAATGTACAAGGAGAATGGTAGGGGTGGTATAGAAAATAAGGGGAGGGGATGAAGGGAGTAAATAATGGGAAAGAAGAGATGACAAGTGTGGACTAGGAGAATATTGAAGGAACCAAGTTATCATGGGGAAGACCAAGGTAAGGAATATGGTACAGACCACATGGAAATGCATGTGGAAGGTGGGAGGATAAAAATATGGGATAGTGAGGAAGAAATAGGGTAACAATGGGGAAGTAAGAAGGAGGCACAAGGAAAAAAAGAAAGAAGATGTAAAGAAAGAGAGAGAGACAAGAATGAAGATTTGGAAGGAGAAGAGGACAACGAAGAAAATGATGCAAAAGGAAGGGAATGAAGAATGGATATATTATGTGGAGAGTGGGTAGCATCAAAAAATTAGTGAGGAGACATAGAGTAGGAATGACACAAAGTAAAAAGTTGTAGAAATGCATGATATGAGGATAAGACAATTACAAGAAAATAGACAAAGGTTGTATGATGAAGATAGTAAATTTTTTGATGAGGCCAGGAGAAGATGGAGAGGTGGAGAAGAAGTGACAAGAAAGGGAAAAGGTGGAGACAAAGAAGGGGAGAAAAGAGAGAATGGATTATGGAGGAGGCAATGTCAGTCAAAGAACATTAGGGGAAGATGAAAAATAATTATTATTGGTGAAGGATGAGCAGAAAAGTGAAGAAATTTAAAAAGGGAAAGGGGAATGGAAGAGGAAATTCCAACAAAGGGATGTTAGGGGAAGACCAACAATAATTATTGTTAGTGCAATATGGGGAAAGGAGTGGAAAAAGAATGGAGAATGATGAAGAGAGTGAGAAAGGTACTGGAGAAGGATGCAACGTGATTTTTAGGGGTCAACCAACAATAATAATCGGTGTGAAATGGAAGATGATGATGGAAGAATGTTAGGGGAAACCAACAATAGTGGTGGTTAGATATGGAGTGGATACATGGAAGAATTCAATAATATGGAGTGGAAAGAGTAAAGAAAGGAGGAATGATGATTTATGATAAGATGAAGGCGAGGAGAGGATGTGGAGGATGAGGATGAATGAGATGAAGGTGAAGAAACAAGACATGAAAAGAATGGTAGGAAGTGGTATGAAGGATGATGGATCAAGAGAGGGGAAATGGGGGAAAGGAGTATAATTGCAAGGTGGAGATGGTGGACGTACTCTGTGATTTGATAGGTTGAGAAAGGGTAATCATAGGAGAAAAAGTTGGTTGGTAGGGGAGACTAGGAGGAAGGAATGATCAATGAGGTAATAATGAGTGAGTAGGTGTAGTCCATGAATGATAGGTTTACTTTAAGTAAGATTGCCATGTTGCGTGAATAGTTAAGTAAAATTGCCAAGTTGGAGATGAAAAGACACAGAGTGGTGGAAGAGGACAAGAATGACGCGAAGGGTGATGTGGGGATAAGTAGCGGTCGAGTGAAAATGAGGAGGGAGGACTAATGGATCAAAGACATGTTGACCATTTTGGGGGATGAGGAGTCAGCAGGATAGAGAACTCTCCTTGAGAAAGATACTCAAGTAGGATTCATAAACTGCAATGGTGATCAAGTAGAATTCCTAAACTAGAAGGTTTATTATGGATGATTAATAGATGTTAATAGAATCATGGACTTATGTAAGCATATGGATATTGATGGCATGGTTATTAGAAATTATATATAAGAATGCGACCTTGATAAAAGGCGACCCAATGGAAAAAAATGACACGTAATCGTAGTGAGGAGGGTATGAGGAAACAATGTGTCAAACCAGATTAGAAGTAAACAAGAAAAGTGTCCACTTAAGGCAATACACTTGCAGCCGTGTAGCAGGTGGTAACACACAACCAATAATAATTAGTTATTCCAAGGATCATTTAGAAAAGATGGAGAGTGAGTCATCAACCAAAAATTGATATGACAAAGGGGTGTAGATGTGACTTGTACGTGAGGATATAGGCTCTCCATATGTGGGTTTCGTAGGTCTATGCCATAGATCTGGGTGAAGGGAAATGCAAACTGATCAATGCGGGAAGTTTTCTATGGATGAGAAAGTTAATCGATGCGGAAGCTTTCTTTAGATGCTTACTTTGGATTTTTATGCTTTTAATTTATGAGATAGAGGCTGATCAATGTGGGAAGCCTTCATTGCCATGATATATAGGGAGTAGCCATCCTTCGAGGGAGTGGTCTACTTTGTTATTTTATTATATATATATATTCTTTTGAAAAATGGTACGGATGATACATGCATGATGGTTGTCCTTCGAGGGATCATTTTTTTACTTTTGACTTATCACAATGAGCATCCATATAATTTTGACATGGGGAAGAGCTGGAGATAGTCAGGTAGACCACTTAGGAGGGGACAATGAATGTACAAGTGACACCTATAGACCCTTAGCGTGTTTCCAATAGGTAAATAAGAGGGTGATGGATGTAATGATCGTGGAGTTCTCACCAAAAGGAAGAACCTATCCATAAGGAATATGCTATGAGCAAGAGCCGTGGTGCCCATATTTAAGGTCACAACTAGGAAAGTGATGGTAGACCACATAATTCTAGATCATTACAAGGAGAAATGGAAATGGCTAATTATGGATGGATGATCATGGAGATAACTAAGTTCACATTGGTAAGTATGCTAATAGTAGAATGGCCACAAGTGTAATGCATTAAGAGGTTTTGTTTCCGGTTTACCATCAAGGGAATCCAAATGATAGGCCCTAGACCCATACTTATGCATGATAATGT
Source organism: Taxus wallichiana var. yunnanensis (assembly GCA_018340775.1). NCBI lineage: Eukaryota > Viridiplantae > Streptophyta > Pinopsida > Cupressales > Taxaceae > Taxus > Taxus wallichiana. The sequence goes on from CM031237.1 coordinate 755,756,312, forward strand.
AAGGTCCAATCCAGTTGGGAGAAAACTTTCCATGTTTTCTCCTTTCTAGAGTAGTGACTTTTTTATTTTCTTAAAGGAAAAGGTCACCGAAGAACTCGAGTTGTGATAGATGTTCTTGGTGATAATTTTCATCAGAGATGAAGTCACGAAGAGAAACACGCAAGGAAGGAATTTGGACTTCAAGAGGAAGAACAAATTTTGAGAGAGTAACAAGAGAGAAGGGAGTAGCACTTGTAGAGGTATGGATGTTAATCCTATAAGCCTAGAGAGTGAATGGAAGATGAAGATGCTAACTACGACCTAATTTATCAATATTCTTGGCAAGGATGTTGCAGAGAGTTTTGTTAGTTGCTTTGACTTAGCTATTAGCTTGAGGATAGTATGGAGAAGAGAAGCTAAGATTAATGTTAAATGAGTCGCAAATATTCTTAAGGTATTTATTTTTGAATGACTTTCCGTTGTCCGTGATGATTTTATGGGGGACGCCAAAGTGAAAAATGATGTGATGATAGATGAAGTTGATAATTTGGTTAGCTTTAGTGGATGTAAGTGGAATAGCTTCCACCCATTTAGTGAAGTACTCGATAGCGGTGATGATATAATGATGGCATTGAGAAGAACATAGATTGATGGTGCCAATGAGGTCGAGTCCCCATTGTGAGAAAGTCCATAAATATTGGGCCAATGACAAATCCTAACTAGGGATGTGTATAAGGTTAGAATGTTGCTTTGCATTTAACACACTTTTTAATGTACTCACAACAATCTTGGTTGAGGGTAGGCCAATAATAACTCATGTGAAGGACATGTGCTTCCACAAAACCACTAAAATGTCCCCCACATATACTATAATGGAATTCTTGGGTAGCACGAGTGGATTCGTGAGACTTAAGGAAACAAAGAAAAAGTCGTTGAAGCTACATTTGTAAAGAATTTTGCCAAGGATGACATAATGATTAACACGTTGAAGAAAGGACCTCTTATTATTTTTAGACAAGCTAGAGGGAATGATGGATTGCGATAGATAAATGATGATCTAGAATACCAAATGTCATGTGGATTAGTGTCAACATGGTTGACATAAAGAAGATCATGAATGTGAGTGGATTGATCTTGACATCAAACAACAACAGCGAGATGGTCTTCTACATCTGTCCTGGGAATGAGAGAAGCGAGGGAAGCCATATTGTATGAGAAGCAATTAGATGATTGAGGGACAATTTGGATTGTATAGAAATCAAATGCCCTAAGAAGAAAGTCGATGATAACCTTACACTTTTGCAAGAGACATTATTTTTACACAAATAGATACCTTTGAATTGATTGGTGATGAGTTGAGAGTCCCCATAGATATCCAAGATTTGTACACCAAGCAATATAGTGGTTTCAAGACCTAGGATGAGAGCTTCATACTTGGCCATATTATTCATACACTCAAAATTAATATTTTTTGCAATGGGGATAGGAGTGTCCCACCGGGCATGCTAGAATGTTTGACAAGATTTCTGTGCTTTTGTTCTAAATTAGTGAAAACCAAAATGAGAAATCAAGAAACTTGAAAGTATGGGAGGGTTTAGGTAACCTCTTAATGTGGATTGTGATAAAATGGTATGGGTGCACAAGAAATGATCATCCTCACTGTGAGTCTTAAACTTGCACAACAATGAAGACTTAAACACGAAAAAGATTAGTAAGGTATATGGTGGGCTTCTTGACGAAGTTGGTTTTGGGAAGTGAAAGCTTCCTAGAAAGGATGTCAGCCCACGTAAAAATAACAAAAGGATAATCAATGATGGATAAATATATACTTGTAATAGAATCTAAAACAATGATCTTATAAATGGAGATAAATTGAAATGATAACCGATAATGTAAATGATAAAAATATGAACCAACCGAGTGGTCAAGGTGGTGACCCAAGAGCGGTCAAGATACGGTCAATAGAGACTAGAGCAAAAATGATCCAAAATGTGCAAAAACAGGGGCATATACTAATTCTACGGTGTCAAGATAAATGACACAATACTGAGATCCCCGAGAAGATTGAGAACTAGGAAAAATAGAAATAATGTAAGAAAATTGATGATTAAGGGGAATTAGGATGATATTAGTGGAATAAGAATGTCACAGTTTTGATATGATTTCTAGCTTGTTTGAAAGAGGGGGAAGGCTCTTATTTATAGCCTAAGGGTGAGATTAATTTGGGGTTTTTTTGGGTAATCAAGATTTAGAAAAGTAAACCTGATTAGGTGAGTGGGGGACATGATTTGAATATTAAATTCATGAGTGGATTGAATATGGATTATATTTGAATATTAAATTCATAAGTGGATTGCATATGGATTAAATTTGAATATTAAATTCATAAGTGGATTGCATATGGATTAAATTTGAATATTAAATACACAAGTGGATTGAATATGGATTAAATTCGAATATTAAATTCATAAGTGGATTGAATATGGATTAAATTCAAATATTAAATTCATAAGTGGATTGAATATGGATTAAATTCGAATATTAAATTCATAAGTGGAGTGACATGGATTAAATTCAAATATTAAATTCATAAGTGGAGTGACATGGATTAAATTCAAATATTAAATTCACAAGTGGATTGACATGGAGCATATTAACATGTAATGAGGATTAGGGATTTAAAAGAGATCAATTAATCAATTAACATTGATTAATTGAATATGTATTTTTGGTGGGAAATGGAATTAATTAAATTTAGGAGGGAAAAGGAATTTGAATGGGAAAGCCTAATGAAATAGATAAAACATGATTTGAAGGGAGGAACGACACCAAAATTGGTGTCTACTCTTATTTCATAAGGAATATTTTCTGTGCAAATGGTTTTCTGAGATAAGTGATTCTACAGGTGTTATGATGACATTGTTTTGAGGTTTGAGTATGAAATTTTGATACAACAGGTATATCCAATTTTAACATTATTTTACTGATTATCTGATTTTATTATTATGTATCTCATCTAAAACTGATTGCAGATTTTGATTTGTCATATCCAGAGCAAGCCATGAAATTCATTTTCACTCCAATCTTGAGACAAATGCAGATTGATAGCCATGTTGGCTTTTTTATTTGATCATGACTCTTGTTAGATGTTGTCTTGGCAATCATTGTACATTTCATGATTACAAATTTGTTTCTCTTTAATATATCCATCTTCATTTTTATCTTACAAATTGTGCAAATGTGTCATACCTTGTGAATAATGTGTTTATGTTTATTTTCTTTTTAGGTTGTTGTTTTGGTTTTGTTTCCAAGATAATTGCATTACATGACCAATAATTACACTATGAGATCATAAATAAATCATCACTTATTTAATTCACCTTTTCAAGAGGTTGTCTCATTAATAGACTTCACTCTGTCGATAAAGGTTAGATAATAATTTCTTAGATAAATAAATCAGTCTCATTAATAAGTGATTTATTATTTCATATGAACTTTGATGAAAGACTATCATGTTACTTAAATGATCTCAATTTCCTATTTGATTTAATAATAAATGGTCTTTTTGTGTATTTTTCTTGTGTGTTTGTTTCTTTGTTGTTGTTTTGTATATTCCTTTGTTGTTAGAAGATAGAAATTCTCCCAGAGTCTTAGGTTGGTCTAAGATTAACCTTTATTTAAACTACCCACGCTTAAGCTATCCTTAAGTTTCTTCACGATTAAATTGGTTTGATTCCAACATTACCTTTTGAGGTGAAAGTGTAAACACCCCTTTTTCACCCCTAGGTGACTCATTTTGCACATCCA